>MU260240.1:35000-192500 GCA_020310875.1 Ceratopteris richardii | reverse complement strand
ATGAGACTCTCGAGGTTTGTGTAAGCGTCCATTTGTGTAAAGTGAGTTTGAAAGAAACATTTTACTGTAAGTGACTTTAGCCACTTAGACACGTTCACACATCCAATGTCCAAAACTAAAAGAATACCTATTGGCCTCATATGTAAGCCAAAAAATACAAGAAAAATATGTAGTTCTTGACGACAGCCATCATCGGAGACGAAATAAATGCATAGGAAGAGGCTCCTTGGGGCCTTTATCCCCAAGTAAAAAAACATGCCTCATATGTGAGCCAATACTAAATGTGTATGTAGCTCTTGTTAGAAAACAATGTCAAAATAGCGAAAATTGTCGAAAATTCCACCCAATACTAATTTTGGAGAGAGTCAAAATTTGGTCAAAGATGGTCAAAATAATGTATTGTACAGTCTTAAAGTATTCTTCAAGAGCTTTCTATTGATATATAGCATTAACCCATATTAGAGTTGTATCCCCTTCAAAGGTGAAACCCTAATTTCTGATCAAATTATGCTTCTAACTTAATTTTGATTGAAAGGCTGAGATTTAAAGACTAAAGAGCATGGCAATCAATGGTTATTATGAAAAGCAAAATTAAATCGACGAAAGGCACAATAACGGGCTACAAAATTTTGGTGCAGCTTTTATGAATTCTAGATAAGTTTTCACAGGGCACATGTACAAGAGGAGGCTCCTTAGGGTCTTTATCCCAACAACCTCCCAAATAAAGGGCCAAAGGGGCTCTTTTAGACTATGTAGCTCCCTCCAGCTGTATGTATGCCTCATTTTGTGCCATAGGTGGGCACTTTGGGAGAGCATATGTTGGACTCCGTCCCTTGCTAAAAAGCTCCCATTTCTTCTTATGCTCATATGACTTTGCCTCTTTGTACATAAGAGGTTCACTCTCAACAGATAGCATAACATAATGATAGAGGGTCACACATGTTCACTTGCCACTTGATACGTGTGGATCTTCTCACCCAATGATCTACATTCTCTAGTAATGGAGACATTAGGAGGTATAACAACGTCATTGTTCATGGGCTGTTGAAAATCATTTCCAGCCTTGTTTTCATCATGAATATAAGGCTGCTCATGCCCTTTAGGAGCCCCATTTTGTTCCCCACATCTTCGAACTCAAGAAACACTAACTTGTAATCATTTTCAGCCATTTGTAGAGCATCTCGAGGACAAATTTCAGACTAATATGTGGCTGTTCTTACTGAAATTTGACTCTTTTAGAGTCATCTTCAGAGGCTAAATCATTCATCAACAGCACAATTTCATTAAATCTCAACTGTGTATTACCTTCTTGAATTGAGGTAACCATGTCTTGTAAACCATTTCATCTTCATCTCCATATCCCATGAAAATGTCTTTTTATGGACTTGACATCCAATTTGCTCCTAAATTCAAGCCTTACATGCACAAATGCATCATAGCCAAAGATACATAGATGGCCATATGATGCAGATTTACCAACCCAAACCTCTTCAAGAATGCCACATTTCAAGGACATGTGAGGGGATCAACATATTACAGTTTTCAATGGCCCCCCAAAAAACATGAGGGGGATTAGCTATGAACAACATGCATTTCAGCCATCTCACAAAGATTTCTATTATATCGTTCAACCACACTATTAGAAGAGAGGTTGTATGAGGCTGTGACCTCCCTCTTAATGCCATGTAAGCAGAATACCTATCGAATTCAGCACTTATAATCTCACCCCCCTTGTCTATATGTAACCATTTCAAGCTTTTACCTTTTGGGAGGTCACAAATGCATGAAAGTTTTTAAATGGAGCAAAGGCTTCATCTTCAGAGTTTAACAAATATACCCAAAGTTTTTTAGAATGATCATCAACAATAGGCACAACATCAACACCATCCCCATAGATTTCAAAGGTACTACGCACACCCACATGCACTTAATCAAGCATATCAAATTTTCTAGACACACCAATTTCCATATTGACAATCATTCCCAAATTCAAGCTTTGTGCCCTTGTGCAAAGAGGACAACATACCAATGTCTTTTTGGCTCAAATGCCCAAGCCTTTTTATATCATAATTCCATGTGGGAGTTCATTTCAGCCAATTCAATAAATTTGTCTCACAAGGATCTTCTATGCAAGCAATACAATGTGCATTACTTAGTGTTTTACATCCTCACTCTCTTAGAACATCTCGATGGGCATCCATAGCATATGTTTGGCCATGAGACTCTATGTCGGGTCAATGTGAATGGAGAGGATGCTTGGAATTTTCTTTCCCAAAGATTGTGAAGAGGCTCTTATTAACACCAAGCCGAAAAACAAGATTGAAGCAACTTGGAATGAAATTGAGCAAAAAAGCCATTACATTTATAAGAACGGTTCTCTTATGAGATTTTGATGGACCTAAAGAGACTTGCTACTACATATGATGTATGGAAGAAGTTCAGAGCCTCATTTGAGAATACCACACCTATAAATCAAGTGCAATTAATGTGAAAACTCGTTGGCATCTGCCTTGATGAGTCGAAGAGTGTTGCGAATCACTAATCTATGTCCACATGTACCATCTCAATTGCATAACTCAAGTTTACCTTACCTTGCAAGGCTCTTCCATGCAAGCAATGCAATGTGCATTTCTTAGTGTTTTACACCTCCACTCTCTTAAGACATCTCCATGGCCATAAATAGCATATGTTTGGCCATGAGGCCTTATGTCAGGTCAATGTGAACGGGGTCTTGTGTCTCGTGCATCCTACAAATAGGGCTCTAGGCCTCTCATTTGTATTATTCGCATACACCACGTGCAAAGCCTACCTACATCTGTGTTGGAGTGGGCCGATGATACGCACTTTTGGGCTTAAACTTCATGCATAACCTCTTTAGCTATTGTGCACATAGCTATGATGTTATTATCCTTTTTCTTTGCATTTCTGTAAAAAAATCGCAAAAAAATACACACTTTATTTTTTTAAGTTCTAGTATGGGCAAATATAATCTATACCTCTTCATATGTTAAAAACATCTTTGAAAACAAAAGATTCAAGGGGAATGACTTTGATTGTGGAAAGAGAGACTGCTTGGAATTTTCTTTCTCAAAGATTGTGAAGAGGCTCTTATTAACACCAAGCCAAAAAACTAGATTGAAGCAACTTGGAATGACATTGAGCAAAAAGGTCATCACAATTATAAAAACAGTTATCTCTTATGAGATTTTGAGGGACCTAAAGAGACTTGCTATTGCAAATGATGTATGAAAGAAGTTGAAAGTCCCATTTGAGAATACCATACCCATAGTTTTTCCATACGCGAACCATACGGCAAACGCATAGGCGTATGGAAGTATGAAAAAAGTATGGAATCTTTTCAAAAATATCATACGTGGTATCATACGTCTAGTACAAAAAATATTGAAAAATTGAAGTATTATATATACAATAATATAATATTAAAGATCAGATTT
The DNA here is from genome assembly GCA_020310875.1 of Ceratopteris richardii. Classification (NCBI taxonomy): domain Eukaryota; kingdom Viridiplantae; phylum Streptophyta; class Polypodiopsida; order Polypodiales; family Pteridaceae; genus Ceratopteris; species Ceratopteris richardii. The sequence goes on along the minus strand of MU260240.1, from coordinate 189,045 downwards.
TTGTTGGCTACTATAACTTAGGGACCAGGGTGTAGTATATATGTATGGGTATAATGGAGGAGAGTATATGAGAGTGAATTTGCATAAAAACAATATGAAATTGCTATGGATTTGTTCTCGACTAGAATCAATGAGAGAGAAGAAAAATTTAAGGTACGAAGAATTTCCTACTCTAACCATACGCATACGGGTATGGAAGTATGGTATTTTTTCCATACGAGTCCGAAAACAACTATGACCATACCTATAAATCAATTGCGATTAATGTGAAAACTTGTTGGCATGTGCCTTGATGAGTCAATGTGTGTTGGAGATCACTTATCTATGTTCACATGTACCATCTCAATTGCATAGCTCAAATTTACCTACGTTTGATGATGAGCTTAAAGTTATCTTCTTGTTGATGGCACTACATGATTTGAGGGATATTGTCGACATTGGTTATCTCAATTTCGAATAACCCCAATCTTATGTCTCATGGTGTTAGGGGTTCAATCCTAAATGAAGAAATTAGGACGAAAGCAAGTGGAGGGGGAAGTGATTCAATTGATATGACTAGAGATAGAACAAAAAGAAAAGGTGAAAATGCACATAGCAATAGAAGCAATAGCAAAAGCAAGGGTGACATGACTTCTATAGATGTGGTAGAAACGGTCACAAGAAACTAGAGTGCAAGAACTACAAAGCAGAGTTGGAAAGGAAGGAGACACTTGGTGATAAGAGAAAGAATGAGAACAAAACGTATGCCCAAGATAGCTCTGAGGACAAGGAGAAGGTGTGGCCTCTAGTGTGGTCACTAAATAGTTGTCAAATGTGGAGGACATTATATGTGCTACTATGGAAGCTAATGATGCTTATGTACATGATGCTTCCCTTATTGTCCATGCACAAGATACGCACATCACCAAAGGGGATTTAATTGAAGCATTACTTACTATAAATGATGTGTTATCTTTGATATAGATTTGTGGATTCAAGTGACTCATTTCATGTGAATTCTATCAAGGAGTGTTTCTCTACATCCCATGCAAGAAATCATGGCGATATATACCTTGAGAACAATCATGCATGTTCCATTTAAGGTATTTGTACATTGCGTAATTTTGTGGATGGCACCAATGGGCTAGTCTTACACGATGTGAGATATGTATCTAATGTCAAGAAAAACTCACTTTTGTCAAGCAAATGGATATGCATGGATATAACACCCTCTTTGAAAAAGGATCATGGAAGTTCATTAATGGCTCAAAGCTAATTGTCAAGGGCTCTATGAATGCACATTAATTGTTTGCATGGGAAAGCCTTGTTGGGCAAGTTTATTGCTTTGTTTGGCATTCATTCTCACATGGAATCTCACAGCATAAAAGCTTGAACACTTGAGCCAAAAGGGCCTTGATAAATTATGTGATCTTGACAAGTTCGATGTTAAAGGCACAAAACTTGACTTTTGTGATAAATGCCAATATGGTAAGCAGCTAAAGGATTCCTACAAGTCTGGTGTCTCTCATAAATCTAATGCACTTGATCTTGTTCATTATGATGTTTGTAGCACACCCACCAAGTCTATGGGGGGTGCTCTTTACTTTGTTTCTTTTCTTGATAACTACTCCATTTTTCCCAAGGAGCCTTGGATTTATTTGCTAATGTCTTAGGATGAAGCCTTTGCTTGATTTAAGAGATTCCATGCATTCTTGACCACTCAAACAAGGAGACAGTTGGAATGCTTACACATGGATAATGGAGCAAGTTCACAAGCGCTGAATTTAAAAAATTTTGCAAGAAACTAGTCATTAAGAGGGAGCTAATAGTCCCATATAACCCTCTTCTAACGATGTGGGTCAAATGTATAATAGGAGTCTTTGTGAGAGGGTGAGAATCAAGATGCATGTTGTTCTCAATTAATCTCCTCATGGATTTTGGGAAGGTAATTCACATTCGCAATCGATCCCCTCACATGTCCTTAAAAGGTGGAATTCCTAAAGAGGTTTGATCTAGCAAACCTACTTCATATGACCCTACACATCTTTGGCTATGATAATGTGATGTTTTTGTGCATATTGGACCTAAATTGAGGAACAACTTAGATGCAAAACCTATAAAAGGCATCTTCGTGGGAGGAGATGAAGATGAAATGGGCTATAGAAGTTGGTTGCCTCAACTCAAGAAGGCAATACGCAAAGGAATGTTGTATTCAATGAGGCAAGTCTGCTTAAATATGTGTGCGCCTCTAAAAACGACCATGGAAGGGTTGAACTTCAGCATGTACAGATGCTTGTTAAACCTGATTTTCATCCTCATGATGCACAACACATGGCTTGAAATGACAACAAGTCAGTGATAATTGAACTAGTGGATGTTGGACAGCAAAATGAGGCTTGTGAAAGGTATATGCAGCTACCTATTCATGCTGAAAACAGGGCTGAAAATGATGTACAGCAGCCCATCAGTAATGATGAAGTTGATATACGTAGATCCATTGCAAGAGAATGTGGATCATTGGGTAAGAAGATCTACACATCCTAGGAGGCATGTGGAGAGATATGAACCATCTTTGCATTATGTTATGCAATCACATGATGGGAAGGCGGATTCATGTGAGCACAAGAAGAAGTGAGAGCTTGCTATGCAAGAAGAGATAAAAGCTTTGCATGCCACCAATACTTGGGAATTGGTTGAGTTGCCCTAAGGTAGGAAAGCTATTCCTAACAAATGGGTGTACAAGTCAAGTCTATGGATGGCAAGCCCAAGTAACAAGGAAGGCTGTGCAAAGGGATACGCCCACAAGGAGGGCATAGCCTTCCAAGAAGTATACACTCTTGTGGTGAAAATGACTGTATTGCATGTGTTAAGTATACACTCTCGTGGTGAAAATGACCACATTGCATGTGTTATTTGCTTTCACGAATACCTTGGATTGGGGGTTGTACCAAATCGATGAAAATACATGGTGATATTGATGAGGAGTTCTATATAAAGTAGTCTAAATGCTATGTTATTCTAGGGAATGAACACTTGGTAAGTAAGCTTAAAAGAAGTTTGTATGGGCTGAAGCAAGCTCTTAGACAGTGGTACAAAAAGTTTGATGTTTTTACGCTCAAAAATGGGTTCAAAAGAAGTCAAGCTGATCGCTCTTTGTACACCAAGAAGGATACAGAGGGCAAATCAATAATACTTGTGCTCTATGTAGATGATATGCTGCTGGCTCGTAATAAAAGGAGTACATTAGATGGTCTTGAACAGCAACTGAATGTTGTATTCTCAATGAAAGAATTAGGAGAAGCTGAATGTATCCTTGGTATAAGTATAAAAAGGTGTAGACAGCAGCACACATTGCACTTATCTCAGGAAAAGTACATCGCAAAAGTGTTGGACAGATTTAACATGGCTGATGCAAAACCTCTTGGAGTACCATCGCAGCCACATGTGAAGCTTTCCAAGAAAGATTGTCCCAAAAATGATGAAGCAGCCAGGTACATGAAAAGTGTTCCATATGCATCAGCTTGCAGTTCACTTATGTATGGCATCAGCTTGCAGTTCACTTATGTATGGCATGGCTGCTACTAGGCCAGACATTGCCCATGCAATGGGAGTTGTGAGCCGTTTTATGGCTAATCCTAACAAAACTCATTGGGATGCTTTCATGGGAAGATCCATGGCTCTCGTATGTAGATATGATGCAAGTCATGCATGGTCACTTCATTTCTTACAATGTAGAGACCATTTGGCTGAGAATCTCTTCCACTTTCTTTTTCTCTTTAAAAGAGATTCTCTTAAATCCATTTGCTCTACTCATCCATAAATGAGAACATGTACATAGGTTCTCCGTGGGTTTCCCTTCTTAAATAGTGGAGAATCAAACTCCCATATGAAGAAAATTAGATTGAAATGTAGATTGAATAAATCCCTAAGTAAAGTCATGCTCTACTCCTCACATCTAAACATAAAAATGTCACCAAATATCTCTCGTTGTCTAGCAAAAATCATACCAAGTGGAGGATGAGTATGTATATATACATACAATCATATCATATATGCCAATATCATAATAACAAAGAGTTCGCTAGTCCAAAAGAGATAAAATCCAACTGATTATATACACAACAATACAAACAATTGATTACATGCACAATTCATTATACTCACAGAAGTACAAATAGATAGTGTAGAAAGATATCCAATCAGAAACCATATTGTAGAGAGAGATATTGATAACTAGTGAGAAACAAAGTCATATCATACCCAATAGGAGTCATAAAATGTCAACTCGTCCACAACATGATATGTCCTTCAGCATATAAATAATTGTTGTCCAATTGCACATTTCAGATATAGTAATACATGACCGACAGTAGATGATAAATGACAATGTTGTGTTGAAATTTAATTAATGATAAGATGGCTAAAGTCACAAAACATGTACCACAACATATGAATCAAACAAACAAAGACTTTTGGGAGTTATATAGAAAAAACAAAATCCAAACCTTGCAAAAAAAAAAAGGCAAAGTCAAATACCCATCTCTGACGTAGAAGTCAAAAACAAGTCAGCTAAGTCATAATAAATGGTTCTTGACACCAGGCCTAAACCTATGCACATAGACATACAGAGGTTCAAGCCTCTAACCCCACATGTGAAACAGAGGAGAGATAACAAGTTATGCCTCTATTGTGAAAAGCCTAGCGATATTGCAATTAATTGTCCAAACAAGAGAACAAACTCTAGAGTCACAATCACCCTTTTAGAGAAGGGAAATGAGGAAGTCCAGTTGTAAAGGAGACCACACAATTGGGCCATGATATAAGAAAGGGCCTCATAATTCCAACAACACCCATAGAAACATGTTTTGCCCTTGTCGCATTGATCATGCCTAAGAAGACCCTTTCCCTTACATCCCTAGTCGATTCAAGAGCCTCCTCATGTTTTATCAATGAAAGATTGGTTAAGAAACACAAGATTCCAATAGTTTAGAAGAACAAACTAGTAGTAGCTGAAGTAGTAGATGGACAACCTCTAGCATCTGTGAACACTGAATATTACCAAAAAAACCACATCATTAAAAGTACACCTTGGTGATCATGATTCTCACATATGTTTCAATGTAATATCAAGGCCGATAAATTCTGTTATCATTGGAATGCCCTGGTTAAAGAAACATAATCTAGACATTGATTGGGAAATAATAAAAATACTAGTCTAGATATCCAAAAGAATGCGACACATGTAGGAACCAAAGCCTTCATACATGCAATAAGGAAGGAACCGACATATATGATCTATGACATACCAACTCAAAAGTCCAAGAAAGATCAGTGAAGCTATCTAGCCAATACCAATATTTTCAAGATGTTTTTGAAAAAAAGAACGAAGATATCTTCCCAGAGCATAGGCTTTATGATTGTGCCATAGAACTTCAAGAGCACAACCACCCTTTGGACCAATCTATAGGCTATTCGGAGAGGAACTTACAAAATCGCGTAAGAATATTGATGAGAATCTAGCCAAGGGGTTTATCAAACACTCAAAGTCTCCTCGAGGAGCCCGTATCCTATTGACAAAGAAGAATGGGATCCTCCGAATGTGTATAGACTATCGTCGATTAAATACAGCCACTGTAAAAAACAGATACCCTCAACCACTTATATCAAAGCTCTTGGAACACCTTGGAAAAGCAAAGTTCTTCACTAAGATTGACCTTCGAGCAGCTTACAACCTTGGAAGGCTTAGAGAAGGAGATAAATGGAAGACAACATTTTGAACAAGATACGGGCATTTTGAATGTAGTCATGCCATTCGGTCTCGCAAATGCTCCAACAATCTTTCAACATATGATGAATGATATCTTTCAAGAATATTTAGATGATTTTGTAGTCATATACCTAAATGATATCTTGATATTCTCCAAAAATCTAGAGGAGCACGAATGCCATGTAAAGATAGGCTCTAGAGAAACTAAGGGAAAAAAGTTTATATGCAAAATTGGAAAAGTGCTCTTTCCATCATACAAAACTAGAATTTCTAGGGTACATTGTCTCAAAGAAGAAAAGTTCATGGACCCTAAGAAGATTGAGACAATCTTGATTGGCAACCACCTTCATGTGTTCAAGATGTGCAATGCTTTCTATGGTTTGCCAATTTCTATAGCATATTTATCAAAGATTACTCCAAGATAGTGACACCTCTTACTAAGCTTACAAGAAATGCAAAATTCTCATGGACCAAAGAAGCAGAAAAAAGCTTTTTAGATCTTGAAATCAGCATACACCACTGCTCTGATTCTAGTTCATCTCAATTCTACCAAGCCTTTTTTCCTAGAGACAAATGCATCAAACTTTGCTTTATGGGCAATTATATCCCAACATGGAGAATGGACACCTACATCTAGTTGCATATCATTCAAGGAAATTCCCTCCTCCCCTTCCCCACCCCCAAGATAAATTATGAAATTCATGATAAAGAACTTCTTGCGATAGTGGATGCGTTCGATACCTAACGTCATCATCTAGAAGGAGAAGCCCATAAAGTTACTATGTACACAGATCGTAAGAATTTAGAATACTTTATGACCACTCGCATCCTAAATAGAAGTCAATCTCAATTTAGTAACTTTCTATCCAAGTTTGATTTTGTCATTACGTATCATCCAAGAAGCAAGCAAGTCAACCAGATGCCTTATCAAGAAGATCTTACCTTTGACCAAAGAAAAGTGAAGCGGCTTTTGATCAACCAAGAGAGTATATTACTCAAACATGAACACCTCTAGTTCGCAACTATCACTTCAAGCCATCAAGAAGATTCGGCCTTGACTCATTTGATTCATGAGACACTACCACATGATGAATTGTTTTGTAATGTCGAGCAGAAAATTCAAGAAGGGAAAGTTCATGAAGTAAATGAGTTTCTGGAAAACAATGGGCTACTATTCTATAAGAATCTATTGTATGTCCCTCCAAGAAAGCCCGAAATCCAAGTACTTCAGCAACCTCATGATAACCTTGCAACATGACATTTTGGAGTGAATAAAGCAATAGAACTCATATCAAGGGGTTTTTTGACACCACTAACTCCAAGATCCCTTGAGAGAAATTCACAAGATGTGTAGACAAATATGAAGAGATTTATGTAATCCCAACAATTCAAAGTGACACTAAACTATAAAAATGATTTTTGTACTATCTTATGATGAATTCTTTTTTCACTTTTTTGAAGCTACCATCGCATTTGATTATGCAAGCATGATAATAGTCGTCAGTTCTCAAACCTCAAAGGTATAGTTCATGAGGTACATTGTGTAAAATAATATGTATATATACATATACACATGCTACAACATTTTACACATTTTAAAGTGCACTTTTCATTCAATCATTGAATAAAACAATTCAATCCAAGCCACCTTGAAGACTTCAAGTGCTAAGGAAGGGGAATTCTCATTTCATATGAGCTTCAACAATGGGTATCAAAGCTTTGTGATGCACATGTGTCCTCTTTGTAAATGTAGCTAGAGACTATTTCTAGGCTGCAATTTCACTTTTCCACACTTTCCAATAGCTCCAAAGGCTCCTTTCTTGCTCTTTTTAAGACAATGGGAGTCTTTTATTGTTGATATATTTACGTAGTGATGTGTGTGAACACACTAGGACCGCCGGGGCACTTTTTTCCCTCTTTAGGAGGTTTTTTTCCACCGGCTTGTATATATGCCTATTGCCCTAATGGGCTACTTATCTTTGTACATTCTCTAGTAATACATTCAGTATTGTATGTTGTGCTCCAAGCTTCTTCTTCTTCCTTGTGCTATTTGCGTGCTTCCGCAGACGTCTAACTCCAATAATTGGTATCAGAGAAGGTCGTCGCTTCATTTAGGGCGCCATCGACACTCCTCCAGTTGCAGTCTCAGAATCACAAGAATTTTGGCCTTCGAACGCACTATTGCAACGCTTGTGCATACTATTTCGTCTTTTTGTGCCAAAGGTATATACTAGTTTTTGTTTGCCAATATAAGCATCTCGAAGTCTGCTACAAGTCTAGCGGAATTCGTCTGGGCAATTCTGTTCAACTTTTTGAGATACAATCAATTTTCTGCATCAAGGTATTTTAGTCACCGGCCATGGCTAAAAGTAGTGATGTATTCCATATATTGGCTGTTGAGGATAAGTTGGATGATACAAACTACCCGTTATGGGCTTATATGATGCGACATGTGTTGATTGCAAAAGGAATGTGGAACATTGTGCAGGGTGTCAAAAAACGTCCTATCACACCTGCAACCGATACAACTACAAGTACTGAAGCTACAACTACAGGTACTGAAGCTGATGCAGAAGGTGTTTAAGATGATGATATTCTGCATATTCCTATTCGTGCTTCGGTTTCTGCTCCACCTAGTGGAGAGCAGATTCGTTGGGATGGCAGAGATGCTCAGGCACATGCATTGATAGCTTTGCCTGTCAAACGTGCCATTATCCCTCACATTCTCTCTTGCAGAATAGCTAAGGATGCTTGGGATACACTTACCACACTGTACCAAGCTAGAAATGAGGCTCGTGTTGCTTACCTCCGAAAACAGTTGGAGAGTTAGCACATGACTGAAGGTGATTCTATGGACAGTTTCCTAACAAAGATCAAAGACTTGAAGGAACATTTGATTTCTGCTAATGAGGTTATACCAGATAGCTCAATTGTGCAAACCGTTCTGAATGGTCTTCCTGATTCATATCAGAGTTTTGCTTCTACTCTTCGGTTGATGATGAAAGGCAATCCAAATGCCTTGTCATTTGAGGAGTTAGTCTCTGTTCTGTTGAAGGAAGATCAGTCAAGGCAGAACAGGTCCATTATGCGAGTTGCAGATCAAGCTTTCCTGGCTAGTCAAAAGGGCAAAGGAAAATGAAGCTCTTCAACTAGTAAGCAGAAATCTGCTAATTCTGCACATTCGAAGAAGGAAGATAAAGATGAGAAGAAATCAAAAAAGCAGAGATTGCTTTGTAAATACTGTAGAGGGAATGATCATATCATAAAGAACTGTCTAAAACTGGCTGCAAAAGAGGCAAAGAAGAAAGCGGCTGGAATGGTTGTTGCAGAGGCCTCTACACCAAAAACAGAGTATGCTAATCTTGTGCAAGAAGAAGAATGGGCGTTTACTATAGTCTGCGGTTTTGACTCATCTTCTCATGAGAAGTGCATGTTTGCAATAGACTCAGATGTTTGGTATTTTGACAATGGGGAAACCAAATATATTACCTCACAGCGCAGTTTCTTCTCTTCACTCGAGCCTGCCCCTATAAGGAATATTATTACATGCACCAACAACTCCTCTTATCCTGTTATGGGAGTTGGTAAGATCATTTTGACTACTGCTTAAGGTAGTTCTTTCACTTTGTCACATGTTTGATTTGTACAAGGGATCAAGAAGAACCTGTTATCAGTTTCTGCATTAGCCAAGATTGGCTTGGTTGTGAAATTTGTTGATGACAGGTGTACAGTTCATGATCTGTCAAAAGGCGATGTGATTATTGCTTCTGGCATTTTATGTCGTGGGTTGTATAAGCTCATAGACTATGAAAGATCTGTGAATGATTCAGCATGTGCAGTACATGATTCTCAAGCTATGTCATATGCAAAGCTTTGGCATGGCATGCACGCTTTGGTCATCTGAATTTTGCTAGTTTCATACGCTTGCAGAAAACATGTTTGTGAAGGCTGTATTTTGGGCAAAATGCAACGTTTCTCATTTCCAAAAGATGGTTCAATTCGGGCTACTCAGAAATTGCACCCTATACATAGTGATGTCTGTGGTCCTATGCATACACCTTCTTTTGGAAATTATCTTTACTTCGTGACTTTCATTGATGATTTTTCCAGGCATGCATGGGTATATCCATTGAAGGCAAAGTCCGAAGTGTTCATGTGCTTCAAACAATTTTAGGTTTTGGCTGAAAATCTGTAAGCATGTAAAATGGGCACCTTCCGTTCAGATCGAGGAGGGGAATATATGTCTTCTAATTTTAATGCATTTCTGGTTGAACGTGGGATAAAACACCAATGTACAGTGCCGTATACACCTCAACAAGATGGAGTTGTTGAACGAAAGAACATGTCACTCATGAAGATGGCGAGATGTATGGTAAAGAGTCAGGCTTTACAACATAGTTTCTGGCTTGAGGCTGTCATGTGTGGAGCATATGTACTGAACAGGTGTCCCACTAAAGCGCTGCAATTTATCACTCCATATGAGGCTTGGCATGATTGCAAGCCATTTGTTGCTCATCTGCGTGTTTTTGGTTGTTTGGCATATGCATTAGTGTATGAACGACATCGCAGAAAATTGGATGATAAGGAAGTAAAATGTATTTTTGTTCGGTACAGTTCTAAAAGTAAAGGCTATCGTCTGTATCATCTACATACAGACGATAGCCATTGCTATTCAGCCATTGCTTTCATGTACTAAGGAGACATCTGTTAGCTCCAAAGACATATGATACTTTGCTTCCTCTTTTTACAGGTGGACAGTCTAGTGGTGGTCCCAATGAGGCAACTTCTCAGCCTTTGCAGGTTTCATGTGATGATGCATATCATTCCGTTTCTGATGCAGATTTACATGATGCACTAGTTGATGAGAGAGCTCATATTGAGCAGGCAAAAACTATGCCAAAATGGCTAGTGCAGACTTTGCATGACAGTAAATTAGATGCACCTCTCTCACATCGTACTCGTTCAGGCTCTCATAGTGCCTGTTTTGCATCAGATTGCTATGCTATGGCTGCATCTAGTCTCTGTGATGAGAATGAGCCTGTTTTGTTTGATGAAGCACAAAATTCAAAAAATTGGATGGTTGCTATGCAATCTGAATATGATTCTATAATGAAGAATGGTACTTGGTCCTTATGTGACTTGCCTCCTAGCAAGAAGGCCATTGGCACTAAGTGGGTATACAAGTTGAAGTGTAAACCGGATGGTACAGTTGACAGGTATAAGGCTAGGCTTGTTGCAAAGGGTTATGCACAAGAAAGAGGCATTGATTTTGATGAGACCTTTGCACCTACATGCCATATGACTACTGTTCGGAGCATTTGTGCATTTGAAGCTCATCATGGTTGGAATGTGCATCAGTTGGACATTAAAACTGCATTTCTGAATGATGACTTGCATGAAGAAGTGTATGTTTTTCAACCCCGTGGCTTTATGCAAACAAGGCATGAAAACCAAGTGTGCAGGTTAAAGAAGGCATTATATGGTTTAAAGCACGCACCACGTGCTTGGTATGAGAAGATACACGCCTATCTGATTGCACATGGTTTTGAGAAGAGTCAAACTGAAAGCACCTTATATGTTAAGCGTGCTAATGATGTACTTCTGATCATTGTGGTTTATGTTGATGACATGGTGCTCACGGGTCCTCATGAGAGGCATATTGTTGATTTTAAGGTTGATTTGCATGCCTCATTTGAGATGTATGATTTGGGGCATTTGCATCACTATTTGGGCATTCAGTTTATGCAAGTTGATGGTGGAATGGCTTTGTGTCAAACGAAATATATTGACACATTATTGCAGTGTTTTGGCCTTGAAGACTGTAAGCCTATTGCCACTCCTATGGAGACAGGCTTACGATTGAGTCTTCATGATGCTGGAGATGCATGTGATGATGCTGGAGATGGATGTGATGTTGTTCTCTATCAGCAGGCTGTTGGATGCTTGATTTACTTATGCATTACTCGATCAGATATTCAATTTGTTGTCTCACAGATTAGCAGATTTATGCGTTGCCCAAGAGTCAAGCATTGGCAAGCGGTTAAGTGCATCTTTCGCTACTTGAGTGGTACTCGGCTACTTGGGTTGTTTTATCCCAAGGGGGGATCACTACTGCCAGATTTGCATGCTTTTTCTGACTCTGATTGGGCTGGTTGCTATGACACTCGTGTGTCCACTAGTGGCTTTTGCTTCATGCTTGGTAGCTCATGAATATCTTGGTTGAGCAAGAAGCAGCCTACTGTGGCCACTTCCAGTTGTGAGGCTGAGTATAGGGAAGCTTTCACAGCGACTATTGAGTGTGTTTGGCTCAGACGCCTTATGGCTGATTTGGGTGTTGGTCAGTCCTCTGCCACCACCATCTTCGCTAACAGTCAGAGCGCATTGGAAGTTGGGAGGAACCCTGTGTTCCATGCTCGCACTAAGCACATTGAGGTGCATTATCACTATGTCAGGGAGAGGTTCTCTGCTGGAGAGATAAGCTTGGCATATGTGCCCACGCAGGAGAACATTGCATACCTTTTCACGAAGGCTCTGCCTAGGGAGAAGTTTGAAGCTTTCCGCAAAGCTTTGGGCTTACTTCCTTTTGTGGAGTGATTTCCACATAGCTTGGCACTTCCTTATACATGAGTGCAAGCTCCTTGTTCACCGCATCACTCCCGAGGGGGATTTGTTGATATCTCCTTGTTCACCGCATTACTCCCAGGGGGGATTTGTTGATATATTTAGGTAGTGATGTGTGTGAACACACTAGGACCGCCGGGGCACTTTTTTCCCTCTTTAGGAGGTTTTTTTTCCCCGGCTTGTATATACACCTATTGCCCTAATGGGCTACTTATCTTTATACATTCTCTAGTAATACATTCAGTATTGTGTGTTGTGCTCCAAGCTTCTTCTTCTTCCTTGTGTTATTCGCCTGCTTCGGCAGACATCTAACTCCAACATTTATCCTTTCTCGGTTCAACATGTACATCAAGTTTTGAACTCAAATTTTAGATTTCAACAGAGTGGAGTTTAGCATTTGGAAAGTCAAGTTGGAGGTCAAACTCTATCTATCAAGATGCACAAAGGCATTAGAACATGCTGCAGCCAACAAGGTGGTCAAGGCTATGTGGAAGGCTTTAAATTGCAAGGCAATTGCTTACATTTACATGGCAACCTCAAATGAGGTTCTTGGAGACATCAACAAGTTATTTATGAACTGTGGGTATGTACCAAGCTAAAGAAAAACTAGGAAATAACCACTGTACTCAACAACACTCCCCTCATGAGGAAGTCAATGGCTTTTCAACAATTTTGTAGGAGGGCCATTTCTTGTCCCAAGAGCATACTGGATCAATTAAGGACTTTGGATCACATGTCTTTAATGGCAAGACAAAGATCATCTTCTTACTCGTGAATCCATGATACTACCAAAATCATGGGACGCATTGGTGGTTTCATTGTCTAACGATCCAAATCTAAATTTTCGCAAAGTACAAGAAGCCATTCTCAATGAAGAAATATGTAGGATTGCTAACAAGGAGTCTCCTAGCTCTATCAACATGGATAAAAGGAGATCTATAATGAAAGGAACTTGTTCCTTGAGGTGCAAAATCAAACGCAAAGGCAAGGAGCTCACTTGATTTTAATGAAGTCAAAAAGTGCATAAGTCTAATATTTTTACAAGCACAAAAGGAGTCGTAAAGGGAAAAAGCCTAGAAAAAGTACATAGCATGGGGTGTCACAATTACAGAGATGTCCAACAAGCAAAACATCCTACATGTAGGAGAGATATCAGAATTTCATATTTAAACTTAGTGGATCATTGATTTTAATAACTCATTTCACTACACCCCTTGCAAATAGTGCTCTCTTTTTTTTCATCACATTAGACCATTGGCACAAGAGGTTAGGACATCGAGGCCAAAAGTCCCCGATATATTATCTTCCCACAAGTTGGTTGCCCAAGGAAGCAAGTGTGGTTTTTGAATGATTTTATTTATAAGAAATGTGCAAAATCTTCTTGTTATCCTACCACTTTGCTACAAAGTCAAGAATTAACAGAACCATTCTGTTGAAAATTAGCAAGACATTTTGTCAATATATTTGAGGAACGATTATGGGTATGCCATTCGCAAAAATCCAACCTCCATAATGATATTGCACAATCATGTTCTCTTTGTATACATGAGACCTTACATTTTCAGCTAGATGCAAAGCATTTTCATCTTCCATAATTATTACGTTTGACAAGCATCATGTTGAGACATAGCTCTTCATGGTCAGCCCTTGAATTGGTACTTTGTGTAGACACGTAAACATTTACTATTATTCTTTTGGCTAAAAGGCCAAAACTTTAGAGATTTTGACCACCGAAAGTACAAATTCATTAAGTTCCCATAAAAAAACATGTGATATGAATGGGTTCGGGCTAATCAAAAGTATACCTTCTGTATGAAGTTTATTAGGCCCAATCCTCTCATCCTACCTATGCCCAGGATTTCAAAATTGCTTCATCTCCTTGTATAACATACCTCCATAGTTAGGAAACTCTAGAGAAAAACAGCCATGAGATTATAACGGATCAAAGGGACCTTTATACCCAACTTGCAGTGGTTTAATAGAGAGAGGAGTCTTCCGTATATAAAAGGATCATCCAAACATAGACTAAGCGTGATAATGTATCACTAGTCTATACAACATGCCTAGAAAACATGCGGAGTCCTACTAGAAAAGAAAGGGGAAATCTTATTTATTAATTACAGTTTCTTTTTAATGAAAAAATAAGAAAATAAAACCAGTTAAACTATATACGGACAAATGAACCCTCACAGACATAGAGCACTGAAGAAAAACATGAACTAGCATTTATACACAGAAAAATCCTTACAAGATAACGTCAAACATGCATAAAAGCGATAAGCATACTGACGAACGCCATTGAAACGAGAATCCATGTAAGGATGCTGTAAGTACGAATATAGAGGAAACAAGATAATGGAGGTAGTGACAACAAGCTAAGAAGTAAGCACCTCTTCGTCAGCAAGAGAAACATCCACCTTCTTCAGAAAAGAAGCTTGCATAGTTTTGTCGTACCAGAAGGGGATAAGAAAGGAAAGGTGGAGACAAAATGGAGCAAGGAAAGAAAACAACAGAAAAATAAATAAACGTATGAACAAAATGACTTCAACGTTTAAGCATTCATTGCAAAGGAGGGTGAAGTCTTTACATGAAAAAGGATCTCTCACTTGCACATACACGCACGCCATTTCAGGCTCACCTTCTCCGGAAGTGTTCCGAAATTCAGCTTTATAAATGAGCTAAATTCAAGGATAGGCGAGTTGAGCCAAGGACATGCTAGATCGCTGCATTGGCTTCACAGGAAAGAAGGCAAAGGCGAAGCCTTCTCGCAAGAGCGCACTCCTGTCGCACATCAGACTTGAAGCTCGCCTAGTCAGCTTGCGCTGCTAGTTGCAGATCATAGAGTTTACGAAAAGCGTCA
This sequence comes from Ceratopteris richardii, assembly GCA_020310875.1. NCBI lineage: Eukaryota > Viridiplantae > Streptophyta > Polypodiopsida > Polypodiales > Pteridaceae > Ceratopteris > Ceratopteris richardii. Next base: position 173,818 of record MU260240.1, on the reverse strand, counting down.
TGATTGCGTTCAACTCATTTTTCGCGCGCTTGTTTCCGTTTCCTCTTCGCGGGTTCGAATCCAATTCAGAGTGTCAAAAAATAATCATAATAATAACAATAATAATGAATCCAATTCAGAGTGTCAAAAAATAATCATAATAATAACAATAATAATGCATGGAGAAAAAAATTATGCATGGCGAGGGTTCAATCCCTGGCAGCAACATGTAAGGGATATGTAATCTGGAATGATGTTGCATTTTGGCTGAGTGCCACCGTTTGACTATCCCTGCGGTAGTGTTGACCGCCGTTTAACCCAGTCTTGTAAACCCCTATTCTTGTGGGATAAGGGGGGTCCCATGGGTACTATGCCCTTCCTTGTACAGTTGCAATTTCAAAGTTAAAGTCCGGGGGAGTAGGCCTCGGCCGAACCTCCATTTAAAAAAAAAATAAAAAATAAAAAAAAATTATGTCGTGAGTCGCGACTCCAACCTTCTTCGTGTTCATTTTTTCGCTTTTCCCAATCATGCATCTCCTCTATTCGTCTCATCCCCCCCCTCCCCCGTCTCCTTGCTCATGTCATCAACAACAACACCTCTTTTAAGATCCATGGATTCATGGTGTTAAACTATTGGTTTTCAATGTGTTCTTGCTTATGAGCCTACACTCTACATCAATCCAAGTCAACCTTGCACAGAACCACCAATCTGGAGGGCATTGTTTATTTTGAATGTAACAAAACACCTTTTTTGGCCCAAAAAAATTGGTATGCAATGCTTTTTGGGGTGCTTTGTAATGGGAGGCAATAAGAAGCCTTTGCATCAAAATTTTGATGGCATCAAACATATGCTTTAGTGATGTGGGGACTCCTACGATGGATCAAATATGGATGGATAAATATGTCATTAGTAGGGAACAAATCCTTGATTTCCCTTTTTCCAAAGTGACTTCATTGAGAACTATCAGTCAATCAGGCAAAAGTTAATCAGACAAAAGCTTAATGGTTTTGCTAGATTTTCCTCCCAATCTATCTAGAAACGAGGATAATTCTCTATTAACTTTTTTCTCTAAAGTGGGTCGATTTCTTTTGATTGGCCATTGGCCCAACTAGTATGTAATCTCAATTAGGGTGGGTTTGTTCTATCAAAATGACATATGGCAATGGATAGGGTTTATGTATATTGCACGTTGGATAGGCTTCAATTGAGTGAAAATATTTTTCAATGGCTTACCTTACACTCGTTATTAAAATCAATGATCAGGAAATATATGTCTTACTATCACTCTTATGCAATGAAAGTGTTAGGTCTTTTAGTTGTGGGCATCCATTCACGTATGTGGTTCCGACTTTCTAGATGGTAGCAACTTTAGCTGATTATGCATTGCATTTATCTTCTCTATTGGAATGAGGCAGAAATGGTGATCTCTATTATGGTTACACAATGGCGGCAGTGACACAAAATTTCTCACATTTTCCTACTACCCATTTTTTTATGAAGAAGAGTTGTAGATATTTATGGGCGATTTACTAGATTTATCTTTTGAAAATCCCACAAGAAGGAGAGTTAGAATAGTGTATATCTTTTGTATTTTTTGGACTTTTCACTCTAAAAAAGAACCAGTCTTGAGGGAACTACTATAAGAAGATCAAACTTGTTGTCAAGTGAAGTAATGAATTCTCTCTTCTTTCAAACTCATCATTTTGCTGTTATGATCTTGTGTATTCCTTGATTTTGGGTACGCAATACTTGCTTGATTAATGTGTTATCTCTCATGTGTGTGATCTTTTGAAGTCGATTTGTATGATTAAACACTTTTTTAGGTGATTTGTTATCTCTCATGTGTGTGAAAGGGGTACTCAACTTGACTTGGGAGAGGAGTCTTGGTTAATCACTTTGGAGGTCTACTTAGCCATCTAGCCATTGCTCATCATGAACGGTGTATATCATCATGACTTAGCTTGGGAAGAGGATCTGATTACAAAGCTTTGGTGATAAATTTCAAACTCTAGGAGTTGATTGCTAAGCTTTAGCGATAAGATTCAACTCACATGGATTTGTTGGCTTGTGAAACTCGATGAAGTGGATCATGACCGAGAACCTCTTTTGAGGAAAAATGTAGGATACCACTAGAACAAATGGCTTGATCCCCATCCATATTATCTCCGATTGCAACTAGGTAGTGGTCTACTATTATAAAGTAGCTTGGCAAGGATCAAATTGATGATAACATAAGTAACTTTAGGAGTACTAAAAAAGATAGAAACTTAGCCTAGTGTTTAAGTCTCAAAGATGGGAAGGAAGACATCTTGGGCTCAAAATCCATGGGGAGCATGGGGAGATAAATTTCACTAACACCCTCTAGAGCCTTTTAGAAGTAGTTGCTCCACTCAAGTACAAGAGGACTTAAGTTGTGATTCACCTAACCATGAGTTTCTATGTTGACATAAATAGTTTCATCTTCTTCTCCATAAATGGAGATCTTATTTATTTGATCCAAAGGTCTAGAAGAAGATGGCATATGACATTTCTTCTTTTAATCTCTCTAGATCACACACCATTCTCTACACTATGTATGATTCTTTCTTCTCATCTCTCTACAAAAAAACAAGTGATCTCAAGCCACCTTAGAGGTGTTTGCAAATAAGACACTTTATCAAACATGTTAAGGTAGTTGGTCCCTCTCAAAGGCCACATGAGATAGCTCAAAGAGAGGTCAAAGAGCCTTGTTTCACATAGAAAATACCTATGCACTCTCAAGCCACCTAGGTAGTCCATTGGGCTTCTTACCCTTCTCTCTCCTTCATGATGTCTAGACAACGGTGCATCAACTCTTATATGGTATTGTAACTCTACTTTGCCATGTTATAGGGTATAATTGGCACCTCAAATCAAAGAAGTTGCAACTCTAGCTACTGTCTCTTAGAATGTGTGAAGTGGTGCAATGGATATGCACCACCGTGGATTCCCTTTTGCATGAGCTTCATGATGATGCCCTCATAGTAGAAAATCGAGCTCTAGCTAATGTGCACGGGTACTTTGCATAGACCTTTCCAGTACATAAAAAGTACACAACACACACAGATTTCCTAGGTTTTACAAAATGCAATCAAACTTGCAGTCTATGGCTGACCAGGCCACTATACGTTTTATTAAAGAGCATATACAAAAGTATTTGGAAGCCATTTAGCCTTTCACATGGACACTAACAATAACCAACTTTCACTAAAGACCATTATGGCCAAAGTGAACTATGGAGAAAAAATAAGTAATGACAAAGGATACCTGAGTGTAAGTATACAATCTATACCTCCCACCTTATGTGCATGTTACATAGTGTTGAAGTAATTATGCAAGATCATGAATCACATAACCCCCATCAAGTGACAACAATGTCGAAAGCTATCTTATGGTAGAGCTTTAGTCAAAGCACCTGTAGCATTATCTTGAGTATGAACCTTCTCAACGATAATGTGCTCAATGGCTAAGCGGTCTCCAATGAAGTGATATCTCACATCAATGTGCTTGGTCAGAGCAATAGCACTTTGAATATCACTTGGAAATAGTTGTGTGCTTGAAGATGAGATCTGTAAAAGGTAACACCTCCAACAAACTAAAAAATGTAACTTGACTATAGTCTTTGATTTTCTACGCAACCAACATAATCAGAATATGTGTAACCAATAATGGATGCCTCTCCTCTACCCAAGCATAGACACTTTGTTTGAGGAGATGGTGGACACCTTCCAAAGATGAGATGGTGCTACAAATTCATGCTTCACACCATACAAAACTAAGTTGAGGAGTGCAAAGTAGACCTCTTGAGTTTTTGAGCAAACACAAATAATCACCCAACTACTTTGGAAGATGATCCTCAAATCATTGGATTAGAACAGATACCTTGGAGTTTCACTGTGAACCAAAAACTTGCTATTTTGGTCACCACACCTGCTCAATAAAATGAATAGCACTCCTTCCATGGTAAAAATTGGACAAAATCCTTTTGGGAACATCCAACTGACTAAGATAGCTAAATTTCACAAGTTATTTCACTAGAAATGATCAACTATGCTCAGAGAATGATGCTTAGCAAAATTGAGATGCATCCCAACATTTTAGGGAGTTAACAGTATGCAAACTAGAGAGCAATGTTTTGAACATATCTCGAGAATGGCTAAGACAATTGACATGAATCTTTGTAACATACAAATAGACTATTTAATGAATCTATACTTACTTAAATAACTGCAAATGATCAAGTACACGTTGAGAAATGGATCTGATAACTTCACTGTTTTGAGTGATACATGACAGAGAATAGAAAATGAAACATAGTCAAAGAGTATGTATTAATGCACATAAAGTACAATGATATTGGCAATGAATGATTGCATAATATGAAATCAATGGTAGAGCTATAGTATGAGCTGAATATCCACTTGAAATCCCTCTAAATATATCTCCAAATTAGGGCTCTATTACACGACTTTTGAAGTCTACTTTTATAGCTAAAGTTGGAGCCATTTTGAAATTCAAACTCCTACCAAAAATATCCCTAGATTTTAGGGTTTCCATCTTCATCTAATTCACCAACCAACTCATAATGAGATCTCCTAAGAACTCATGATTGCAAGTGCTTTTTTTACATGTGCACTTTTACAAAGATAAAAGTCATGCTTTTACAAGTGGGTAGTCATATGTGACTTCATGTAAGTTCATATAAGTGCTTATCCAAATGTCCAACTATGTGGGCTTGGATCCATTTGCACCAACAACTCCCCCTCAATCCTAACATGCTTGGGCTTCAACTATCTTTGATCTCTTGCAATCCAATCATCATCTTGAACCTGTTCAATTTAGTTCCATCCAAATATTTAGTTAGAATATATGCACACTACAAGTTTGTTGATACATAGGACAATTGTATGTCCTTGCTAAGTAGCTACTCTCTCTCTCATAATGATAATGCACTTCAATGTGCTTAGTCCTTGCATGATATACAAGATTAGCAGCCAAATGTAATGAGCCAGTATTATCTCCAAAGATCATTGGTGTATATGTATGTAGTCCCAAGTCTGAGTAGAGTAGCTTTAACCACATTGCCTCTTGTGTTGCATTTTCTAGACCCCTATATTTAGCTTCAATTGAGGATAATGCCACAATTGGTTGTTTCTTTGATGACCGTGAAATTAACTTAGACCTTGCAAAAGATAAGAAGCTAGAGAGGCTCCTCCTATCATCTTTTGAGTCAGCCCAATCTTCATCAGAGTATAGCTTGATATCCAAGTCAAATGTAAATGGATAAAATAGCCCTTCATTTATAATACCCTTCAAGTACTTTAAGATCCTTTTGGCAGCTTCCATGTGAGGTTTTATTGATGTATGCATGAATTGAATCAATGTACTCACCCCATAGCATATATCCACTCTTGTTAGGTTTGCATAATTGAGACTCCCAACAAGACTTTGATAACCTGTAATGTCTTCAAGTAGATCTCCTTCATGAGCACTAAATTTGTGATTCAAGTCCATGGGTGTACCTGCAATTTTTGCATTTTCCATCTTGAACTTAACTAGCATATCATGGATGTACTTTCTCTGAGAAATGAAAACACTAGAATCTGTATAAACAATCTCTAAATCAAGAAAATATGTAAGCATTCCAAGATCATTGATCTTGAACTCTTCCTTCATCTGGGTTTTAATCTTCTTGATGCCATTGGCATCATTTCCCATAATGATAATGTCATCCACATAAACACATATATAAATAACCTTTGAATTAGTCTTCTAAATGAAAAATGAAGAATCTACCTTGCTTGCAACAAAACCTTATTCCCACAAGTATGTGAATAACCTATGGTTCCAAACTCTAGGAGCTTGCTTTAACCCATACAGTGCCTTCTTTAATTTACATACATAATCAAGTTTGTCTTTGTCTTCATATCCTCGCGGTTGAGCCATGTAGACCTTTTCACAGATCCACCCATTAAGGAATGCATCTTTAACATCTAATTGGTACAAGTTCCAATTCTTTGAAGCAACAAATTACTTACTAAAAATCTGACGGTTTGGTTGGCATCTTTGCTATAGGTGAGAAGGTCTCCTCATAATCCATTCCATGGGTTTGAGCAAATCCCTTTGCTACTAGCCTTGCTTTATACCTATTTATTGTGCCATCTGAATTTTTTTTCACTTTGTAAATCCACTTAGATCCTATTACCCTCATGAATGGTTCTTTGGGAAGCAAATCCCAAGTGCTATTCTCTTGAAGTGCTTTGATTTCTTGTTGCATAGCTTCTCTCCATTCTTCTTTCTTATTGGCTTCTTCAAATGAAGAAGGTTCCTCTGACATAAAGTCTTTAGCTATGTACATAGAATGTTTGATGACTAGTGATGTGTCATAGCCATAATTTATAGGTTTCTTGCTTTCCCTTTGAGATCTTCTAAGTGCTTGATTGGATGAGTTTGGAATGTCTTCCAATTTTTCGAACTTTGCTTTGCCCTTGGACCAAGCTTCAAAATCAATTTGTTCTTCATCTTTTGAATTGACATCCTCTGATGTATGTGTTTCTTCTTTGGTCAGATTTGGAAAATCATTCTCCAAATCATAGGGTAGCTTTATTTTCCTATAATCATCCTCAAACCAAGAGTTATTTTTATCAAATACCACATCCATACAGCTGTAAATCCTTTTTAGTGGGAGTATATAACCTATATCCTTTTTTATTATGATCATAGCCAATAAATATGCATCTTTCAGCTTTTGGATCAACTTTTCCCCTAATATGTGAGGGTATGTGTGCATAAGCAATGCACCCAAATATCTTACAATGATCTAAAGAATGTCTCCTACCATTTCATACCTCATAAGGTGTCATCCCATCTAGAGACTTGGATGGAAGCCTATTGATTAGGTAAGTGGTTGTGGAAATAGCCTCTTTCCATAGATAATTAGGGAGTTTTTCTCATTCAACATATACCTTGCAGCCTCTACTATTAATCTATTTCTTCTCTCTACCACTCCATTCTGTTTAGGAGTATACCTTGTTGTAATCTCTCTGTTTATGCCTCTATCTTGTAAGAAAGAGTCAAACTCATGTGATAAATACTCACCACCTCCATCATATATGAGCCTCTTCAAACTTTTACATGTTTGATTCTCAACCAAAGACAAATACTTCTTGAAACAAGTGAAGATTTCATCTTTATGCTTCATAAAATTAAGTAATGTCCACCTACTATAGTCATCTATGAATGAAACATAATGCCTTGACCCTGAAGTTGATGGATCTTTGCTAGGACCCCACACATTTGTGTGTACGAGCTCCAAATAGTCTTCATACATGTATCCTCTTTTGTTGAATGGTTGCCTATTTGACTTGCCAAATCGGCATGCTCCACATTTGTGAATCATGTGTTGCTTGGACACATTTGGGATGCCAAGCACACTCTGATCCCTGCATATTTTCTTCAATGTCCTTTCACCTATATGTCCTAGTCTCTTATGCCATATCTCCAATTTAGATAGGGTTTGGCCTTATAATTGAAGAGAGCAATATTTCTTGTATCTTCAACTTCAAAGGTAAAAAGTCTACCAAATTTCTCACCTTTTGCAATCCTCTTGAAGCCTTGTTGAGGGTCCTCCACATATGCTCCATGCCTTTTGAATCTAACCTATAAAACCTTCTCAACAATCTATCCAACACTGATTAGATTCTTGGTTATTGGTGGCACATACAATACCCTGCTTAAAAGGTTCATGTTACCATCAGATGCTTCAACATTTCCAAACTTCTTTACTGAGTGCCTAGTGTCATCACCTATCTGAACTTCATGCTTTCGTTTGGGTTCTTCAGAATAGGTACTCATCATCTTTACCTTGTTTGGTTGTCATATTCATGAGTAGTAGAGAATCCTCTTGATCATCTATATAGTTGTTGTAGTCTCTTCTTGCTTTGAAGCCTCCTTGATAGTTTTTGTTGTAGCCTTGGTTGTAATTGTGATGGTAGTTGTTTCCTCTATTTTTGAACCTACCTCTTGATTGTCCATAGCCTCCTCTGTCGAAGCCTCTTCCTCTCTGATTCTTTGTGTTCTTGAAGCATTCATCTGTGGTATGATTGGTCAAGCCCCAAATGTTGCAAGGTGAAGAAATGTATGGTCTCCCCATGCCTTGCTTTCCTCCTTTGCCCCTTCCTCCAATACATCTTCCTCTACCTGTGAAATTCACTTGAGAGGTACTTGCATCTTCTTCATTCTTCTTACCTTTGCCTTTATCTTTACTATTATTTTTATATGTGTAAAAGGCAAAAGATTGATTACCTCTAGAAGTATCTCCATTCTTGTTGAGATTTGTCTCATGTGTGAAGAGTTGCCCCATCAATGGATTGAGGTCAGGTATTTGCATGTCCATATATAGGTCCATTGTTGTGGTAAAAGACTCCCATTAATCATCATCCTTGATGCCATTTATGATTCTGCTTTACTATTTGATCCTCTTATATTTCTTCTCCAATACTCCCAAGTTGATGAGCTACATCCTTCATCTTGGTCACATAGTCAGCTACAATTTGAGTTGGTTGCTTATTCAATGTTGTGAACTCCATCCAAAGCTGGTTCTTTCCTTTGTATTTGCTGAGAAATATGAAGATAGTACTTCCCAAGTCCCTTGGGAAGTCTTACAATTCCTAATATGAGGTAATAAAAAATCAGATATTGAATTGAGTATGCAAGACCTGGCTAGATCATCTTTTGCACACCATGCATCTAGTCTCTCTTGCTCCTCTCTTGTAGGTTGGTGTTTGCTTCTAAAGGTTGACACTTCTTCATCTTCATATATGTATCCATACAAGCTTCTTCCTTGGGGGTAAGCCTTCATCCTTAGGGACCAAGCTGGATAATTGCCCCTGCCCAATTTGTCAATGAATGATGGAAATCCATCTCCCATTTTACCTTGATGTTGCTTTGATACCACTGTTTGAGGAGATGGTGGACACCTTTGAGAGATGAGATGGTGTTGCAAATTCTTGCTTCAAACCATCAAAAACTAAGTTGATAAGTGCAAAATAGACCTCTTGAGCTTTCCAAAAAACACAAATAATCACCCAAGTACTTTGGAAGATGATCCTCATATCATAGGATAAAAAAAGATAACTTGGAGTTTCACTATGAACCAAAAACTTGCTATTTTGGTCATCACACCTACTCAAGAAAATGAATTGTACTCCTTCCTTGGTAACAATTGGAGAAAATCCTTTTGGGAATATCTAACTGACTAAGATAGCTAACTTTCACAAGTTATTTCACTAGAAATGATCAACTATGCTCAAAGAATGATGCTTAGCAAATTTAGGATGCATCCTGACATTTTAAGGAAATAACAGTATGCAGACCAGAGTGCAATCTTTTGAACATATCTCAAGAATGTATGAGGCAATTGAAATGAAACTTTTTACCATAAAAATAGAGTATCTAATGAATATATACCAACTTAAATCACTGCAAATGATCAAGTACACGCTAAGAAACGGATTTAAGACGTTCATTGTTTTGAGTGATACATGCTAGAGAATAGAAAACGAAACATAATCAAATAGTATGTATTAATGCACATAAAGTACAATGATATTGGCATGGAATGAGTCCACAATATGAGGGCAATGGTAGATTTATAGAATGAGCTCAATATCCACTTGAAATCCCTCTGAATATCTCTCCAAATCAAGGCTCTATTATGCAACTTTTGAAGTATACTTTTATAGCTAAAGCTGGACCCATTTTGAAATTCAAACTCCTACCAAAAGTATCCCCTAGAGTTTAGGATTTCAATCTTCATCTAAGTCACCAAACAACTCATAACGAGATCTCCTAAGAACTCGTGATTGCAAGTGCTCTTTTTACATGTGCACTTTTACAAAGATAAAAGTCATGCTTTTACAAGTGGGTAGTCATATGTGACCATGTAAGTTCATAGAAGTGATTATCCAAATGTCCAAGTATTTGGGCTTGGATCCATTTGCACCAACACACTTGTCCTTAGTGCCACTTAGATATCTCAAAATTATCTTGACCGTTTCCCAATGTTTCTTGCTAGGATTAGACATATATCTGTTGACAACTTCCATTGCAAACGCAATGTTTGGTCCATATCATAAATCAAACTACCAACACTAGACTGATGAGGAATTTTTGTCATGAGTTCCTTTTCGTGATCTAATTTGGGCAATCATCCTTGCTCAATTTCACATATGTAGGTAAGTGTTGGAATTTGAGGTCTGCGTAAGCTGAACAACACAAGGAAGAAGAAGAAGCTTAGAGCACAATAGAATACAGAAGGTATTATCAAGTGAATGTACAATAATAAGTGACCCATTAGGGTTATAGGTGTATATACAAGTTAGGGGAAAAGAACCTCCTAAAGTGGGAAAAAAGTGTCTCCGCAATCCTAAGTGCATTCACACACATCACTACCAAAATATATTTACAAATCCTATCTAGGAGTGCTGCGATGAACAAGAAGTTGGCACTCATGTACAAGGAAGTGCCAAGCTATGTGGAAAGAGATCAGACCCATCTATCATGACAAGTTGACCATCTATCGCAACAAACTGACCATCTATCATGACAGACAACCCGCAAACAAAGTCTTCTATCCTGATAGAGTGCCCTATTGCAAAAATTTCTTTACCACGATAGACCCCATGTGTCGGGATAGACCCGCCTAAAACAATAGAACTTGTTTATCATGACAAACAACCTACATGAGAAAATTAGGGTTTTGATTTTTTGACTTAAAATTTGTCTATTTTTAACACCATGTTGAAGTTGGACACTTTAGTGTCTTGAAAAAGAGGCAATATCTGATGAATTTTCTAGATTACTAGACGGAACCATTGATAAATTTAACTATGAAACATGTTAGCATAAGGGTTGAATATTTCTAGAAAAATATGGTTTTCATTAAAGGATAAAAACAATAAGATTTTTTCACTAATTTTTTGATGCTAATTTTGATATTGAAACAAGAATACAGTGATGTCAATTAGTGTTGATTTTTTATTAAAATCATGATCTCACGATTTCATTGTTATAAATGCTATGAAATATCTTATTTTATATATGTAAACACGTTTCTATCCATAATTAAAGAGTTGCATGGTTTTTAACTAGGTTTATGGCATAAAATTAATCCAATATATGTCGTGATAGTGTTATCATCTATGAATTATTTTGCAAAGTGATGGTATGAATATGAACCATTTTTTATTATCAAAATACTATTTGATAATCATAAATCTAGAAATTTTTTTTTTTTGACAACCTTCGGAGTTAAATTTCTATGTTTTTTCTTCAAGTTAAACAATACTACTATTTTTCTATGCTAAGAAAATATCATTTTGATGAGCAAATGACCTTTTCTTAGCTTGATTAAAGTTAATATGCTAGTGTTTTCTATATAAACTAGTTTATAATGTTTATAGAATTATTTTGATTGATATTATATTCCTTGTATCATTGACTAAAGCTATCTTTTTTACGATGAAAGTTTATTCGACAGAGTGGAATATGGCTATTCGATGAAATATTGAGCTTGTTAGTGGTATGCGAGATAGTTAATATGCTACATGATTAAAGTTAATATGCTAGTTTTTTATATATAAACTAGTTAATATGCTAGTTTTTAAGTTAATATTCTAGTTTTTTCCATAAATATTGCATGTGCTACATGATTAAAGTTAATATGCTAGTTTTTTCTATATAAACTACTTTATAATGTTTATAGAATTATTTTGATTGAAATTATATTCCTTATATCATTGAATAAAGCTATAGTTTTAGGATGAAATTTTATTCTTGATAGAGTGGAATATGGCTATTCAACAAAATATTGAGATTCTTAGTAGTATGTGAGATAGGTACAAAAGTTATTAGTTCAAAACATGTAGCATATTTTTATGATACTAGATGATGGTTTTTGAGATAAAAACCAGCCCTTTTAGTGTTTTAATGCATCAATCTCATATAAAAGGCTCCTACAGTGTATAATATATAATGAACACCCTATATTGTAGTAAATTTCTTATTATAAAAATGATTTTTCTAATTTGCAACACTTGTATTAGATGATTATATGACTTTAAATTAACATTAGAAAAATGATTCCAACACGAGAATTTTTTTTTTCTATGGACATATTTCATTCTTCTCATATGTAAGTCTATAGGGAAACATTTTTTCTTTAAACCATATTCAATCATTTCTATATTTTGAGTTATCAAAAAGAGTATTTTTTTAAAGAATATTGCTTTAATAGAATCTAGCTATGCATTTTTATGGGGTTTAAAGGTTTTTTTGAGAAATTGTTTGATTATTATAGGTGATTTTTTTAATTTTTTAGAAAAAAGGACACTATAGTGTCTTATTTTGGTACAACACTAGTGTTAAGCTCTTTGGCTAGATTATAGGTACTACAAATCTAAAGTGCAAGGGGTCAAGTATTTAGCAAGGGGTCAAAGCAGAATAGCAAAAGCTTAGGAGGACTTTTTGGGCTACTTAGAGCAACACACATGAGTTAGGTTGGGATTTCACAAACCCGTTTGGCAATTCTAGCTTAAGCGAGAGCATTAGTGCTAGCAATAGTACATAGGGTGACATTTGGAATACTCAAGTACAAGAAAACTTAAAGGAATCAAGAGCAAGACTCTAAAATGCTTGTGATTATGATAACATAAAGAGATGATTCACAATCAAGTCAAATGACATAAATACTCTTGACGATCACTCATTGAGACATGAAGTAACAAGGGAAATTAAAACAACAAGAGAACTGATAAGTGAAACCCTATTAACAAAGCAATTAAAGGAAAAGAAAGGGAATTTGGGCTAATTTGTGAACCTTAAATCAGGCAAGTACCTTGACAAGGTGGATCGACAAAGCCTAAGGTCATCTAAAGTGAGTGTCAACCATGCTGCCAGGTCTTGGTCTAAGCAATTAGGTAACCCCGAGTTGAGTGATAGTCAGGAGAGAAGTGAGTCAGATAGCTATTACAACATGGAGAGGTCAACTCATAGCAATAGGACAACCTACTTAGAGGCGACAAAAAGGCCCTAAAAGACACAATTGGAGTATATTCGAACCAACCAATTAGGTACTCAAATCTATGAGGATGGTTTCAGAAGGTTAGTAGTCCAGTTGAGAAACCTAGAGCACCCTTATGATTTAGATCACTCAATAGTCAAGTTTGAGAATGGATCTTATATAGACAAGCCAGGAACATGGTTACTAGTCACCTTGAGAGGACATACAACTTTCAGAACATATCCTCCTAGAGTCAGAAGTCTGAGATTCAAAAGAGGATGATCTAGAGGAGATTCCATCCACTCCTAGGAAGAAGTCGGTACTTACCAGAATCATAGCTAACAGAAAGATACCTCAAGATAATACCTCTATAGAACAATATGCCAACATGGCTGCTGAAGAAGATTTTTCGAAAGTCAAATCAGACAAGCCTCATACTAAGTAGGATTAATTAGTATATGAATTCAAGGACCCATATGTCAAAGGGAAACCCACCTACATGAGTCATGATTTGAAACAAATGTACTTAATATCTAACTATAGTAACTATACTCATTTTTGACAAGGGCAAAAAGTTTTTCCCTACACAAGACATTAGCTAGTGTATGACAAGAAAAATCTTAAGGATTTCATAAAGAGAAAACATCGGAAGCTCCAAAAGTAAGTTTTGTGCACAACTTGGGAAGAGGCACGTCAGAAAAGGGCACAAGTAGGCTAGAAAGAGAGAGGAGTAGAGGACAAATATCACATAGGGAGGATGAAAATTCCCGCTACCTAGACAGAGTGAACATTTGAGGACATTGAGATCCTCATAGGTGGTTAAGATCATGAAGAATTATTTTGATGGCATGACAAATCCCTATGATCAGATAGTTGCATTTTAGCATGTGTTGAGAGTGGAACAAGTAGAGGACTTGTTCACTCAATGCAAGGCTTTTGGGCTAACCTTGAAGGGTACAACCCTAGCATCATTTCAACCCTTGCAACCAAGACACTATAGAGATATCACACAATTTATAGAAGCCTTCATCATTGAGTTTTGTAAGAGTGGAATTAGGTATAACACCTTGTCCTTGGTTCATAGCTTCAAGAAGAAGCCTCAAGAGACAATAAGGTTAAAAAGACATAGATTCAGTTGAAAATTGTGGCATACATGTACTTGAAAGATCTGAATACTCTAGATGAGTGTGTGAGGATGTGCATACACATAAACACAACTTAGGAGAAGAGCTAGAATGATCAAATCTCTATAAAGGATCAAAATGCTTGGCTAGTGTCATGGCCAAACCTTCATCCTCAATGGAGGAAGTAGCTGTGTTGGTGGCACAAACATAAGGAGAAACCTCTAGATTAGGCAACATCAAAAGGTCATTGCCATTAAACGTTGCTACACCTATGGTAGCGATACATGGCTAATGATTACCCCATCTAGAACTAGAATGTCATAGCTCTAAGATCTTATTACTACACCATAGAGAGGAAATAAACGAACAACATGACACAAGAAGGAAACATGTATCTTCCTATAATAAAGTAAGTCTATGGTTTAAGGGTCTGAATAGTTCACACAAATATGAAATGGAACGTCGTTTGGTCACTTGTGTATATGACCAAAGATCTTGAGAGTAGACTTATTTATAAGGTCATGTGCTCTTGTAAAAAAAGTGATCCAATCAGCCTAGTGGTTAAGTCTCAAGGGTGTGAAGGAGGAGTTCTTGGGTTCAACCCCATGGGGAGCATGGGTAGAGAGTTTTGCCCAAATAGCTCTTGAGCCTTCTAGAAGCAGCTTCACCACTTCAAAAGGTTCCTTATATACTGGTAGTGTTATGTTTTGCCATGCTTTATCATGATAGCTTCGATTTTTCAATCTGTCTATTTTCAAGAAGGATTTATACAGATATCTTTGATTTGCATCCCAAGAAAGGCATTATAGATGGGGACCTTAGGTTGGTAGTGTGGATGCCGATTGAAGTTAATGCTTTGCTTATCAATGCTCATACATAGTCAAAATACTCATTGGTGCATAATAGTATTCGGGTGGACACTAATCGAGATTGGTTGACACTTGCTTCTGGAATCCATAAGCGCAATTATTCATAGTTGCTGCCATTGTTCACTTCAGACTAGCTGGCTCTGAATTTTTGGGAGTGACATAACTCCAAAAATAGTCTAAATTTGTCCAAAAAAGACCTTCTTGTGTGAATCAATATCCTGAACACCCACTGGATGTACAGTGCTTGTTTCCAAAGTTCACTCTACCCTCGAGCAAACAAAACAAGAGTACAAGAACAAAAAAGATGTGCAAAGATATATTCTAATCTAGACTTGAGGATTGAAAGAGAGAGACCGATGGGTTCTATCTGGATTTCTACCTAGATCCAAAAATTGAGATATGTACAATGGTTTACGAGAGGTAGATGCTCATCCTTCAGTGTAGCTAAGAAACCTACTAGTTTCGCATATCCGCATCCAAGTAAATTTATGAAATTCTTCCCCATACCTATGAGTGGTTGCAAACTTGTAAACTCTTTCCATAATCCACTTGTCACTGGAAGGAGTTTCCTATCCTCCTAGCTTCAGAGAAACAGGTGCTCTGGTCTCGGACTTTGCATCTTGCATTGTTGGTCCCAACTCCACTAAGTTCCTGAACTTGACTTTTTGGGATCCTCCACTTCATCGTGCTGCCTGTATTCTTTGCCTAGGTCTCGACTAGGCCCCAAGGAGATCTTCTTTAACCAAGACTCTTGCATACATCTTTTCTTTGTTTTCCTTGTCTGGCATTCTATTTTCATTAGGCTCATCCCTTGGGACTGCCATATATGTAACTTGATGTTACATCTTACTGTGATTACCCCATTGATCCTTTCTCAAATGTCTTTGTTGCATGTAATGATATAGCAAGTGTGAGTCCCTATAAGAACTCTTTCTTCCATCTTGGTTCCCCTCTTTTGATGGCCTTGTTTTGAGTGGATAATTCTTGGATCATCCACTCCCACTATGAAGGAGGCAATTCCCTTGGTTGCATAAGCTGGAAAAGCTTCCATATGTGGTTGCTTTAATTTTTCTTGGTCATATATCCACATGTAATTTTGTCCCAAATCTTTTGCATGCCTGAGCCAAGGTCGTCCCAGTATCAATGGGAAACCTCTTCTTTCCAGCGAGAGTCTAAGTACGACAAATCCAGGATAAATTTAAATCCTTATGCTATTAGTGCAACTCTTTCCATTACTCCTACTTGCTTCACCCTACTTTGATCTGCCATTATTACGATGAATTGTGCTTCCTTTGTTGGGTGGACTCCTAACCTCTTCATCATTGATTTTGGCATCAAGTTGATCCCGAACCCACCATCTATGATAACTCCTGAAATCTTTTGCCCAACTATGTTAACTATGATTCATGGACTATGATTATCAGTTAATGGGGCTTGTGTTATAAAGAAATTATTTAAGCTAATCTCTATGGAGGTTGGTGCTCCTAGCAAGGCAAAAATGCTTATCATCTCACTTCTACATCTAGGATCCATGAACAATAGTTCGTATAGGATTACTTGTTGGTAGGTATTCCTTAGGATTTGGGTTACAGAGAGGTTCTTTGTTGTGATTTTAGTAAGTTCTTGCATCTTGCCTCTAAGCTCATGCTGGGCTGTTTGATATGCATCTTCTATCATTCTTTCTTTCCTTGGCTCCCTTTCCTTATCGGAAAGTGTTTTTTTGGGTTGGCTTCATATCGAAATTGTCTAGTCTTTGCACTTCCCTTTTTGTCTTCCTTGTCAACTCATCTTCTTTCACCATCGAGGTTGGTCTTTTGTTAGTTACCATGTCCTCTATTTTGGCAGTTCATGGTTTACCTTTGCTTTTTCTGCTCCATCCTTCTTCAGCCACCAAGTGAAGCTAATTTCCTTGGGACTGGGCATCTGACTCGTGTCACCTCTCTCTTGTCGTTTGATTTTATCATTCCTTGCAATCTCCATCCTTGCTGTCAGGGGAGCACTAGATTGTGCTCTCTGACTACAGTAGACAAGATTTCCGAAATACACTTATGATTACAAGAACACCCACGTAGCGAAAATGATACAAGAATATGTGACTGAAACAAGATGTCCCACAACCCGGGACCAATAGGTATGGAAAACTGGACTAAAGATGATACAAGAGATCCCACAACCCGGGATCGTAAGTATGAGATAAGATATCTGGATTACAAGAACTCCCTTCTGGGAGATGAACTGGATACACGAAAGAACTTGACAGGATATCGTACTACGAGATTACAAGGGGACAAGATAGGATGTCCAAGAACTAGACTAGAACAAGGAACAAGACAAGAACTATAACCGGAACTTGAAGAGTACTTACTTGGTGGTCATGACTCCTTGAGCTCCCAAGATTGGTATTGGCAAGACTGAGAATGAATGTGGCCAACCCCTCCTTATAGAGGTTTTCAAGGGCAGTTCCCAAGGGCGGTTGCGACTTGATGATGTCATCATGATGTCATCAACTTGAATGAGGACCTTCGAGTGTCAGAATTCAGCAAATAGACAATCGATCTTGGGGTTTTCGCACGTTCCGGATGCAATGGAAGCATTAGTTTCTCTAAACTCTAAGCCAATCATGATATATAGAAATTGACATGGAATCTAAGGTTTAGATGGTTTCCTTGTCCATGACATCACCTCCCCCTCAAGTGACGAGTTCCACGAGGAGCGGTTATGTGACTCTGAGATCTTCGAGGAATCGAATCTCCATAACCCTTGGTCTTTGTAGAGTTCTTGATATGTGGTACTGGAAGCAGATGATGACGGATATCCATGATGAAACTGGAAAGGGTTTGTAGTATATTGAGGTATAGAATCAAGGGTATGATTCTCATGATGAACTATATTATTCTTTTGACTCTGATGATGGTCCTTCTGATGTGGGATGGTGATTTTGGAAGTTCTAATCCCAACTTGTTTCTTTTTCTTAGGGCATTTGAATACCATTTGAATACCATGTTTTGTAGCTTGGGTTTCGTTGGATTCTTCCTATGGAACTCGTGAACCTTGAACTTTTCTTTAAGAATATTTTCTTGAATTCTTCATGATCCTCAATCTTGATGAGTGGTGAAGGACTGGGTCTCTCTTGAGCTTCCTTCGGTTCTTGATGAGATAGATCCTTTGAGCTTCTAGTGGAATGTTGTGGTGTTTCCAAGATCTTTGATGAAGAGTGTTGAGTAAGCACACCTCCTTGATTGAACATGAACTCCTCCTCGTCCTTTACCTTCTTGATATCTTCACAACATGTATACTCCATATCATTTGTAATGACTTTTTGGGCTTCAAAGATTCTTGGTTCAGATTCTTGAGGAGTAGTGTCTTCATTATTCAAGACTTCTAACTCTTGGACTTGGATTTCTTTTAACAACTTATTCTCACACTGAATTGCTTGATTGATAACATCCTCCAAGGTATTTGCTTGAGGCATGGATAGCAAGAGATATTTGACTTCAGGATTGAGGCCACTTCGAAATTGATTAACCATGTAGTCTTCTTGATATGTAGTTCCACGAAACAACATTTTGATATTCAAGGCATAGCTCGAAACTGATCGTTCATCTTGTCCTAGCAATCTTTTCATCTCTTGGACATGCTCGATCATGTCCTTTATGGTAGATTGGATCTTCTTGCATAGGGAATCCATGGTACCTCGTCTTGATGAAGGTAGTCTTGCCAAAATGTCAGGGGAGCACTAGATTGTGCTCTCTGACTACAGTAGACAAGATTTTCGAAATACACTTATGATTACAAGAACACCCACGTAGGGAAAATGATACAAGAATATGTGACTGAAACAAGATGTCCCACAACCCGGGACCAATAGGTATGGAAAACTGGACTAAAGATGATACAAGAGATCCCACAACCCGGGATCGTAAGTATGAGACAAGATATCTGGATTACAAGAACTCCCTTCTGGGAGATGAACTGGATACACGAAAGAACTCGACAGGATCTCGTACTACGAGATTACAAGGGGACAAGATAGGATGTCCAAGAACTAGACTAGAACAAGGAACAAGACAAGAACTATAACCGGAACTTGAAGAGTACTTACTTGGCGGTCATGACTCCTTGAGCTCCCATGACTGATATTGGCAAGACTGAGAATGAATGTGGCCAACCCCTCCTTATATAGGTTTTCAAGGGCGGTTGCGACTTGATGATGTCATCACGATGTCATCAACTTGAATGAGGACCTTAGAGTGTCAGAATTCAGCTAATAGACAATCGATCTTGGGGTTTTTGCATGTTCCGGATGCAATGGAAGCATTAGTTTCTCTAAACTCTAAGCCAATCATGAGATATAGAAATTGACATGGAATCTAAGGTTTAGATGGTTTCCTTGTCCATGACACTTGCTTCCATCATCTAGGATATATTTCGAACTATGAATGGAGAAATTTCTCAGATTTGCACCACTTGAGTAGTAGGTGACCGTCATGATGCGTTCATCATTGATGGGAGCTCTATTGAAATGTGGAATAAGCTATTTTCCATGTTCTAGGTTGCCATCACCTTCTTTGGGCAATCTCTGGTATAATGGTCCCTGGATTCTAGACAATTGGAGCATGGTGGTGCATTTTTGGTAAAAAAACAGTGAGTTTGCACATGGCCATATTCTCCATATCTAAAGCATACTATAGGGAGTATTTCTAAACATTGAGGCCTGATCATTCATGTTATTTTGCATACCTATCTTAGTGGGAGTAGTATAAAAAGTAGGGGCTATTGGAATGTTACCCAGAATAGATCCTAGAGCTACCATTGGCTGGGTCATCAATACCCTGGGTGGCACCTGTTTGGTCGATTGTTCCTAGAATGTAGGTGCTTGAGGTTCCGCCACCCCCTTTAAGTAGTGCAATTCCAAGTTTCATGTCCCCATTTCCAATAGAATTTGCAGACTATTTTGTTCAGGCACTTGGTTTGCTGGTGGCCCCTATTGGTGACATAGAGTACACCAAAGACTTTCCCTTGTCTTTTGCTCCCTTAGTTCCTCAATTTCTCTTCATAGCTTAGCCAATGTGTCTTCTTCTACAGTAGCAAACTGTTATTGCCCTTGGATGTCAGCCCACCACTTTGGGCGTGATCAAGTTTCATTAAAGTGAACTCTAACCTATTCGATTCTTGTGGCCATGGTGACAAAATCTTCAATTGAAGCGCTTGGTGCTAGCAAATCTCAAAGCTTGTGGCTACTGCTCATTGGAAGTACCTTTTCAAGCGAATTCTTTATCAGGAAATCTCTTGGAGATGTCGGTAGCTTTGCGACCAACACCTTTGTTTGGCTCATCAATTTTGGAAAAGACTCATCTTTTCTCATATTTAGATTTTCAAGCTCATCCAAAACTTATTCTTTGGAGTTCCTTGGTCTGAACATGGAAGAAAAACTCATTCTTCAGTTCAAAGTCATGTTGTGAAATGGTTATCCTCGAATTGGCTAAAACATTCATTAGCTAGCTCATCTAAAGGTATCGGGAATAGAGCCACGAAGGCACGGATTCATCCTTCTAACATTCTACTCTTACACAATGTCGAAAATCACCGAATATGATCATCTGGGTCTTCCATTGAAGCTCCTTTAAAAATAGGAAAAATGATGTTGATCCTTGAAAGAAGCATTGCTAGATTGCCTTGAACCATCTTTGGATTGTCTATACTCCATGGTTTTCCTTAGAACCTTCCCCGAGTGGTTAAGTGATGTAGACTGTGAATGAGTTATGGTCATAGATAGTGCGAACCTAACAGACAATGAACTACCAAACCCTGGTCCCATCAGGCATGTTAGAAATTGTACAACGTTCGATGGGCGACTTAAGTCAATTCAATATGAGGAGACCAAGGAGGCAACATGCCTGTCATGACTCCAGACTGCCTAGAACTTATTCCCTTTTGGAGTTACACATCACTAGATTTCACCACACTTTGACAATAAAAGTGGACTTGTACAGAACCAAAAAAACAATCCTAGCAATAGGAACGACAAGTAAGCAATAAGTGACTAGCTGAGATTTTTAGTACTTTGAAAAAGGAGATCACAACAAGTGATCCACCAAGCTCTTCTCACATTATTTTCAAGGAAAAAGGGCCTTCCATTATGAAGGATACACCTTACAAAAACTCTACCATGGCCGAATGTGTGCAAGATAGTAAAGTAATACAAATGTTTTAGCTAACTATAGTAAAGTAATATAGATGTGTGTGTATAAGATGGAGAGGATGTTACAACTTTTGTCACCTCTCAAACCTCGGTGTCCTTTCCATCTCTAAATATAGCAATTCAAGACATGAAGAAAGGATGAAATCTTCTCTCTCTTTGAGTCTTGGGAAGCAAAAGAGGAAGCCTTCTGAATCCTCCCCCACTTGTCATCCATCGATTTCCCTTGACACCTATCCTTCCATAGGATCACCACCTTGCCAGTTTGTGACCTCATATGTTTCCATGATGATGCACTGGTATCCTATGCATAAACACCCCAAAGCTTATGGCCACGACAACCTTCAAGGTATGAGGGTCCTGATTTGGTAGTTTCCTTCTTCTTACCAATGTTGACACTCGAGCTTCCATTTCCATTCTTCCTCCTGAGTTCTCACATCCCAGAGTGCAGTCAACACTCATTAACCATTACCGACCTAATCAGATCCTTTACACTCTAGGGAGTTCCTCTAATCCCACCAAAATCATCAACCATCCTATCACGTAGCTCTTCACCTTCTCCACTATGCTTGTCCCCTTCTTCCTTTTGAACACCCTTAATTTCCAGCCTTCGCATGTGTTCTTGTTGCTTTTGTTGCTCTGCTTTCCTACTGCATCTTCCACTATTCTTACGTGTTGCTATTTCCTTCTTGCCCTAAAATACCTATATCTATGTGCACCTTTTTGCATGTGTCTTGCTACGTGTCACATGGAGGGCTATCCTATCGATGGCATATCACTCCCTTGCTATGTGCATATATGCCCTCTCCTCGTGCTCACACTTCTCCTAACTAGCACAACAATGCTCCCTTCCGACCACTCTGATGTCCCCAATATGGGTCTTTTTGTTTCCCTGCTCCGCCTCTTTAACTGGGTATGACTTTCTATCCTTATCCACTCCTTCTCTCCCCTACAATCATGGCTTACCCATCTATGTCCAATGTCTGAGTATACCTTCCCTCTATGTATATCGCTTTGCCTCTTCATAAGAATCCTTATTTACTGGTAGTGGCTGGCATTGCCATGTTGTATCATGATAGCTTTGATTTCTTGATCTATCTATTGGCACAAGAAAATTATATTAAGATATGTTGGTACAATTAGCAAGCCTAAGTGCTTGGCTAATTATTCAAGACTACACATTATTTCATTACCTCACATAAAGAACCACATGTGAACACTTGCTTGTCAATTTGGTTGTATTTAATATGGATAATTGTAAAAGCTAAGAGAATAAAGAATCTTGTGAAATTAGGGAGCTGAACCCATGACTCATGTCATAGAAAGAATCAATTCAAATAATCCCTAAAGTGTAGGATCACTTTTAGGTGATGGAAAATTCAAACTCTAGAAATGTGTATAAATACACATACTTTTAGTCACAGAAAAAGAGAGCTATTTTAGAGAGGCATTGAGCTACAAACTTGAGCATACATTGAAATCACACTACCTATGTGTATTCTATTACACTTCCCTTGTATCATATGTTCATTAGCATATACATTTTGATACATTTCTTCAAGTACATTTTTGTCTACTATTTACTGTTGTGTCTTCTTAATTACAATGACTTGTGGAACTGATTTCACTGTGTGTACTCAATCATTTGCTATACTTTAGCTTGGGATAGCTAGCTTGAATTTTTTCTACTTGCATATCATTTTCATCAAGTTTGGCTCACTAGAACTCAAGATATGAAGCATAGAAGATGACTGTGTCTGCACACCTTCTAGATCATGAAAAGTCGAGATGACCCCCTTGACTTGTTAGATTTATTTCTCAGTGTATGGTATAGAAAAATTGATGAAATAACTTGATTTAGTTAGCTATAAACTCCAATTACATGTGTGCAAAATCTCTCTAGTCAATTCAAACCAATTTGTGAGCTCTGAGCATAATACTAAGCACTTCCATTCCCAAAATATTAGGTTTCTTCACATTTCTTGCATATGCAAGTTATCTGTTTTGATGTAAACATTTGAAAATTATTGGTGCATTTTTCCCAAGCCTACATGCTTGATATGATGTTCATTTGTAGTTATATGTGTAGACATATGAACACCTCTTGTAAAAGAGTACATTTTATCTCTTGTAATTGTAAAAGAAAGGATGGCTTAAGGCATCCATGATGTGAAAAGAAAATTTGTGGCTCGAACTACCTAAAACCACGAATCCATTAGCTGAGAGAATATTTCCTAATTCCTAGCATCACTTTTAGGTGAACTCATTTGAATTCAAATTCAAAACTACCTCCAAAAGTAGCTATAAAAGGAGCAAGAAGGAAGTTGCCAAAGGAGTGCTTGATTTGTGCCCATTTCATGCCCATTTGTAGAGATTGAAGAGCTTACTCCATAGCTCTATCATTATACTACCATTGTGAAAGTATTCATTGCCAATGAGGTTGTAATTATATGTGAATCTCTACATTCATCATTTACTCCTCTGATTTGTTCTCTGTTATACTCACTCAGAACAGTAAACTTCAGAAGCTCATATCTCGGGCTATACATAACCTTTTTCGGATTTTTAAAGTGCGTTGGATAGTTATCTAAGTCTAGTTTATGATCAGCAAATTTCATGTCCATTTCCTTTACCATTTCTGAGAAATTTACATTTTACTACTCACTGGTCTATCTCTACAGAGCCCTGAGAATGGGGGGATGTTCCAGAATTTGCTAAAACTCTTTCTCAGTGCTCAGTTGATCAATTGAAGGGTTTTAAATTGTATTGGGAATCTTTCTAAGTCTATTTGCTATGTCCAAAAGGCATTTGTCTGATTCCTACCAGTTTGAGAGCACTATTCATTTTTTCTAGCACGTGTATGTACAAAAATAGCAAGTTTTGGGAGCTAGTCATTTTGCAACTAGTCTATCTTGATTCAGACTTTTGAGATACGTATTCCAAAGCACTTGGGTGTTTGTGGCTTTAGGAAGCTCAAAGGGTCTACTAACCAAATATGAAGTCTTAGTTGGCTGGTGTGAAGCTGGTTGTAGCAGCACCAATTCATCTTCAGGTTGCATCCACCATCTCTCTCCATAGTGGTATCAAAGCATAGTCAATCAACATGGGAGATGGATTTACATCAACAATTGACAAATTGGATAGATAAAACTACCCAACATGGTCTCTAAGGATGAAGGATTATCTTCAAGGGAGGAATCTATTTTTATACACATCTTGAGATGAAGCTATGCCAACCATGAGGAACAAAGGGCAACCATCACATGAAGAAGAGGAAAGACTTTCAAATTGGTGTTCAAAGGATGCACTTGCAAGGTCCTATATTCTAAACTCAATCTCTGATTTTTTTTTACCTCATGTCAAGGGATGCAAGACATCAAGAGAGACTTTGAATGCACTTGCTTCTTTCTTCTCCTCCAACACTCGAGCAAGGAAGAACCAATTGTGGATGGAGTTCACAAAAATGAAGAAAAACCCCAAGCAAAGTGTGACTGATTATGTCACAAAGATGAAGGAAATTTCAGATCAACTTGGAAGCATTGGAGAGGTAATTAAAGAGGAACAAATCATTAGACAAATCATAAATGGAATCAAAGCAGATGACAAGTGGGAGTCCTTCACAATAACCATGGATTTGTACATGGATATGCATGTACCCGACCTCAACACACTCATGGGCCAACTCTTCACTCATGAAGCAAATATTAGCAAAGGTGGTGAGTCCTCAAGAAGTAATCAAACTTCTACCTTATATTCTGATAAAGCTAAGATCAAGGACAAGTCAAAGAATAAGAAGAATGAAGATGAAGGTAGCTCTTTCCAAGCAAACTTTGCAGGTAGAGGAAGAGGTAGAGGAAGAGGTAGAGGAAGAGGTAGAGGTGGAAAGCAAGGCAGGGGGAGATTCCAATCATCTCAAACTTGCAATATACGTGGCATATCTAATCATACTATTGAAGAATGTTTCAAGAACCCGAGGAACTCAAGAAGAAGAGGATTCAATAGAGGTGGCTATGGATCAATTAGAGGCAGATACAATGGAGGCTACAACAACAACTACAACAACAATTACAACAACAACAACTATCAAAGTGGCCATAGAGGAAGAAGAGATTACAATAATTATGCAGAGGACCAAAGTCAAGAAGATTCCTTATTGATTATGAATCTATCAGTGAAGAAGGTTAAGGATGATGATCACATCTTTTACATTGATTCAAGATGCTCAAATCATGTAGCAGGAAATGTGGCTTTACTTTCTGATTTGGAACATCCTCACAACAAACATGAAGTGCAAATAGGACATGATACAAAGCACTCAGTGGAGAAGATAGGTAATGTGAAGACATCAAATGGGAATATGAATCTCTTAAGCAAAGTCTTGTATGTCCCTACAATTACCAAATATTTAATAAGTGTTGGGCATATTGTTGAAAAAGGATTGCATGTTAGATTCAACCGATTTGGAGCATATGTTGAAGACCCAAGGCAAGGCTTTAGAAGGATTGCCAAAGGAGAAAAGACAGGAAGGCCTTGCACTTTTGAAGTGGAAGATACAAAGAACATAGCCTTATTTAGCTATGGATCTCAAACTCTCACAGAGTTGGAGATATGGCACAAAAGGCTTGCTCACATTGGTGAGAGGACACTCAAACAAATTTGCAGGGACCAAAGTGTACTTGGTTTGCCTAATATCACAAGCCAACACCTGATTTATAAGTGTGAAGCTTGTCAGTTCAACAAGGCTCATAGACAAACTTTCAATAAGAAGGGATATGTGTATCAAAATCTTTTGGATCTATTGCACATGGATGTATGTGGTCCAAGTAAGGAGACATCTATATCAGGATCAAGATATTATGTGTCTTTCATAGATGATTGTAGCAGGTGGAGCATTCTGTTTTTCTTGAAACACAAGGATGAAATTTTTAATTGCTTTAAGAGGTATGTTGCTCTTGTTGAAAACCAAACAGGTAGGACTTTGAAAAGACTCAGATCTGATGGTGGAGGAGAATACTTCTCTTCTGAATTTGATGCCTACTTGCAAGAAAGATGCATTAAAAGGGAAGTCACTACAAGGTATACACCCGAACTCAATGGTGTAGCATAGAGGAGAAACAAAGCTATTGTTGAAGCAACAAGGTCCATGCTCAATGAAAAGGGATTGCCAAACTACCTATGGGTAGAGGCTGTGTCTACAGCCACATATCTCACAAATAGACTTCCATCTAAGTCACTAGATGGAACCACTCCATATGAAGTGTGGAATGGAAGAAGACCTAGTCTAGAGCATTGTAAAATCTTTGGATGCTTAGCCTATGCTCACATTCCTTCTCAAGTAAGAGGCAAATTGGATCCCAAGGCAGAGAAGTGCATATTTATTGGTTATGATCAAAACCAAAAAGGATATAGATTGTACAATCCAACCAATAAAGGATTTTCTGTGAGTAGAGATGTAATTTTTTATGAGAACAAATCATGGTTTGATGATGACAAGAAAGTGAAGCTGCATTATGACTCAGATGAAGATTTTCCATCACTTCAACCAAAGGAGCCAAAGCAAATTGAAGAAAGTGATTTGGAGATTGACCTAGAAGCCTTGGAAAGACTAAAGCTATGGAAGAGAAAAGGTAAAGCAAAGATTAAAGATGCTACATATGGACCCAAGAGCTCACATCAACCACTTAGAAGGTCTTCAAGGGAGAAGAAGAAACCAGAGAGGTATGGTTTTGATACTTCTTTGGTCGCCAAACACTCAATCTACATTGCAAAGGATTCAACCAATGAAGAACCTACCACATTTGAAGAGCACAAAGCATGAAAGCTTGGAGAGATGCAATGGATGAAGAAATGGAAGCCTTGAATGAGAATGACACTTGGGAGCTTGTACCTAACAAGACATCTATGAAGGTAATTGGATCTCGATAGATATACAAAATCAAGAGGAATCCAGATGGAAGTATAAATGGACATAAAGCAAGGTCAGTTGCTAAAGGGTTTGCTCGAACCCATGGTATTGATTATGAGGAGACTTTCTCTCCTGTTGCAAAAATGCCTACAATTAGGGTTCTCATTAGTCTTGCTGCATCTAGAAATTGGAAGCTCTATCAACTTGATGTAAAGAATGCTTTCTCAAATGGATGGATTTCTGAGGAAGTGTATATGGCACAACCTCCTCGATATGAGGATGCACATCATCCTAACTATGTATGAAAATTAAAGATGCCTTGTATGGATTGAAGCAAGCTCCAATAGCTTGGAATTTCAGATTGGTGACTTATTTGCAGGACCAAGGATTCAAAGCTAGCAAGGTGGATACCTCTTTTTTCATAAAGAGGAATGGATCTGAAGTGATCTATCTATGCGTGTATGTTGATGATATTATTATCACAGGGAATGAACTTGAAGGAATCAAACAGGTAAAGAGTCAAATGAAGGAGGAGTTCAAAATAAGTGATCTTGGACGACTCACTTATTTTCTTGGATTGGAGTTAATCTACACAGGTTTAGGTATATACATCACACAAAGGAAGTATGTGCATGACATGCTCATCAAGTTCAAGATGGAAACCACCAAGTGTGCAGGTACACCTATGGAGCAAAATCATAAGCTTAGTGCTTATGAAGGAGAGCCAATTGAAGACATCATAAGCTATCAAAGCTTGGTTGGAAGTTTGAACTATGCAACACTCACAAGGGTGGATATATGCTATAATATTAGCATATTGAGTCAGTTTATGCATAAGCCGAGAAGACCACATATGGAAGCGGCCAAGAGAGTCCTCAAGTACCTAAAGGGGACCATGAATGAAGGTTTGTTCTATCCATTTACTTCTGATATTGAGCTAAAGGCCTATTCAGATGCAGATTGGGCCGGATCTAAAGATGATAGAAGAAGCACATCCATGTATGTATCATTTGTAGGTTCAAAAATCATTTCTTGGTCATCCAAGAAGCAACCAATAATGACATTATCTTCTAATGAAGCCGAATATAGAGGTTTGGCTAATGCAACTCAAGAAATCATGTAGTTAAAATCTTTGTATAGAGATCTTGGACTTCATGGTTCAACACCTCACATTTTTGGTGACAACACAAGCTCACTACATCTTGAAGCTAATCCGGTATACCATGCTAGAACCAAGCATATTGAAGTCCACTACCATTATGTAAGGGAGAAGCGAATGAGCAAGGATATTCAACTATCCTATGTCTCTATAGATATGCAATGTGCAAACATGTTGACTAAAGCTCTTGATGGTACAAAATTGAATAGATTCAAGTTGATGATTGGGTTGCAGGAAATCAAGGACAATTGAAGACTTATTTGGAGGCCAAGCATGTTAGGCTTGAGGGGGAGTTGTCGGTGCATTTTTCCCAAGCCCACATGCTTGATATGATGTTCATTTGTAGTCATATGTGTAGACATATGAAGACCTCTTGTAAAAGAGTACATTTTATCTCTTGTAATTGTAAAAGAAAGGATGGCTTAAGTCATCCATGATGTAAAAAGAAAATTCGTGGTTCTAACTACGTAAAACCACGAATCCATTAGCTGAGGGAATATTTTCTAATTCCTAGCATGACTTTTAGGTGAAGTCAGTTTAATTCGAATTCAAAACTACCTCCAAAAGTAGCTATAAAAGGAGCAAGAAGAAACTCACCAAGCTTGCTTTGTGCCCATTTCATGCCCATTTGTAGAGATTGAAGAGCTTACTCCATAGCTCTATCATTCTACTCCCCTTGTGTAAGTATTCATTGGCAATGAGCTTGTAATTATATGTGAATCTATACATTCATCATTTACTCCTTCTCTGATTTGTTCTCTACTATACTCACTCAAAATAGTAAACTTCAGAAGCTCATATCACGGGCTATATGTAACCTTTTTTCAGATTTTTAAAGTGCGTTGGATAGCTCTCTAAGTCTAGTTTATTTCACAAAAGACCATGTCCATTGCGTGTACCATTTGTGAGAAATCTGCATTTTACTGCTCATTGGTCTATCTCTATAGAGCCCCGAGAATGGCTGGATGTTCTAGAACTTGCTAAACCTCTTTCTCAATTCTCAGTTGATCAATTGAAGCATTTTGAATTGTATTGGGAGGCTTTCTAAGTCTATTTGCTATGTCCAAAAGGAATTTGTCTAATTCCTGCTAGGTTGAGAGTATTGTTCATTTTTTATAGTAGTTGTATATACAAAATAGCAAGTTTTGGGAGCTAATCATTTTGCAACTAGTTTTTCTTGACTCAAACTTTTGAGATACTTGTTACAAAGCATTTGGGTGTTTTTTTCATGGATTTAGGAAGCTCAAATGGTCTACTAACCAACTCTGAAGTCTCAATTGGCTGGTGTGAATCTGGTTCTAGAAGCACCAATTCATCTTCAGGTTGCATCCACCATCTCTCTCCACACGAAAGAAGATAAAGAGGTATACCAAGTATCCTTGGAGCTATATTGACATGTCAAGAAAATCTTTACAGGTAGAGGTAGAGGCTCAAGAGGAAGAGGCAGAGGAGGAAGATAAGGCAAAGGGAGAGCTCAAAGCTCATCTCCATGTGCCATATGTGGCTTAACTAATCATATCATTGAGAATTGTTTCAAGAATCCTAGAAACCAAAGAGGAGGCTATGGAAGCTCAAGAGGAAGATTCAACAACAACAATGGTTACAATAACAACTCATACAATAACAACAACTACCAAGGAGGATACAGAGGAAGGAGAGATTACAGAAATTATGCAGATGATCAAACCCAAGAGGACTCACTACTTTTGATAAACATGACCATGAAGCAAGGTAAAGCAGATGAACATGTATTATATATTGACTTAGGTTGCTCAAATCATGTAGCAAGGAATGTAGCTCTACTCTCAGACTTAGAGGATCCAAGGAATAGACATGACGTCCAAATAGGAGATGACACAAGGCATCAAGTGGAGAAGATAGTCAATGTGAAGACTTTAGATGTTAATATGAACCTATTGAGCAAGGTATTGTATGTGGCAACTATCATCGGAAACCTCATAAGTGTAGGTCAGATTGTTGGAAAAGAATTATAGGTCAGATTCACAAAAAATGGAGCATTTGTTGAGGATCAACTTCAGAGATTCAAGAGGATAGCAAGAGGATAACAAGAGGAGAAAAATCAAGTAGATTATTTACATTTGATCTCCAAGATACTAGAAACATCGCATTATTCAATTATGCTAGCCAAACTTTATCAGAGTTGGAAATTTGGCACAAGAGGTTAGCTCATATAGGTGAAAGTGCTATGAAGCAAATCAATAGGGATTAGAGTGTGCTTGGTCTACCAAACATATCCAAACAACATATGGGATACAAATGTGGTGCTTGTCAATTTGGTAAGTTACACTAGCAAACATTCAAAAAGAAGGGACACTTTTATAGAGAACTATTGAAGTTAGTCCATATAGATGTATGGGGACCAAACAAGGAGCCTTCAATCTTTGGATCAAGGTATTATGTGTCATTTATTTATGATTGTATTAGATGGACAATACTATACTTTAGGAAGCATAAAGATGAAGTGTTTTCATGTTTCAAGAAATACCTAGTGCTTGTAGAAAATCAAATAGGTAAAACCTTGAAGATGCTAAGGTCAGATGGAGGGTGAGAATATTTCTCCCATGACTTTGATTCTTATCTCAAAGAGTGAGGAATCAAAAGAGAGATTATGACTAGGTATGCCCCAGAGCAAAATGGAGTGCTAGAATGGAGAAATAGAACCATAGTGGAGGTTGCAAGGTCAATGCTAAATGAGAAGAAATTACTCAATTACTCATGGGCATAGGCTATATCCACAGCCACATATCTGATCAATAGGCTCCCATCAAAAGCATTGAATGGGATGACACTGTATGAAGCAGGAATGGAAGAAGACCTAGCCTTGACCAATAAAGGTTTCATTGTAAGTAGAGATGTTGTGTTTGATGAGAATAAATCTTGGTTGAAGATGATTTCAGGAAAATCAAACTTCCTATGATCTAGAGGAATACTTTCCAACATAGTCAAAGAGGAACGAGCTCACACTTGAAGAATCAAGTAATTTTGATGATGACCAAAAGATTCCAAGAAGGGAAATCAATTCTTGGATTTCCAAAGGCAAAGCCAAAGTGAAGGATATGAGAGATGTGGTAGAATCATCTCAATAAACTATAAGGAGGTGTACTAGAGAGAAAAGGAATCCAGAAAGGTATGGATATGATACTTCTTTAGTCACTAAGCATTCAATATATATAGCACATGACTTAAACTCTGAAGAACCATCTAGATATGAAGAAGCAAAGAAGAAACCAGAATGGAGGAATGTTGTAGAAGAAGAAATAGAAGCTTTGCAAGAAAATCAAACTTGGGATTTGGTACCCAAGAAACCATCTATGAAGGTCATTGGCTCAAGGTGGATATACAAGGTAAAGAAGAATTCTGATGGCTCAATTAAGAGGTAAAAAGCAAGGCTTATAGCCAAGGGGTTTGCACAAACTCAAGGTATTGATTATGAAGAAACTTTTTCACTTGTTGCAAAAATGCCTACCGTTAGAGTACTAATGGGTGTTGCATCTTCCAAGAATTGAAAGATATATCAAATGGATGTTAAAAATGCTTTTCTAAATGGTTGGATTTCAAAGGAGGTATATATGGCTCAGCCTCCTAGCTTTGAAGATCAAACATACCCTGAACATGTGTATAGGTTAAGGAAAGCTTTGTATGGATTGAAGTAAGCTCCTAGAGCTTGGAATCATAGACTTGTTGCTTACTTGTAGGATGAAGGTTTCATTGTAAGCAAGGTAGATCCTTCCCTCTTCATTAAGAGGAATCACTCAGAGGTCATATAACTTTGTGTCTATGTGGATGATATAATCATTATAGGAAATGATGCAGATGGAATTAGAAGGATCAAAGCTCAAATGAAGGAAGAGTTCAAGATCGGTGATCTTGCTTTGCTCCCTTACTTCCTAGGATTGGAAGTAGTATATATAGAGAAAGGTATGTTCCTCACTGAGAGAAAATACATTGGGGGTACGCTTTCTAAGTCCAAGATGGAGAATACAAAGATTGCAGGTACACCCATGGAGGTAAAAATATGAAATTAAGTGCTCATGAAGGTGAACTCATTGAGGATGTAACTAGCTACCAAAGTTTAGTTGGAAGCTTAAATTATGCTACTCTAACTAGAGTAGACATTTGCTATGGAGTAAGTGTGCTGAGTCAGTTCATGCACACTCCATGGAAGCCTCACATGGAAGCAACCACGAGAATTCTAAAGTACTAGAAGTGCACAATCAATGAAGGGTTATACTATCCTTATACATCTAATATAGATGCTAAAATTTTTTCAGGATATCTTACTTTTGCAGGTACAAAGTTAATTTCACATTGACAACCTCTTTTGAGCAACTAAGAACTTTTGAAAGCTCATAGATACACCATCATGTTGGAATCCAAGGAAGAAGTACATACAAAGGGACTAAAACTTGCAAAGACTAGCAGTGAAAAAGTGAGAACATGACAACCCACCCGCTACATTTGGACACTACCTTTCAAAGTACTACATGGAACACCTACTCCAACAAAGGTCTGTTAGGGATGACAGAATCAAGAGGGGGGAGTGTTGACACGGGAATGCATCAAAGAAGTGGACACACAAGAAGAGGGATCATGTAGGGAGCTCCAAGAAGTATATGTCAAATTTTCAAAAGAAAACCCTATAAAAATAGTGATTTTGATCACTAAAAACCATTGTAAATATCATTTCACATTTTTGCAAATCCATTTTGTTCAAGACAAGGAGTCCTTGAGCTTGAGGAGTATTAGAAGTATCTACACAACAATTTTCATATTTTTTAAACTCCATTTGGGCCCTTAAATAAGCCATGGAGCCTAATTTTTAACTAGGTCAGACATTAGATTTGGACAGGGCCAAAGCAATTGAAAAACTATAAAAAAGATAGAGAGATCATTTTTTAGGTTGGCTTGCTAGAGATTGAAGCTTTGGTAATAGAGTTCTCTTGTAATTGAAAGCTTCCATTGTTCCTATCTTTGTTATCTTGCCTTGTGTGTGTGTGTGCATGCATGTATGTGCTTTTCACTCACATTTGCTTGCCACAATTGCTCATGATCTTCATATCCTCCTCATGTCTTTGTGGATTGACAAGTAAAGGAGGTGGTGCTCATGCTTGGCCTACACGTGGTTATGGACCTATGACTATCAATAGACTTTTGACTAGTGGTGGAGTGCAATTTGCCACTTTAGAAGGAGATGTAATGCCAAATTACATCAGTGGATGCAAAATTAAGCTTTATCAAAAGCCAATGAGAGAAGAAATGCTTAAACAAATCAATGTGGCTAAGAGGAATAAAGAGGAAGAAAAAAGAATTAGAGAGGAAGCTCAAGCTTAAGCTCTAGAATGCATTAAATGCATGAAGGTAAGATGATAGGGCTTACTTCATTATAGGAATGCTGATGTTGAAGGGCTTCATCTCATGAATATAAATTTCTAGTCGGATGCCCTTATGTATCACATGGCAATGAGAAAAACAAAGAGGAGTATCTCTCTTGGTATAGTGGATAGAAGACCATTCATTTCTTTAGATTTAGGACATGGCACTACAATCAAGACAATCAGGGCCCTAATTGATTCATGGGACCCACTAGCACCATTAGGTATTAATGTTGTAAAGACATGAACTTACAGATGAATCCAGTTAAGGCTTACCTCATAGGATTAGAAGGTGTGAAACTCCTTGCATTGGTGAGGGGGAAGTTCCAATCCTCATATAGGACATCCCCTTGATAGTAAAGCTATTAGTTTTCCACGATGAATATTTTACAAAACCTTTGATATTGGGAGAAGATTGGATATATGACCATGCAGTCGACTTGAACCTCCAAAGATGTCTTCTTCACGTTTGGGTTAATAAACAATGCATAATGGTAGAGTTGAAACCTTTGGAGACTTCTAGCTTTGAATCAATAATAGAGTTGAAGACTCTTGGGTACTCTAGATCTATATCCACCATAAAGTTGGGGTCTCTTGAGCTTTGAGGAACTAAATCTATAGTACAACTAAAGAATCTTGGGTCTTATATCTCTGGAACTATCGCATGACTAGACTCTCGGACTCTCTGGTCATAAGTCCACACTCAGTACATGTATCTTTAAGTCTCTTATATAGGATGTCTCACTCCCTAATGGATAGGACATGCAAGTGTTGGAGCCCTGGGCTTTTCCAAAGATGAGTGTGGCACTAGCAACTCAACCTCAAAGGCATAAGACACCACTGTTGAAGAAACATAAATCGTAATGATTGCCTTCCACCTTACGAACCATCCAACACAAAAGCCCATCTATTCTAGGCATGAAGCAAATATGGGTGACAAAAGGTGAACAACCAAGTGTTACACCTAAACCAAAGCCAACACAAAAGAAGCAAAAGCTGACTCAAAGGAGGAAATCAAGGATGATAGAAGGAAATCAACCACAAATTAGTTTGATTTGGATACCCAAGTAGTTAATGAGGACATTTCCCTAATAGTGCACACATTTGGGTGCCTAGGATGTGCTTGCAAGTGTAGATTTCCCCACCCATGCCATCAACCTTTAGGAATTCTCAGTCTTCCCACAATCATGCTTCATCTAGAATGAAAGCGATTGTAAACAAAAATCCATGTAAATCAGCTCCTAGGACAACTTGGAAATAGGTGCCTAAACAACCCCAAGACCAATCATGTTCATTATCATCTAAGAACAAGTACCCATCAATAACCTCACCATGTGATCCCATTAGGGAATCCCTTGCACATAACTTTGAAACAAATTTTTATATCATAAACCTTGTAATATACCTAAGACTCATTGAAAACATGTGGAGCTCATGCATTATCCCAAGTATGCATGTAGGTAGTTTAGTGACATGCACTAGGCACAATAACACCACTATGCACTCCACTACATAGAGCTACATGGGAAGCATGTCAGTATTGGAAAGGGATTGATGTCTCTCCATACTAGGTTTGAAGTTTGTTTTCATATTAATATGTTCTCCTTGTGTAGCAGATATATTTAGGCATCAAGAATTCAAATGATGTAGATAGGAGACACCTCAACAACAGACCCCAATCATGTTGGAGTTAGACACCTACAAAAGCATGTGAGCAACATAAGGAAGAAGGAGAAGCTTGGAGCACAACACACAATACTCAATGTATTACCAGTAGAATTTACAAAGATAATTCACCCATTAGGGCAATAGGCATATATACATGCCGAGGGAAAAAACCTCCTAAAGAGGGAAAAAAGTGCCCTGGTGATCCTAGTGTGTTCACACACATCACTATCTAAATATATCAACAGATCCCCCTTGGGAGTGATGTGGTGAACAAGGAGCTAGCACTCATGTATAAGGAAGTGCCAAGCTATGTGGAATCAATCCACAAAAGGAAGTAAGCCCAAAGCTTTGTGGAAAGCTTCAAACTTCTCCCTAGGTAGAGCCTTCGTGAAAAGGTCTGCAATGTTCTCCTGCATGGGCACATATGCCAAGCTGATCTCTCCAGCAAAAAACCTCTCCCTGACATAATGATAATGCATCTCAATGTGCTTAGTGCGAGCATGGAACACAGGGTTCCTTGCAACTGCCAATGTGCTCTGACTGTCAATGAAGATGGTGGTCGTAGAAGACTGACCAAAACCCAAATCATCCATAAGGCATCTGAGCCACACACACTCAACAGTAGTTGTGAAAGCTACCCTATATTCAACCTCACAATTGGAAGTGGCCATAGTAGGCTACTTCTTGCTCAACAAAGATATACATGAGCTATCAAGCATAAAGCAAAAGCCACTAGTGGACACATGAGTGTCATAGCAACGAGCCAAGTCAATGTCAGAAAAAGCATGTAAATCTAGTTGTAGGAATTCCCCCCTGGGATAAAACAATCCAAGTAGCCAGGTACCACTCAAGTAGCGAAAGATGTGCTTAAGTGCCTGCCAATGCTTGACACTTGGGCAATGCATAAACCTACTCATCTGTGAGACAACAAACATAATATTTGGCCAAGTAATGCATAAGTAAATCAAGCACCCAATAGCCTGTTGATAGACAACAAAATCAAATGTATCTCGAGCATCATGAAGACTCAATCATAGGAGTGGCAATAGGTTTACAGTCTTCAAGGCCAAAACACTGCACTAATGTGTCAATATATTTCATTTGACATTAAGCCATTCCACCATCAACTTGCATAAACTAAATGCCCAAATAATGATGCAAATGCCCCAAATGAGCAAGATGTCATCAACATACACAACAATGATCAGAAGCACATCATTTACACGCTTAACATATAAGGTGCTCTCAGTTTGATTGTTCTCAAACCCATGTGCAATCAGATGGGCATGTATCTTCTCATACCAATCATGTTGTGCTTGCTTTAAACCATATAAATCCTTCCTCAACCTGCACACTTGTTTTCATGTCCTTTCTGCACAAAGCCATGGGAATAAAAAACATACACTTATTCATGCAAGTCACCATTCAAAAATGTAGTTTTAATGTACAATTGATGTACATTCCAACCATGATGAGTTGCAAGTGCACAGATGCTATGAACAATAGTCATACAACATGTAGCAGCAAAGGTTTCATCAAAATCAATGCCTCTTTCCTATGCATAACCTTTGCAACAAGCCTAACCTTATACCTGTCAACTGTTCCGTTAGGCTTACACTTCAACTTGTATACCCACTTAGTGCCAATGGCCTTCTTGCCATAAGACAAGTCACATAAAGAGACTAGGTACCATTTTTCATGATAGCATCATATTTTGATTGCATAGTAGCCATTCAATTTTCTGACTTTTGTGCTTCATCAAACAAAACAAGCTCATTCTCATCATAGAGACTAGAGGCAGCCATAGCATAGCAATCTGATGCAAAAGAGGCACTATGAGATCCTAAACAAGTACGGTATGATAGAAGTCCATCTAATTTGCTATCACACAAAGTCTGCACCAACCATTTTGGCATAGTTGTTTCCTCCTCAATATCAGCTCTCTCATCAAGTGCATCATGTAAATCAACATCAGAAATCAAATGATTTGCATCATCACATGAAACCTGCAAAGGCTGAGAAGTTGTTTTACTGCTTTATCATCCAATTTCCTACGATGTTTTTTTGGCACTAATGCATATGCCAGATAAACAAAAACACGCAAGTGAGCAACAAATAGCTTACTACCATGCCAAGCCTCATATGCAGTGATAGACTGCAATGCTTTAGTGGGACATCTGTTAAGTACATATGCTGCACACATAATGGCCTCAAGCCAAACACTATGTGGTATAGCCTGACTCTTGACCATACACCTCGCCATCTCGATGAGTGACTTGTTCTTTCATTTAGCAACTCCATTCTATTGAGGTGTATACAACACTGTACATTGATGTTTTATCCCATGTTTAGTGAGAAATGCATTAAAGTTAGAAGACATATATCCCCCCCCCCCCCCCCCCCCCGATCAGAATGGAGGGTGCCCATGTTAAATGATTACAGATT
Source organism: Ceratopteris richardii (assembly GCA_020310875.1). Classification (NCBI taxonomy): domain Eukaryota; kingdom Viridiplantae; phylum Streptophyta; class Polypodiopsida; order Polypodiales; family Pteridaceae; genus Ceratopteris; species Ceratopteris richardii. The sequence continues at coordinate 135,998 of MU260240.1, read as the reverse complement.
TTCAACCAAAACCAAAAATTGTTTGAAGCACATAAACACTTCAGACTTTGCTTTCAATGGATATAACCATGCTGCAATTTCTTGCTAGCTCAAACTACACCATCTTTTGGGAAGGATGAACACTACATTTTGCCCAAAATATAGCCTTCACAAACATGTTTATCGGGTGCCTCAAGTTTGGGCAAAGAGGACATCATTTCAGATTTCTATAGGCATAGCAAACTAGCAAAATTCAGATGACCAAAGCGTGCATGCCAAAGCTCCGCATCCGACATAGCTTGAGAATTATGTACTGCACATGCTGAATCATTCATAGATTTTTCATAGTTTATGAGCTTATACAACCCATGACATAAAATGTGAGAAGCAATAATCATGTCACCATTTGACATATCATGAACTATACATTTGTCATCAATAAATTTCACAACCAAGCCAATTTTGGCTAAAGCTGAAAGTGATAACATATTCTTCTTGATCCCTGGCACAAATAGAGCATCTGATAATGTGAAAGAACTACCATTAGTAGCAGTCAGAATGATCTTACCAACTCCCATGATAGGATAAGAGGTGCATGTGACAGTATTCCCTGTAGGGGCAGGCTCGAGTGAAGTGAAGAAACTAGGATGTGAGGTAATATGTTTAGTTGCCCTACTATCAAAGTACCAAACATCTGAAAGCATGTCCACCTACTATTGGAGATCCATGCACATGAGTTCTATCTCATCATGTAATGTTTCTTTAGCCTCATTGACACTTCAATTCTACAACTTCTATAATCTTTTTATGTAATGTTTCTCGTAGGCCATTGTACCTAAACACTTTAGCTAAAAAGATAATCTAGAATCTCTAAAGGAAACCATGGAAAATAAGACTCTTTTTATTTCCTTTAAGCAAAGAAGATTCCTTTCATTTCCTTTAAGCAAAGAAGATTCCTTCATAACAAGTGCTATCGCTTGAATCGGTTGTGTATAAAATGCAAGCCTAAGAGTACAAAATATGGGTTGAGAAAAATCTTGAAGCTTTTTAAAATGGGAAAAAACCAATGCAAACTAATATTTAGAGGGGAAAGAGAAGTTGGAGAATCCATGTGGACCAATGAGAAAATGCCACATTTCATTGTACCTCATATTCCCAATTATCAAATGATGTGGATCAATGAAATGATGATGTGGCATTCTGTAGCTCAATATCCACAACAATCAAATGATGTGGATGAACGAAAAAGTGCCACATCTTAAGGTACCTTGGGATTCCCAATAGTTAGATGATGTGGACCAATCAAAAGGTGCCATGTGGCATCACTAGTCATCTTCCCAAGAGAGTCTATATAAGCTCTTCAATTCATTTGTGGTATTTTTTTTCTCAAGTATTTAACGTGTTCCTCTCATCCAAGGTTTTTAGCACTCTATTATGGAACGACCATCCTCAATTCTCTAGTTTATGCAATGTGAGATATGCAATGTCTCCTTGTTGAAATGTCTCTTTTTATAGCTAAATATGAAGCTTTCATTCAAAAAACTTTTTAATTTACATGCTTCTATGGACATGACCAATGCAAGGGACTAGGGCCATCGAAGAAACTTCGATGGACCTAATCACTTGAATTGCTCATGTCCATTGAAACAACTTCTTGGTTCTCTGATGGCCCTAATCACTTGAATTTATCGTGTCCATTAAAACTTCTTGGTGTATACTTGCTCTTCTTAAGTTTTTAGAATGCCTTTTCATTGATTTATGTTTTGAACTACACATTGCACATTTTATGGGCCTAATACCTTGAATTTTTCATGTCTTTTTTCTCCTCTTACCTTTGTCATTTTTATACATTTCTTCCCTCAAAATGCTCTACATGAAGCTGATTCCCTATTCTAAAGTTTTAACCTTTGTTATGTCATTATGAGACTTGTTTTCTTGGACATGACCAATTCACATGATCAGGTCAATCAAAGAACCAAATGGCCCTAATTTCTTGAATTTTTTGTGTATTTTATCCCCTTCTACCTTTCCCATTTTGATAGATTTCTTCCTAAAATGCTTTATATGAAGCTAATTATGTATTTGAAATTCTTATCTTATGTGATTTCGGTAAGTGATTTGTTTTCTTTGGACACGACCAATTCAAGTGATTGGGGCAATCAAGGAACTTCAGATGACCTTAATCGCTTGAATTGGTTGTGTCTTTTATCTCCTCCTACCTTTGAATTTCTTTTGTCCTTTCATTTTCTTTAAGCAAAGAAGACTCCTTTTTACCCTTGTTTCATGTAGATCATGGTGATGAAAAAGCATACTAGTGAGGAAAAATCATACTAGTGAGGAAAAAGCATACTAGTGAGGAAAAAGCATACTAGTGAGGAAAAAGCATACTAGTGAGGAAAAAGCATACTACCATAAAAATTTACATAAATGAAGAGAAGGATCAAGGGGCAACTTTATAGAGAACAAAAAAATGATGATAAAAACACAAATACCCAAAACTAGAGTGGTTCTTAAAAGTTCCATACCAAGAAAAGGGTCAAACATCATGTCAAGTCATTGAGGAAAGTTAGAATAGCACAAAATTTTGTGGGACCTCTCATCCCCATGCTTCCATTCATGAGAGTGGTAAAAGACATCTCCTTCAAGCTTTGCTCTTTGATGTGAAGAACCTCATTTGAGAATGTGAGATGGCAATCCCAAGGAGAATTGGGACTTAATTTTCATAAAATAATGTCCCCTAGTTTCTAAGCTTATTTTTTTGTTCTACTCCTTATCTCAAACATCATCAATCTTTGAAATTTCAACTCCCCTATTCAGCCACATTGTTTTTTTCTCTGAATTCATGTTCTTAAAACATGCCACCAAAATGTAAAGAGGCAAAAACCATTGAATCTTGATCCTTGTCCAATTCGATCACCTTCATGAGCACTTAATTGTAGATTTACCTCCATGGGTGTATCTACAACCTTTGTATTTTCCATCTTGAACTTAGTGAGCATATCTCCAATGTACTTCCTCTGGGTGAGGAACATATCTTTCTCTCTATATATCACTTCAAAGCCTAGGAAGTATGTGAATGAACCAAGATCACTGATCTTGAACTCCTCCTTCATTTGAGCTTTGATCTTTTTGATTCCATCTGCATCACTTCTTGTAATGATTATATCATCCACATATACACAAAGGTATATGACCTTTGAGTGATTCCTCTTAATGAAGAGGGAAGGATCTACCTTGCTTACACTAAAACCTTTATCCTATACGTAAGTGAAAAGTCTATGATTCCAAGCTCTAGTAGCTTGCTTCCAGCCATACGAGGCTTTCCTCAACCTGCACATATGTTCAGGGTATGATTGATCTTCAAAACTAGGAGGTCAAGCCATATATACCTCCTCTGAAATCCAACCATTTAAAAAAACATTTTTAACATCCATTTGATATATCTCCCAATTCTTGAAAGATACAACACTCATAAGTACTCTAATTGTAGGCATTTCTGCCACAGGTGAGAATGCCTCTTCATAATCAATACCTTGGGTTTGTTCAAACCCTTTGGCTACAAGCCTTGCTTTGTACCTGTTAATTGAGCCATTATAATTCTTCTTTACCTTGTATATCCACCTTGAGCCAATGACCTTCCTAGATGGTTTCTTGGGTATCAATTCCCAACTCTGATTCTCTTGTAAAGCTTCTATCTCTTCTTCCATGGCACTTATCCATTTTGGATTCTTCTTGGCTTCTTCATATGTCTTCAGAGCTTGAGTTCTATGCTATGTACATTGAATGTTTAGTGACCAAAGAAGTGTCATAACCACCTTTTTGGTTTTTTTTCTCCCTAGTAGACCTTCTTATAGTTTGTTGAGATGATCCTGCCACATCTCTCAACTCCTTCACTTTGGATTTACTTTTGGAGTTCCAAGAATTGATTTCCCTTCTTGGAGTCTTCTAGTCATTATCATGTCATTTGATGCTTCAAGTGTTGGATCATTCCTCTTTTATAATGTTGGAAAGTATTCCTCTAGATCATAGGGAAGTTTGATTTTCCTGCAATCATCTTCAAACCAAGATTTGTTTTCATCAAACACAACATCTCTACTTACCATAAACCCTTTTGTTGCTTGGATTCTATAGCCTATAACCATTTTGATTAAGATCATGGTCAATAGAGATGCATTTCTCTACCTTTGGATCTTATTTGTCTTTTATTTGTGAAGGTATATGTGCATATGCTATGCACCCAATCCTACAATGATCAAGGCTAGGTCTTCTTCCATTCCATGCTTCATAGGGTGTCATCCCATCCAATGTTTTTGATGGGAGTATAGTGATCAAGTAAGTGGTTGTAGATATAGCCTTTGCCCACAAGTAATTGGGTGACCTTTTCTCATTTAAGTGTGACCTTGCAACCTCTACAATTGTCTTATTTCTTCTCTCTACCACTCCATTTTGCTCTAAAGTATACCTATCTCTTCAAAGTCTTACCTATTTGATTTTCTACAAGTGCTAGCTATTTCATGAAACATGAAAAAACTTCATCTTTATGCTTCATAAAGTATAGTATTGTCCATCTGCTACAATCATCAATGAATGACATGTGATAATTGGATTTAGACATTGAAGGCTCCTTGATTGGTCCCCATACATCTATATGGACTAGCTCCAATAGGTCTCCATGAATGTATCCCTTCCTTGTAAATGGTTGCCTTTGTGACTTACCAAATTGACAAGCACTGTATTTGTAGATCATGTGTTGTTTGGAGATATTTGGTAGACCAAGTACACTCTGATACCCATTGATTTGCTTGAGATCCCTTTCACATATGTGAGCTAACCTCTTGTGACAAATTTCCAATTCTGATAGAGTTTGGCTACCATAATTGAACAATGCAATATTTTGATTATCTTGGAGTTCAAATGTAAATAATCTACCTGACTTTTCTCCTTTTGCTATCCTCTTGAATCCTTGATGTGGATCCTCAACAAATGCTCCATTCTTTGTGAATCTGACTTGCAATCCTTCTTCAACAATCTAACCTATAATTATGGTATTTTTGGTGATAGTTGGCACATATTATACCTTGCTCAATAGGTTTTTACCATACGAAGGCTTCACATTTCCTATCTTCTCCAATGGATGCATTGTATCATCTCCTGTTTGGACTTATGTCTATTCCTTGGATCCTCCAAGTCTAAGAGTAGAGCTACATTCCCTGCTACATGATTTGAGCAACCTGGGTCTATATAGAATGCATATTCATTTGCTTTACCTTGCTTTATGTTCATGTTCATCAGAATTATTGAATCCTCTAGATTGTGATCACCTGCATAGTTGTTGTAGTCTCTTCTTCCTCTGTATCCTCCTTGGTAATTGTTGTTGTTGTATGAGTTATTGTTATATCCATTGGTATTGTTGAATCTACCTCTTGAGCTTCCACAGCCTCCTCTGTTGTGACCTCTTCCTCTTTGGTTTCTAGGATTCTTGAAATGATTCTCAGTAATGTGAACATATGGCACATGGAGATGAGCTTTTGAGCTCTCCCCCTACATTTTCTTCCTCCTCTACCTCTTCCTCTATCTTTATTCCATTAATCAATTGCCTTAATATTTGCTCTTCGTTAATGATTTTTCCAATGCTTCCAAGTTATTTTAATATGTCCTTCATTTTAGTGACAAAATCAGTCACACTTTTCTTGGGCATCTTCTTGAGGGTGGTGAATTCCATCCATATTTGATTCTTCCTTGCCTTGGTACGTGATGAGAAGAATGACTCAAGAGCATTCCAAGTCTCTTGTGAAGTCTTGCAGCTCCTAATGTGTCGAAGTAAAAAATTAGAGATTGAGTTAAGAATATATGACCTTGCTAGAGCATCCTTTGAACATCATGTGTTTAACCTCTCTTGTTCTTCTTGAGTTTGGTTGACCCTTGCTTTTGAGGATTTGCATCATCTCATCTCTAGATATGTAAACATAGAGGTTTCTCCCTTGAAGATAAGCTTCTGGCATTCTAAATGACCAATTTCAGTAGTTACCTCAATCCAATTTGTCTATGGATGACGGAAATCCATCTCCCATGTTGATTTATTGTTGCTCTGATACCACTGTGAGGAGATGGATAAATAGGTTCTAGAGATGAGCTTGTGCTGCACAAAACCTACTCTACACCTGCCAATCTAAGTCTAGGGATGATTAGTAGTGTCCTTCAGCTTCACAATGATACATTTGTAACCACCAAGTCCTTTGAAGCATAAATATCAATTCTTTGTATCAAAATAGATAACTTACAAATGTAAGAAATGTGAAGAACCTTATATTTTGGGACTATAAGGTCTTAGTATTGTGCCCAAAGCTCACAACCTAGTATGAATTGACTAGAGAGCTTTTCCACACATAATTGAATTGTATAGTAACTAAAGCAAGTTTACTTATCAATTCAGCTGAACCATACACTGAGAAATGGATGTAACAAGTTAGGGGGTCATCCTGACTTTTCAGGATCTAGAAGGTGTGCAAACACAATCACCTTCCTAGCTCCATATCTCAAGATATCTTGAATCAATCTTGGTGAAAATTGATATATAAACACTAGACAGTGTACTCTAACTGTTTCAAGTTAAAGTATAGGATGCAAGTGAGTATACATAGAGAAATCCATTCCATAAGATCACTGTAATGAAGAAGATCCAATACTACATAGTAGATAGAGATGTATTTGAAGAGATGTATCAAAATGTATATGCTAATGAACATATGATACAAGGGAAGTGTAGTGGACTACACATAGGTAGTGTGAGCTTGATGTAAGCTCAAGTTTTTAGCTCAATGCCTCTCAGAATGGCTCACATATCCCGTGACTAAAAGTGTGTGCATTTATACACATGTCCTAAGTTTGAATTTAAATTTTCCCTCACCTAAAATCAGTCCTACACTTTAGGGACATGATTGATTTGATTAATTCATTGAGTGAGTCATGGGTTCACTCTCCTAACTCCATGAGATTCCATCTTCTTTTGAATTTAGCATTTATCCAAGGTAACTATTCTCAAATTCACAAGTAGTTCACATGTAGTTCTCTCTTGTGAAGAGATAAATGGATGTGTAGTCATGAACCTTTAGCAATGCACTTAGGCTTGCTAATTTCACCAAAACTAGTTATATTGACTCGTTTCTTTCTTGTTTAAAACTATGAATCGAAGGAGAGGTATTATGATTCATCCCTCTTTTAGATAACTCATCAATGAATTCTTCCAAGAATAGTTCAATGTTGGCAAATAAATTGGGATCTAGGGTTTGGAACCATGTCAAAGTTATTCTCAATAGTGTGATCCCAAAAGCTTGATATTGAATAAAGAATTCATTAACCTGTTAAGCCCGTAATACTTGTTTAAATTCAGCCATTTGATCATAAGGGTATCATGATGTTTCATAGTGATTCCTTATACATTTTTCTACTTGATAAGGTTGTAGTTTTTTGCCCACATCAATTGGTCAAGGAATAGCTTGAACTACTGGATGCACACCTCGTCCTCTTTTGTGTGGAGTTTTGAGAGGAAAGGGTGGTCTATTCATCATCTCACCTTCCAATTGAGTGTTTGGCACTATGCTATTACTTGGTATGGCAAAGTGAGCATGAGTTCTGGATGGAACATTTTGCCAACTACTTTATCCTAGAATAGGGTTTACTTGGCTTTGTTGTTTACTTTGTGGGTTTTGAGAAGCGGTTGCTATTCCCTTGGAGAAATCACAAGTAAACCCATGTATTGGAGTCTAAAGCTCTCTATATTAGTTATTTATGAATATCTTCTCTTATCTTGATCCAAGTATGTGACTTTCGAAGAGTCGTCTGGATCATGTAGCTCATAAATGGTTGCATAATTGACATTGCTTCCAATTAAAGGCAAAGTTTCTTACAAAAAGTTATCCATTCCATCAATTAGATAAAAATCCATTAGATCATCATCTTGAGGAATTATATATCCTCTCAAAACATTCACTACAATAGACTTTTCTCTTAGGGTAGTCACTGGATCTCTATCATCTATACTGATTAGGTTACTCGATTCCTCATTTTCTCTCATTTCATTGATCTTCATAGGGTGATCAGTTACTAAGTACAAATGTTCTCGTTTATCCATGTACAATCCCCTTCAAATTTCACTTCTAGTCTATCAAAAAATTTAGAGGCATTTGAACTTCTCAATCTTGTCACAAATCTAATGAGTCCATATAGGTATACATGCATTCCATGCAAGTTTGTAGAAACCTACTACAAGGAAGTTTTGTAGTCCCCTTCTATCAAAGACATAACTTCTGAAGAGTAAACAAAATTGTGCATGTCGTGAGATGTTGACATTAGCTCACTTTCAGAATAACTAGAAGTGTGTGAGTATATGGAGTGGATGGTTCTCTGGGCCACACTCCCTACTAATGAAATTACAATCCTTTGGCTCCCTAAGAGATGACCTGATTTCATATTCATTTACGATCTACAAAACCTCACAATCTTCTAGCCCTTATGTCCTTTTTCTTCACTTTTGAATGTCTTTTTATGTTTGGATATGGGTCCAACGGGTGTTTTTTAACAACGAATTCACTAAATGTCACTTTTGGATCAATTAGGGTCTATTCGAGAAAGCCACAATACATGATACTTGGGCTTCCACATGATACATGACACTTAAAAAACACAATACGATACTTGGCTCTAGGGGACACATGTTACATGGGTAGATGATACATAGAACTCCAAGTCACAATACATGATAATGACCTCGAATTGATAACACAAAATACTTGGGTTTTATGATACAATACTTAGAACTCACCATAGATGATACTTGACCTAAAGCAATATGATACATCACACCATGATACACAATACCTGACCTAAGGCAATACGATATGTCACCAACGATACATGATACTTAATGTCACGTGACAACGCTTGGCTCATATCAACGATATACAATACTCATCAAGGATGACACATGATACTCAATATTTTAGTATCATGTGATGATACTCAACTAGCCATGATACATGATACCTAGGTATTGTGATACTAGGAGTGAGAAGTTGGCAATACATGACACCTACCAAGTAATAGCATCACACAAAGGTGCCCAAGAGCAAGATCTCCCTCCACATAGCTTTTGAAAAGCAAGATTGTCTCGAGCCTCATCTTAAATGGACTCAAGCATTCTTAGCATGTGGGATTCCATTCAGTGTTATTCGTAATCCCATTTTCAAAGATGCTTTGATGTCAACTGCACATAAAGGATTCGCCATGCCAAATTATAATAAAATGCGAATAGAGTATGTAGATAAAGTGAAAAAATGTATTGAAGCTATTTTAAAGCAAACAATAGTTGATTATGTACCCATGTATGGATGTACAATAGCATTGCATGGATGGACAAGTTGTCAAAGGAAACCATTGATTAATTTCATGGTTATATGTCCAAAAGGAAGCATGTTTTTAGAAGCTGTTGATACTTCTCTTAAAGAGAAAAGTTTAGCTTTTCTTGTAAAGGTATATGAACATGCTATGTCGTGCGTGGGTGGCCTGAAGAATGTGACTATGATAGTGATGGATAATGCCTCTAATTTTTGAAGTGCTAGAATTACAATTGAAAACAAGTATGAAGGAATTACTTGGGTTCCATGTGTAGCTCATACATTAAATTTATTACTGAAAGATATATGTAGATTATCTTTCATTAAACAAAGCTTATTAGATGCAAATCATGTGGTCAATTTTATGAGAGAGCATCAATTTTCATATTCACTCTTTTGATCAAAATCGTCCAATAAAGCACTTTAGATTTTTTTGTGCCACATGATTTACAACTGCCTATATTGTTCTCAGTGGATTATTGGAAGTTAAGCAAGCTCTTGTAGACATGATCGCTGATCGAAGATGGGAGGCATGGCTAGAGAAGTATCCTTCTTATCGAGTTGTGGCATCAAAGTGTACATCTCTAATAGAATCCCAAAATTTTTGGTGTAATCTTGAAAGAATCATCGGTATCACTAAACCTTTTGTGGAACTTTTACGAATGGTTGATACTGATAAGTTTTTGATTGGAAAATTTTATTGGATTATGTTAGAAGCTATTAAAAAATTAAAAGACTTTAATCAATTTTCATTATGAGAAAAAACACAGATTGTATCATTAGTAGAGAAAAGATGGGCGCAAATGCATACTCATTTGCATGGAATAGCATTCATTTTGGATCCAACATTTCAACTCAATGGTCAAGTGTCAAACAAAGAAGTCATGGCAAACTTCAAAACCACATGTCAGTTATTAATTCCAAGTATAGATGGTCAAGATGCATTCCACGAAAGAGTAGCTTATGTAAATTGAGAAGGATCTTTTAGAGATCTATGTCACATTGAAGCGATTCAAAAGCATCCACCTCGTATTTGGTGGAAAGAGTACGGAGGTGAAGCAATTGAGTTGCAACATATAACTATGAGAGTGCTTTCAATAGCAACTTCAAGTGGTAGTTGTGAACGTAATTGGAGTGCATATGATTTTATTCATTCAAAACACAGAAATAACTTAAGTGTATCACATGCTAATGATTTGGTATCTGTGTTTTGTAATATTCCTTTGTTACATGATCCAACCAAGATAGCTTCCACAACATCACAACAAACTTTTGGAGAATTTCAAACTCATTATAGAAAGTTTAACAAATGATTCATGATCACAATGATGGTTCAGACATGGAAGAAATAGATGACATGGTACCTATCATAGACGATGATATTCAAAATGAAGAAAATGATGTACTCTGAATACTTTGATTAAATTCAATTGCAAAATTGATGGCTTTACAATAATCATGTCTTTCATTACAAAAAAAGCTTGTCTATTCAATGTTTTGTTGATTCAATAATTCATCGACAGTAAACCGATCAAAAGATGATGATGCCACTGAGAGTCTTCCATATTTTGCTCTCATATGCATCCAAAAAAATTTGTAAATTTTTCACTTGACTTTTTAGATCATCAATCCTCTTTTGTTCATCATCTATTGTTCTTTGTAATGCAGGAATCGTTAATCCTTCATTGTATAACTCTGCTCCTTATGATGACAAATCATGTATAAGGTTATGTTCTTCAGGTAGCAAAATGTAGGGCCGCTTTCGAGGAAGAGGGCCTTCATTTCCTTGATTACAAAATGGTGTTTGATTTTGAGGATGACTCAAACCAATACCTGCATTCTTTGGATGATCATCCCAATCTACACATCGATGAAGAATATCTTCTACAAAAACTTTTTGGATGAAATATAGTGCTGTTTGATTATTACGAAAAGGTTTATATGATTTTTAGAAGACCCAAGGCTTTGTTAGGGGTCTAGATAATGAAATACAAAATAGCATTAGAGGGAACACACCTAAGAACTTTGAAGATGATATAAGTTATGCTCAAATAAATCAACATCATAACCACCCACAATATACACCAATTGACATAGACCAACCTCTAAATCCCACTCAAGTAATGAGCTAAAGAAGTTGGTAGTCCCATGAAAAAGAAAATCCATAGTTATGAAATAGAGACTTCAAGGGCCAAAATTAGCCATTAAACAATTTGAATGGGCCAAAAAGGAAAACTTATGATTTAGGTGTTTCACTCCCAACTATGCATAGCACAAGGGGAAGATAAAAGTTGGAACCATAGACTATTATAGCCATAGATAAGGGCATGAAAGTGGGTGACGTAGTGCATAAACTTCCTATTATGGTACCATAATGGAAGTGATGCATGATGATATTTTGCATACCTTCTATTTGACCCAATCTTTGTGGACAACACTAGTTGGGCTACATGTTTTTGTCAAGTTTCATGGTACGCTACATGAGACCCAAGTGCAAGTCATAATTGATGAATCCATTGATCAAAATTTCATAAACTATGCTCTGGTCAAAAGACTTGAAATTCCCCAATATTCTAGTAAACATAAATATATTGTATCTATGATGTAGGGTGAAAATAAGAGGATACGGGACATGCTGATGTCCAACTTGGAGGTTGATTTAGAGAGATTCATGGATCATATAGACTTTCAAATTATGAATATGATAAAACAAACCTACTATTCAATAAATGATGGCTTTGGGGATTAAGAGAATCACTCAAAATAAGCTATTAGAACAATAATACTAAATTTGTAAAAAATAGAAGTGCATTTTGTACTCAGGGTGAGAATGGTGCTCATTCTACATGTGGGAGCAAAGGTCTTATCAAAATCAATGCCTCTCTCTTGAGCATAACCTTTTTCAACAAGCCTAGCCTTATACCTATTAACTATTCCATCAGGTTCACATTTCATCTTGTATACCCATTTATTGCCAATGGCACATTATGATTGCATAACAACCATCCAAAGTTTTTGAATTCTATCTTTCATCAAAAGAAAGAGTCTCATTCTCATTACAGAGATAGCCATTGCATAACAACCTAATGCAAAGGAAGCACTATGAGAGCTTGAACAAGTATGATATCATAAAGATGCATCTAATTTTCTATCTCTCAAAGTTTGCACTAACCATTTAGGCATAGTTTTAGCCTCTTCTATGTCATACCTATCATTAGCAAGTGCATCATGTAAATCTGCACTAAAAACAGAATGGACTTTACATCTTTTCTTAAGTATTTAACATCATGTCGATGTTCTCAATATCTTTACCTATTCTTTTTCTAGGGATTAGCAGTTTTATTTCATCCCTTTGACTTGAGCAAGTTTTCATACTTACCTATCCATCTTATCTATTCTCAAGTATCTTGCAATAGATATGCTTCAAGACTTTCTTATAATTTGATTATTACAAAGCTTGGATTCCTTTATTAATTCCATCCTTGCATATTTGATGCTCATTTCTTTTGAGATTAACTCAAACATAGTTAGGTACATGATAGAAACTATATTCAACTTTCATGAAAAAGTTAAGGAATGAATCTTTGCTTAGAAGTATCATATTAATGATACATCTTCCCCCCTTTAAGGTGTTTTCATCCTCAAAAACTATAACCTTTCAAGAAATTCAATTTCAAAATTATAGAGCCAATTGAAGCTTAGTCTTCTCTTCCTTTAAATATGACTAAGAAAATCATTGAATATCCTCGAATTCAAGCTTCTATTATCCTTCAATCGGGTGTCCCATACCATTGACAGTGTATCTAGATGTCCCATACCAATGACTAAGAAAATCATTGAATATCCTCAAATTCAAGCTTCTATTATCCTTCAATCGGGTGTCCCATACCATTGATAGTGTATCTAGATGTCCCATACCATCCGATTTACACTCTCACTTTAGTGCAGACAGCTTCAACTCTCACTCAAGGATTTCTCATCATGAAGACTTGGTTTGTCAAGTATAGTCAAATACTTGTAAGTTATATCCTTAACAAGCCTGAATTTGTTCTTGAAAGACTTTGAAGATTGAGTCTTCATTGAACTATTTTTTTGGTTAGATGCAATAAAAAAAGTATATTTTTTTATGTCATTTGATAATATATCTAATATTCTTATACTAGATATTATCTGTTGACACAACTAGGCATTCTCATACTTATCACTCTATGGCATCCTCTTCCCCCATTAGTGTGATCATTTCCCTCAATGATCAATTGTTGAGGTCCTTAAGGCTTTTGAAATTCATGACATCTTTCATGTTTATGAAAGATTTATTTAACCCATGACTATGTGTAGGGTCTCATATAGGATCCTAGTTTCTCTTTTGGATATCTTTCAATTCAAATCTTTATAATCACTAACTTATGGTTAATAAGAAGAGAAACATCACATGACTAGTAGCCTAAGTCCTTGGCCTTGCTGATCAAGCATGCCATGGGTTTTATGGAACTTGAGGATCCATAAATAGGACTTGAAGCTCAAGTTTTTAATACCTGTATTAAGATTTGTTGGTTTTGGATTAAGCCAACAAATAAAAAGAATAAAAGGATAATGGTCATTGAGCCCCATACTATTAAAATTTTTTGATTTTGACTTCATTTCAAGAAGTCATTTTCTATCTTAAGCTTAGTCTTAATCTCTCTCTCATCCTATCATCCCATGAATATACCCAAAACTCTCATTAATATACTTGAGATATGCCAAAAGTCACATACATCTTTTATTAATGATGCTTAGCATGCACAAGGTTGAAAAATTGAACCCCTATTTAAAGCATGCATGGAATTCATACTTGGAGCTCCATTTAATACATAAATCTACATTCCACATATATGCTCATGATTTCCATTCATGCCATGCTATGATGCACATTCTATGTCTAGTCTCTATCCATATTGAGGTGGTGAGTCCATTTAAATCTAAAACCTTTTGCTATTCATCTATTCCTTAAATTCACTTAGATTAATAAATTTATGTACCTCTCAATGTGAATGTGAACAGCCTACTGCATTTGGAATGTATATCCAAATGCAATCTTCTAGCATGGAAAATAAGCAAACATAGGTGGGAAAAATTAGAAATTACTTATCTCCACTATAGCTTCATCCATCCTTTGATTCCTTGTATGAAGAGGCTTATCTTCTTAGATATTTGGAAATTGAAGTTGAAGGGTTGGGCCATTCCATTTCCTCTACTTTTAATTTCCTTTCTTGGGCATTAACGTACTTACTTGTATGCCCAAGTATGCATTTAGTCTTACAAAAAAATAAAGGTGCCCTCATGCATGCTAGCACTCACATATGAAATGCTTTTGTACTTGCCATATCACATGTGAGATGATTTCAAAAGCCATTCAATGAATGCCACTTTCATAAATAAAATGCTTTGCATGCATACTTCATATATGCCATGTTCATATAAAAACCATTAGAAAGGAATGAAGAACTTCATAGACCATAAGTGCATGATGCTAGTAAAAGAAAAAAAATTATTTATCTTCAATCGATGCTTGAAGAAATTTCCTTTTGATGGAGTTGAAAATGAACAAGTCATTGTTTCTTCAAATTTTATGTTCCTTCTTTGATTCTTTGAAGAATTCATTCTCCATGCACATAACTGCTTGCCAATGCTTGACACCTAGGCAACGCATAAACCTTGCGCATCTGTGAGATATCAAATTGAATATTGGCTAAGTAATGCATAAGTTAATCAAGCATCCAACAACTTGCTGATAGAGAAAAAAGCATCCTTAGCATCATGAAGACCCAACTGTAAACTGATTTCCATTGGAGTGGCAATAGGTTTGTAGTCTTCAAGGCCAAAATGCTGCAATAATGTGTCAATATATTTTGTTTGGCATAAAGCTATTCTGCCATCAACTTGCAAATAATCAATGCCCAAATAATGATGCAAATTCCCCAAATCTATCATCTCAAATGAGGCATGCAAATCAGCCTTAAAAGTAGCAATATGCTTCTCCATAGGACCAGTGAGCAACATATCATCAACATGGACAACAACGATTAGAGGCACATCATTTGCATGCTTAACATATAAGGTGCTCTCAGTTGGACTATTCCCAAAACCATGTGCAATCAAGTAGCCATGTATCTTTTTGTACCAAGCACTTGGTGCTTGCTTCAAACCATATAATGCCTTTTTCAACCTGCGCACTTTGTTTTCATGCCCTTTTCTTGCATTGTTGTTCATGCACTAATACATATGCCAGACAACCAAAGACAAGTAGGTGAGAAACAGATGGCTTTTGACCATGCTAAGACTCAAATGGAGTGATAGACTGCAAGCCTTTAGTGGGAAACATGTTAAGTAGATATGTTGCTTGCAGACATAAGAACCTCAAGCCAGAAAGTATGTGATAAAGCTTAGCTCTTGACCATACAACCTCGCCATCTCCATGAGTGATCTGTTCTTCCTTTTTGCAAATCCATTCTATTGAGGTGTATATGACATTTTACACTGATGTTTTATCCATGTTTAGCCATAAATGCATTAAAATTAGAAGACATATAGTCCCCCATTGATCAGAATGGAGGGTGCCAATGCTACATGCTGATAGATTTTCAGCCAAAACCAAAAATTGTTTGAAGCATATAAACACGTCAGACTTTGCTTTCAATGGATATACCCATGCATGGCTGGAAAAATCATCAATGAAATTCATGAAGTAAAGGTAGTTCCCATAAGAAAGTGTTTGCATAGGAGCACAAACACATTGTGAACAAGATGCAATTTCTAAGTAGCTCGTAATGAGCCATGTTTTGGGAAGGAGGAATGCCATATTTTGCCCAAGATACAACCTTCACAGACATGTTTACCATGCACCTCAAGTTTGGGCAAAGAGGTCACCATTTCAAATTTCTAGAAGCATAGCAAACTAGTAAAATTCAAATGGCCAAAGTGTGCATGCCAAAGCTTTGCATCTGACATAGCCTGAGAATCTTGAACTGCACATGCTGAATAATTCACAGATTTTGCATAATCTATGAGCTTATATAGCCCACAACATAAAATGTGAGAAGCAATAATGACATCATACATCTATCATAAACAAGTTTCACAACCAAGTCGATCTTGGCTAATGCTCAAACTGATAACATATTTTTCATGATCCATGGCACAAATAAAGCATTCAACAATGTAAAAGAACTACCATCAATAGTAGTTAGAATGATCTTACCAATTCCCATGATAGAATAAGAGGATTTGTTGGTGGATGTGATAGTATTTCCTATAAGGGAAGGCTCAAGTGAATTCAAGAAACTATGTTGCGAGGTAATATGTTTGGTTGCCCCACTATCAAAGTACGAAACATCAGAGTCTATTGCAGACATCCATTGTTCATGACAAGAAGGGTCATAACTACAAACAATAGTAAATACCCATTCTTCATTCTGCACAAGATTTGTAGAATCTGATTTGGGTGTAGAGGCCTCTAGAACGACCATTCCAACCTCCTTTTTCTTTGCCTCTTTTGCAGCCAGTTTTGGACAACTCTTTATGACATGATCATTTCCTTTATAGTATTTGTAGAATAATTTTTGCTTTTCTGTTTTCTTCTCATCTTTCTCATCCTTCTTTGATTGTGTAGAATAAGCAGATTTTTGCTTACTAGTAGATGAGCTCCATTTACCTTTGCCCTTCTGACTAGCTAGCAAAGCTTGATGTGAAACACGTATAATGGACCTTTTCTCCTTGGATTGATCTCCTTACAATAGAAGAGAGATTAACTCCTCAAATTTTAAGCCATTTGGATTGCCTGTCATCATCAATCAAAGAATAGAAGCAAAATTTTGATATGAATATTGAAGACCATTGAAAATTGTCTTCCCAAATGAAGTATTTGGCAAGACTTCATTAACAAAAATCAACTGATCCTTCAAATCTTTGATCTTTGTCAAAAAATTTTCCATGGAATCTCCTTCATTGATGTGCTCACTCTCCAACTATTTTAAGAGGTAAGCAACATGATCCTCATTCCTAGCCTGATATAAAGTGGTCAGTGTCTCCTGAGCATCCTTTTCTATTTTGAAGGAGTGAATGTGAGGAATAATGGCACATTTGACGGACAAGGCTATCAATGCATGTGCCTAAGCATCTTTGCCATCCGAATGAAGTTGCTCTGTAGTAGGTGCAGTAGGAACCAAAGAACGAGCAGGAACTTGAAGAACATCATCTTCAATGCCATCCACATCACCTTCAGTATTTGTATTTCTAGTTGTACTAGGACGTTTTTCAACACCCCGCATAATATTCCATAGTCCTTTTGCAACCAATACATGATACATCATATATGCTCATAATGAGTAATTGGTACCATCCAACTTATCCTCAATAGCCAACATATGGAATACATCATCGCTTTTAGCCATAGCCACTGACTAAAATACCTTGATGTAGAAAAATGAATGCATCTCAAAAGCTCAAACAAAACTACCCTATCAAGTTCTGCTAAACTTGTAGTAGACTTCAAGGCACTTACACAGGTGAACCAAAACCTATATATATGTTTGACACAGAAAGACAAAATTTCTTGAATAAGTGCTACAATAGTGCATTCGAAGGTCCAAACTCGCTTAGATTGCAATTTCAACATGACAAAACAAAGCTGTTTTGAACTGTTAATCGCCTTGAGTATGCTCACCAATTTTCATGATATTTTGAGACTGTGACTGGAGGGGTGTCAACTACACCCTAGATGAAGCGATGACCTTCTCTAATACCATGTTGCAGTTTGTGGTCTGTGGAACCACATGAACAACACAAGGAAGAAGAAGAAGCTTGGAGCACAACACACAATACTGAATGAATTAGCAAGAGAATGTACAAAGATAAATGACCCGTTAGGGTTATAGGCATATATACAAGCTGGGGGAAAAACCTCTTAAATAGGGAAAAAAGTGCCCTAATAATCCTAGTGTGTTCAAACACATCACTATTGAAATATATCAAGAGAATAGAGGTGTTAGAGGTCGGTCAAAGGAGATCTTGTAATAGTTTGACTTCAATGAGCATCATGAAACCAAATTTGTTGGCTCTAAATACTAATGTAATTAAAGAATAAATTCTCTAAGAAAAAAATATCTAAGAAAACTAACTGGCAAGTCCACCATAGCAAAAGAGAGCACATTTACACCCATCCAACTCCACTGATATTTATACATCTAGTACAAGGGGCCGCATGTCCTTCGGTTTGGTCACATGTCCAACCAAGTGGCCCTCATGTGGGCACTTTCCCAAGGGTGGTGACATGCGTTCTAACCTCCCAAGGTTTGTCACATGCCTTCTAAATTAAATGAGGATTCTTCTCTCACATACACCCCAAGGTGGAACTTATAGAAGTTTCTCCCAAGATTATGGTTCCCACACCTTAGAATAAATCAAGCCTAAGGTTTACAACCATTCAATTGGGAGCTCATATGAATAAATACCCCAGGGTTAAAACCAAGGGTTCAAACCAACTATTCAAGCATGTTCAAAGGGTAAATCAAGGGCTAAACCAAGGAAAATATATATCATATTCCTTTAGAATCCCTGAATTATATAATAGTATGCTTATGAGTGATCATGGAGGGGAAATCGGGGATAAAGGTGGTGAAGTAGTGGGGAGAGGGGGTGGGGAATCATGATTGAGGGTGAAATATCCATGGGTTCTATGATTGGTGTGTGCATGGTAGTGATATTGAATAGTGAAATAGGTGTGTGTTGTGGAAATGGGAATGTTGAAAAAATTGATGTACATGGTGCAGGTTTGGAGAATGACACAAATGGGTTAGTTACAATGCCAAAATGTAGGAAGGCTAAAAATGGTGAGGTCATTAGATCTACATTTGTGATGGTTGTTGCTGAGGATCCTAAGTAGGAGCGAAAAACTAGGAATGGTGGTTGGGTGGATGGTTGTGCAGGGGTAATTGTTCTTGGAGGGGTTTAAAAACTTGAAAGGAAGTCTAAGGACTCCTCTTCTATGGAGACTAGTGGGGAGTGGATGGTAGACAAAGATGATGTGTCAACTAGAGGGATTGGTGGTGGTTCCAATGGGTAAACAAAGATGCTTTCAATAGTACTAGATACCTTAATAGACTAAGTCTTTATTTTATTGCACAATCAACAAGATTTGATCAAGCCTCACAAGGTTTGTCCAAGAACTTGCGATTGGAACTACTTTGATGTTTGCCCAAGTATTGGCAATCAAATCTCTTTTATGAATTTCTCACTCAAGTTCCATTTATCCAATGGAAAAGTGTGAAAAGAGTAAGCTGTTCCAAGTTTGAACAGAGTAGATATTCCAAGTATGTAGTCTGCAACTGTGTCAATGGTAATTAAGTCTATGGAAGGTAAAATACAAAGTTTACCTATCCTTAAAGGGATTTTGGTAAAATCCAGAAAGGCATGAGTGGATGCTTAGAATTAAGCAGTAGAGAGATTCCTGTAAAGTCTTGGCCAGTGTAGCTACTTAAAGCTTCAATAAGAAAGAAATCTAAAGACAAGAAGTAAACAACTCTTATCGCTACAAAATTGGTCAAGTATAACCAATCAGACTTGAATTGGGAAAATTCAAGTACTGTTGGAGTTAGACGTCTACGGAAGCACGCGAACAACACAAGGAAGAAGAAGAAGCTTGGAGCACAACACAGAATACTGAATGTATTACTAGAGAATGTACAAAGATAAGTAGCCCATTAGGGCAATAGGCGTATATACAAGCGTGGGGAAAAAACCTCCTTAAAAGGGAAAAAAGTGCCCCGACGGTCCTACTGTGTTCACACACATCACTACCTAAATATATGACCTAATCCCCCCTGGGAGTGATGCCGTGAACAAGGAGCTGGCACTCATGTATAAGGAAGTGCCAAGCTATGTGGAAATCACTCCACAAAAGGAAGTAAGCCCAAAGCTTTGTGGAAAGCTTCAAACTTCTCCCTAGGCAGAGCCTTCGTGAAAAGGTCTGCAATGTTCTCCTGCGTGGGCACATATGCCAAGGTGATCTCCCCAGCAGAGAACCTCTCCCTGACATAGTGATAATGCACCTCAATGTGCTTAGTGGGAGCATGGAACATAGGGTTCCTCGCAATTGCCAATGCGCTCTGACTATCAGTGAAGATGGTGGTGGCAAAAATCTGACCAACATCGAAATCAGCCATAAGGTGTCTGAGCCACACACACTCAACAGTCGCTGCGAAAGCTACCCTATACTCAGCCTCACAACTGGAAGTGGCCACAATAGGTTGCTTCTTGCTCAACCAAGATATACATGAGCTACCAAGCATGAAACAAAAGCCACTAGTGGACACATGAGTGTCATATCAACCAGCCCAATCAGAGTCAGAAAAAGCATGCAAATCTGGCGGTAGTGATCCCCCCTTGGGATAAACAACCGAAGTAGCCGAGTACCACTCAAATAGCAAAAGATGCGCTTAACTGCCTACCAATGCTTGACTCCTGGTCAATGCATAAACTTGCTCATCTGTGAGACAGCAAACTGAATATATGGCCAAGTAATGCATAAGTAAATCAAGCATCCAACAGCCTGATGATAGAGAACAACATCAAATGCATCTCCAACATCATGAAGACTCAATCGTAAGCCTGTCTCCATAGGAGTGGCAATAGGCTTACAGTATTCAAGGCCAAAACGCTGCAATAATGTGTCAATATATTTTGTTTGACACAAAGCCATTCCACCATCAACTTGCATAAACTCAATGCCCAAATAGTGATGCAAATGCCCCAAATCAGACATCTCAAATGAGGCATGCAAATCAGCCTTAAAATCAACAATATGCTTCTCAATAGGACCAGTGAGTAGCATGTCGTCAACATAGACAACAATGATCAGAAGCACATCATTAGCACACTTAACATATAAGGTGCTTTCAGTTGGACTGTTCTCAAAACCATGTGCAATCAAATAGGCATGTATCTTCTCATACCAAGCACATGGTGCTTGCTTTAAACCATATAATGCCTTCTTTAACCTGCACACCTGGTTTTCATGCCCTTTCTACACAAAGCCACGGGGCTACACTTCTTCATGCAAGTCACCATTCAGAAATGATTTTTTAATGTCCAACTGATGTACATTCCATCCATGATGAGCTGAAAGTGCACAAATGCTCCGAACAATAGTCATACGGCATGTAGGTGCTAAGGTCTCATCAAAATCAATGCCTCTTTCCTATGCATAACCCTTTGCAACAAGCCTAGCCTTATACTTGTCAGCTGTACCATCTGATTTACACTTCAGCTTGTATACCCACTTAGTGCCAATGGCCTTCTTGCCAGGAGGCAAGTCACATAAAGACCAAGTACCATTCTTCATTATAGCATCATATTTAGATTGCATAGCAGCCATCCAATTTTTTGAATTTTGTGCTTCATCAAACGAAACAGGCTCATTCTCATCACAGAGACTAGATGCAGCCATAACAAAGCAATCTGATGCAAAAGAGGCACTATGAGAACCTGAACGAGTACGATATGAGAGAGGTGCATCTAATTTGCTGTCACACAAAGTCTGCACCAACCATTTTGGCATGGTTTTTGCCTGCTCAATATCAACTCTCTCATCAACTAGTGCATCATGTAAATCTGCATCAGAAATGGAATGATCTGCATCATCACATGAAACTTGCAAAGGCTGAGAAGTTGCCTCATTGGGACCAGCACTAGATTGTCCACCTATAAAAAGAGGCAGCAAAGTATCATACATGTCTTTGGAGCTAACAAATGTCTCCTTACTACATGAAAGCAATTGTTGAATAGCATCTTCCACAAAAACAACATCACAGCTAACCAGAATGTGTTTAGTCTGTGGATGATACAAATGATAGCCTTTACTTTTAGAACTGTACCCAACAAAAATACATTTTACTGCTTTATGATCCAATTTTGTGCGATGTTGTTCAGGCACTAATGCATATACCAAACAACCAAAAACATGCAAGTGAGCAACAAATGGCTTGCAATCATGCCAAGCCTCATATGGAGTGATAGACTGTAGCGCTTTAGTGGGATACCTATTCAGTACATATGTTGCACACATGACAGCCTCAAGCCAGAAACTATGTGGTAAAGCCTGACTGTTGACCATACACCTCGCCATCTCCATGAATGAACTGTTCTTTCGTTCAGCAAATCCATTCTATTGAGGTGTATATGGCACTTTACACTCGTGTTTTATCCCACGTTCAGCCAGAAATGCATTAAAATCAGAAGACATATATTCCCCCCCTCGATCAGAACGGAGGGTGCCCATTTTACATGCTGACAAATTTTCAGCCAAAACCAAAAATTGTTCAAAGCACATGAACACTTGGGACTTTGCCTTCAATGGATATACCCATGCATGCCTAGAAAAATCATCGCTTGAAAGTCACGAAGTAAAGAAAATTCCCAAAAGAAGGTGTCTGCATAGGACCACAGACATCACTATGTACAAGCTGCAATTTTTGAGTGGTCCGAACTGAACCATCTTTTGGAAAGGACGAACGCTACATTTTGCCCTAGAAACAGCCTTCACAAACATGTTTTCCAGGTGCCTCAAGTTTGGGCAAAGAGGACACCATTTCATATTTCTGCAGGCATAGCAAACTAGCAAAATTCAGATGACCAAAGCATGCATGTCAAAGCTTTGCATCTGACATAGCCTGAGAATAATTTATTGCACATGCCAAATCATTTACAGATCTTTCATAGTCTATGAGCTTATACAACCCATGACATAAATTGCCAGAAGCAATAATCACATCGCCATTTGACAGATCATGAAGTGTACACCTGTCATCAACAAATTTCACAACCAAGCCAATCGCGGCTAATGCAAAAACTGATATCAGGTTCTTCTTGATCCCTGGTACAAATAAAGCATCTAATAAAGTGAAAGAACTACCATCAACATTAGTCAAAATGATCTTACCAACTCCCATAACAAGATAAGAGGAGTTGTTGGCGCATGTAACAGTATTCCCTGTAAGGGCAGGCTCAAGTGAAGAGAAGAAACTGCACAGTGAGGTAATATGTTTGGTCGCCCCACTGTCAAAAGACCAAACATCTGAGTCTACTGCAGACATGCAGTGCTCATGAGAAGATGGGTCAAAATTGCAGACAATAGTAAACACCCATTCTTCTTCCTGCACAAGATTAGCAGACACTGTTTTTGGTGTAGAGGCCTCTGTAAGAACCATTCCAGCCTCTTTCTTCTTTGCCTCTTTAGCAGCCAATTTTGGATAGTTCTTTATGATATAATCATTCCCTTTACAATACTTACAAAACAATTGATGCTTTTCTGATTTCTTCTCATATTTATCTTCCTTCTTCAAATGTGTAGAATTAGCAGATTTCTGCTTACTAGTTGAAGAGCTCCATTTTCCTTTGCCCTTCTGACTAGCCAGGAAAGCTGATCTGCAACTCACATAATGGACCTGTTCTGCCTGGACTGATCTTCCTGCAATAGAATAGAGACTAACTCCTCAAATGATAAGGCATTTGAATTGCCTTTCATCATCAACCGAAGAGTAGAAGCAAAACTCTGATATGAATCAGGAAGACCATTCAGAACGGTCTGCACAAGTGAGCTATCTGATATAACCTCATCAACAGAAATCAACTATTTCTTCAAGTCTTTGATTTTTGTTAGGAAACTGTCCATAGAATCACCTTGATTCATGTGCTCACTCTCCAACTTTTTTTGGAGGTAAGCAACATGAGCCTCATTCCTAGCTTGGTACAATGTGGTAAGTGTATCCCAAGCATCCTTAGCTATTCCGCAAGAGTGAATGTGAGGAATAATGGCACGTTTGATAGACAAAGCTATCAATGCATGTGCCTGGGCATCTCTACCATTGCAACAAATCTTCTCTGCAGTAGGTGCAGCAGAAATCGTAGCACGAAAAGGAATATGCTGGAAAACACCATCATCTTTGACACCTTCTGCATCAGCTTCAGTACCTACATTTGCAACAGTTGCAGGTGTGATAGTATGTCTTTCGACACCCTGCACAATGTTCCACAGTCCTTTTGCAACCAACACATGTCGCATCATATAAGCCCATAACGGGTAGTTGGTACCATCCAACTTATCCTCAACAACCAACATACAGAATACATCACTGCTTTCAACAATGGCCAATGACTAAAATACCTTGATGCAGAAAATTGATTGTATCTCAAAAAGTTGAACAGAACTCCCCAGACGAAACCTGTAGCAGACTTCGAGACGCTTATACTGGCAAATAGAAACTGGTATATACCTTTGGCACAAAAAGATGAAATAGCCTGTTACCGTTAGTGTCCATGTGAAAGGCCAAATGGCCACCGGACACTTCTTTGTATATGTTCTTTAATAAAACATATAGTGGCCTGGTCAGTCACAGACTGTAAGTTCGCTCGCATTTGTAAGACCTAAGAAGTCTGTCTTCGTGCTTCCTGTGTACTGTGTTTTCTACGTATTCTACAGCCTCTGTGCGGAGTACTGTGTGCAGCCTCGGGAGCTCGGTTTTCTATTCTGAGCATATCGTCGTGGAGCTGTCGAGAAGGAGAGTGCACTGTGGTGCATCGTCGTTGAAACACTTCACTGGTATCAGAGCAGTTCGAGGCAAAAGCTTTGTTCCTTTTGTGTGAGGGAAGCGAGCACCACCCCATAGGCTTTCTCCAAGGCTTACGACCAAGGCGGTGACCAAGGCATAGACCTTGGCATACCTTGTCATCTGAGTCACCGAAGTCACCGTTGGCACCGTTGGCTGCGCGCGAGGGAGGACCTCAACGATCAAGGAATATAGAGGTTCCCGGTACTTCCCGGGAGATCACCCATCCCAGTACTGTTCCCCCCAGAGCTCGCTTAACCGTGGCAATCTCTTGCCACTAAGCTACACTCTTGTGGTGTTTGAAGAAGGTGAAAGACTAAAGTTGACATTATCTTGAAGAAGTTTTGGTCCCTCAAAGCTTCATTTTTGGCTTTCAAAGCCTATTTCTGAAGCAATTTTGGGGTGTTTTTGGAGCCATTTTGGAGTACTTTCGCACATAGTTCTCTTCGCACAGGTCCAAGAACATCAGTACTTCTTAGACAATAAATATCAACCTTTGGGCCTGTATTTTCAGCCACACTCATAAAACTACAGGTTTCTCAAGTGGTTTTCAGTTTTGGTGGGAGCAGTCGCTGCAAATTTATGCAGGTTTTTAAAGCCTAAAACATCAGAGTTGACAGACACTTGCAAGTGTTATTGGCTAGTTTTTGGGCTGTATATTCAGCCTTTTAGTGTCATTTTACTGCATATATTGAGCACATACACACCATGTACGCTTCTGTGGATACCGCTTATGTACGTCCATGTGGTCATTGATATAGCGGTTACGCTCTTTGCATAAAGCCTTTTACGTGTGATAAAGAGGGTCGTGGTGAGGTTTTCTTAATTGGGAGACACCCAGATGTTGGGGTCTCTTCAGTGATGCAGGTGGAAGACTTACCCAACCTCGCCATAGGAGATGTATGATAGTTGTTCATAGGTGCTCGATAAGCCTAATTGGCTTCTATTGGGTAACTGATTATATGCAGTGGAGTCAGTGATTCACTATGCAGGTAGACATGTCAGTACTTGCAGTTTTATGATACTTTGACACTGGTCATATGCTAATTTTGCAGAGGATACTCTGGCAAAATTTTTCCAGATTTCTGGTTTAGTCAACTATACAATGGTCGATTTACTCCTTGATACACTTATTTGTTGGTGTTTGGACTCTTCTAGCTCCACTATCATTCTATTCAGTTCTCTACGATCATGGCATCAGAGGTCTCAGGCACATCCAGTGGATCAGGGTCTAGTGCTAGTGTTCCGAGGAGGAGCTATAACTTGCAGGGCAAAGACCATTTTGAGATCCGAAAATTTGATGGCACAAACTTTGCTCTATGGAAGAATCAGATTAAAGATGTGCTGATTCAAAGGAGGCAATGGAAGCCAGTAAATGGGATTTCAAAGAAGCCTGCTGACATGGATGAAGATGATTGGGATGAGTTAGATGAAATGGCCAGGTCTACCATTCGCTTGCACTTGGTAGATAATGTTTACTTTACAGTATTAGACTGTGAAAGTGCAGAGGAGCTTTGGAAGAAGTTATGCAATACATATGAAAAAGAGACGGCATCAAATAAAGTGTATCTGATGAGAAATTATATGACCTTCGTATGAAGGACACAGATAGTGTTGCTGCTCATCTAAATGAGTTTGATGCTATATTCTCCCAGTTACAGGCTCAAAAAATGGATATGGATAATGAAATGAAAGCAGTATTGCTGTTATGCACCCTGCCATCATCATGGGATACGTTTTGCACAACTATTAGCAACAGTGCACCTGGTGGTAAACTCGTCTATGATGACATATGTGGAGCACTCTTGAGTGAGGAGATTCGTAGAAAATCTATGGTTGGCACTCAGAGTGGAGATGCATATAATGTTCGTGATTCTTACCAAGGAAAGAATCAACAACGTGGCAGGAGCAAGAACAAGGAAAAGAATGGTCAACGGAATAAGAGTAGAAGTAAATCAAGGAAGAGGGATATCGAATGCCATTATTGTCATAAGAAAGGACACATGAAGAAAGACTGTTATGCATTAAAGAATGCTAAAGGTAAAGGACAGAATGTTGATGGGCATGTTAAACAGTTACCTGCACCATCTACTTTGACTGTGAAGATTGAAGAAATTAATGCTATTTTTGATGATGCTGATGTGTTGACACTTGATAGTACTGTGCCATCTGAGGCACTTATGGCTGATTCTCTTTCCCACACCTGGCTGCTAGATTATGGTGCTTCTTTCCATGTGACACCACATAGAGAATGGTTCTCTAATTATGCAGCAAAGTCTCTTGGTACCGTGAGACTTGGTGACTCTTACCAGTGTGATGTTGTGGGGATTGGAGATGTGGTTGTGCAGTTCATTGATGGTTCAAAATTTATTATGCATAATGTACGCCATGTACCTCAGTTATCACGCAGTTTGATGTCAGTTGGTCAACTTGATGACCTTGTTTACAAGGTGGTCTTATATGCTCAGTCCTTTCGTATATCAAAGGGCAATATGGTTATTGCAAAAGGAAGCAAAGTTGGCTCACTTTATCCTTTATTTGTATCACAGAAAGAACACTTGTTAGCTATTACTGAACAGCCTATGGCTTGTATTTGACATGGTCGTTTGGGCCATATATCTCGTAGTGGAATGGAAAATCTTTCTCGTTCTGGCTACTTACCTGTGTTATCTTTCTCTGATTTTTCATTTTGTGAGCATTGTCAGTATGGAAAGCAAACCAGAAATGTGCATAGAATGCACATTGACTCTTCAAATCAGCCTTTAGATCTCGTTCATATAGATGTGTGTGGTCCTATGCCCACTAGGTCCTTAGGTGGTTCTCTTTACTTTGTCACTTTCATAGATGATGCTACTAGAAAAGTCTGGGTATATCCTATCAAATCAAAGGACGATGTATTCCCTACTTTCAAAAAATGGCTTGCTTCAGTTGAGACTGAAAAAGGAACTAAGCTCAAGGCTTTACGTTCAGATAATGGGGGTGAGTATACCTCACATGAATTCAGCCTTTTCTATCAGTCTAGAGGTATTTGTAGAGAGTTTACAGCTCCTTATACCCCAGTACAGAATGGTGTAGCTGAGAGGAAGAATAGAACTATTCAAGATAGAGTAGTCTCTATGTTGCATCATGCAAACCTCTCACAAGGTTTTTGGGTAGAAGCAGTATTGACTGCAGTTCATGTGATTAACCTTTCACCTAGTACTGCAAAAGGTCTGAAAGTGGCACAAGAGTTATGAACAGGGAAACCACCATATTATGATCATCTTCGAGTTTTTGGGTGTGAAGCATATGTTCATATACCCAAGAATCTTAGACAAAAGTTGGACCATAAGTCAAAGAAATGCATTTTTCTTGGATATGGTCGAGAAGGACAATTTGGATATCGCTTATGGGATCCTGAAACACGGTCAGTGATCAGAAGTAGTGATGTCATTTTTAATAAGTCTAAGATGCATAAACAACCCATTAAGGAGGTTGAAGTGAGAAGAGTGGTGTTTGAGGATACTAGTCCTCCGGTTAGCATGCATAAAAATGCTGCACATAGGGATGTTCAAGAGAATGTCCATTCAGATCAGTCTGCACATGTTCCCGTTCAACAACCATTGAGACGTTCTGCACGTGTCTCATATCCACCTGATAGATATGTTCCAGGTTTAGATTTTGTTATGCTAACAGATGCCGGTGAGCCTTCTTGCTACAAAGAGGCTATGCAAACAGAGGATCATGTCAAGTGGGAGCGTGCCATGAAGAGTGAGTTGGATTCTATTCACAAGAATGGTACTTGGGACTTAGTACCTTTGCCAAAGGGCAGAAAAGCTTTACCATGTAAATGGGTATATAAGTTGAAATTCACATCAGATAGTGCTTCTCCAAAATATAAAGCATGACTTGTTGCAAAGGGTTTTAAGCAACAACATGGTGTTGATTTTGAGGAAATCTTCTCTCCAGTGGTCAAGATGACTACTTTGCGCATGTTGCTTGGATTCGTTGCAATGGAGGACTTAGAGCTAGTCCAAATGGATGTGAAAACAGCTTTCTTGCATGGAGATCTTACAGATGAGATCTATATGGAACAACCAGAGGGTTATGTAGTTCCTGACAAGGAAAGTCTAGTTTGTAAGCTCAAGAAGAGCTTGTATGGACTTAAACAGTCTCCTAGACAATGGTACCAAAAGTTTGATGCTTTTATGAAGTCCCAAGGCTATTCTCGGAGCAATGAGGATCATTGTCTCTACACAAAGAGATGTTATGATGGAAGCTTGATATGCTTGATACTTTACGTCGATGATATGTTGATTGCTGGGAAGTCCTCTTATGATTTGTCACTTCTCAAAAAGAAGTTGAGTCAGACATTTGATATGAAGGATTTTGGGGATGCCAAACATATTCTTGGCATGCACATTACTCGTGATAGGAGTAAAAGATGCATATACTTGTCTCAAAGTGAGTACATATCCAAAGTACTTCACCGATTCAATATGCAGGGTGGAAAGGCATTGAGTACACCTTTACGCACATATGTGAAATTGAGCAAGGATGACTGCCCCAAATCAGATGAGGAAAAGGAATTCATGATCGAAATTCCCTATCAGTCTGTTGTTGGTAGTCTCATGTATGCTATGGTAGCTACGAGACCAGACATTGCATTTGCAGTGGGAGTTGTGAGCAGATATATGTCTAATCCTGGCAAGAAACATTAGGAAGCGGTCAAAATGATTTTGAGATATCTGAGTGGCACTAAGGACAAGTGTCTATGCTTAGGTAGAGGGAAAGCATCCATTATTGGTTACATAGATTCTGACTATGCTGGTTGTGTAGACAATCGTAAGACTACATCAGGGTACATTTTTCATTTTGCTGGAGGTGCTATCTCTTGGAGATCTCATCTTCAAGAATTTACAACTGTTTCCACCACAGAAGCAGAGTATGTTGCAGCAAGTGAGGCATGTAAGGAAGCATTGTGGCTTTCTCGTCTTGCTTGTGATATGGGTTTACCTCAGCATGTACCTCACTTGCTCAGTGATAGTCAGAGTGCCATTGCTTTGGCTAAGAATCCGGTCTATCATGCAAAGACCAAGCACATTGAGGTGAGGTATCACTTCATTAGAGATTGCTTAGCCACTGAGAGCATTATTCTTGAGAAGGTTCACACTCGAGATAATGCTGCAGATGCTTTGACTAAAGCTCTACCACATGATAACTTTCGACACTGTTGTCACTTGATGGGGGTTACTTGATTCTTGATCTTACGCAGTCACTTGTATACTATGTAACATGCCCATCAGGTGGGAGGTATAGTTTGTATACTTACACTCAGGTATTCTTTATCATTCTTTATTTTTTCTCCCATAGTTACTCTGGCCATATTGGCCTTTAGTGGGAGATTCTTACCGTTAGTGTCCATGTGAAAGGCCAAATGGCCACCGGACACTTCTTTGTATATGT
Organism: Ceratopteris richardii; assembly: GCA_020310875.1. NCBI lineage: Eukaryota > Viridiplantae > Streptophyta > Polypodiopsida > Polypodiales > Pteridaceae > Ceratopteris > Ceratopteris richardii. The sequence continues at coordinate 105,541 of MU260240.1, read as the reverse complement.
TCTTTAATAAAACATATAGTGGCCTGGTCAGTCACAGACTGTAAGTTCGACCGCATTTGTAAGACCTAAGAAGTCTGTCTTCGTGCTTCCTGTGTACTGTGTTTTCTGCGTATTCTACAGCCTCTATGCGGAGTACTGTGTGCGGCCTCAGGAGCTCGGTTTTCTACTCCAAGCATATCATCGTGGAGCTCTCGAGAAGGAGAGTGCACTGTGGTGCATCACCGTTGAAACACTTCATAGCCTACACAAGCTCTATGATAGTGCATTCGGAGGCTGAAACGAGCTCAGATCGTGATTTCGGCACCACAGAGCGAAGCGGTTTTGATCTTGAAAACACACTGAGTATGCTCAACAAAATTCGTGCGATTCTGAGACTGCAAACAGAGGAGTGTCGATGGCGGCCTAGATGAAGTAGACGACCTACTCTGATACCAATTGTTGGAGTTAGACGTTTGCGGAAGCACACGAATAGCACAAGGAAGAAGAAGAAGCTTGGAGCATAACACACAGTACTGAATGTATTACTAGAGAATGTACAAAGATAAGTAGCCCATTAGGGCAATAGGCATATATACATGCCGGGGAAAAAAACCTCCTAAAGAGGGAAAAAAGTGCCCCAACGGTCCTAGTGTGTTCACACACATCACTACCTAAATATATCAACAAGTACTTGGAATTATAACTATTTTTCATTTGAAAACTTGAGCGACAAATATGTTAGTATCCACCTACCCAAGAAGGTAGTCCACTAGAGAGAGTTATATATAGAGGCATATGGTTGGGAGGAGAGTCATCTCTCTAGCATGTAGTGGTCATAATCCTCGTTCTTTTGCAATAGATCTATACTTAATGATGCATTTTCTTCGAGGTAGAGGATAAATATAATCCTCTTATGGGATTGTGTAAGGGCCTTATCTAAGGAAATCAAAATGATGCATGCATATGCAAAGAGACATGGAAAAATTTGGATTGATAGCTGACATCTCTAAGAGTTTGAGAACTTTTCTTTTCTTCATCTCCTCTAGGATAAGAACTTCCCTATCTAATGGTATGTGGGCCCCAAACATTTTTAATGCCTCCTAACCAGCTTATGGGTGAGAAAACATGTCTTCAAGGCACACAAATGCCACAAACATCCCTATCAATCCCTTTTTGTAGCATATGAATTAAGAAATGATATTGGTAAATTCATTTTTAGGCAAGTGAGCCACAATGTATTTTTCAAGTCTTGATTTCTCCAAAATTGGGCATAGTTCATCCAAGTTTTATAAGGATTTAAATTCTTGCAAGAAAAATTGAAATGGACCCCGTTGATAGCCCAACTCTAACTTGGACTCTCATATGAGCTTGGCATCTAGCAAGGATCCTGCTAGATCCTAGAACCAACAAGACTTCATATGAATGTCAGTGCAATTTATTGGAGGGTCTTCAATGGGTATTTCACCTTGAAAATTGGTGAAGTCTAGCAGTTTAGAAGTTTTTTCGCATCTCCACATGTTGGAGGCATGTCATTGCCCTCCGGCAAAAATTGATCTTTAAGAAGCCTGCAATAAGCAATTAAAATGATATTATTAAATGAAGTTATTGTGATACAACAATGAAAGCCGATTTGTTCTCCACTTACCTGAACAATTCAGTGACACTACTATCTGACCATCCATAAATGGATTGCAGATTGAGCATCGTGAGTGAAGCACGTAGTACAGATATCTTTGCTCCATTGTAAAGTGGTAAACGAGCTAATCTTTGCATGTTTTCTTAATTGATCCTATTTTATATATATATTTATTTATTTATTCATATTTTTTTCCTCTTAATTGAGTTATATGTATGCCTAAACCCTAAAACCCTAATTTTAAAGATCTAGACCTAAATTATGTATATTTCTATACACATGTGTATATACATGTATATATGTATTATATGTGTATGTGTATGTGTGTATATATGTTATGTAGGTTTTAAAACCCTAAACCCCTAATCCAAATGACCTAGACCTAAAACATGTATATATATGTATGCATGTGTATATATATGTGTATATGTATATATATATATATGTGTATATGTATATATATGTGAATATAGATAGGTGTATAAGTATGTGTGTTTGTGTATTGTATATATATTCACTCTATTTAAAATGATTAAATTTAAACCTATTTTTATATATTTAATCATATATATTTCATTTATTTATTTAAAACACTAGTTCTTATCATATTTTATTATCTATATAATTATCCTACTTTATATATATATATTATTTATATATTCAGATTTTTTTCTTAATTAATCCTATTTTTATATATTTTATTATATATATTTAATTAAATTATTTAAAACACTAGTCCTTTTTATATTTATTTATGTATATAATTATCTTATTTTAAATATATATTCATTTATATATTCATATTTTTTCCTTACTTAATCCTATTTTTATATATTTAATTATAAATATTTAATTATAAATATTTAGTTAAATTTTTTAAAACACTAGTTCTTTTTATATTTATTTATCTATATAATTATCCTATTATATATATATATATATATATATATATATATATATATATATATATATATATATATATATATATATATATATATATATATATATATATATATATATATATATATATATATATTTATATATTCAGATTTTTTCCTTACGTAATCCTATTTTTATATATTTAATTAAATTATTTCAAACACTACTTCTTTTTATATTTATTTATGTATATAATTATCTTGTTTTGTATATATATATTTATTTATATATTCAGATTTTTTCCTTATGTAATCCTATTTTTATATATTTAATTATATATATTTAATTAAAACCCTAATCTTAAAATTCTAGATCTAAAATATGTATATTTTTGTATGCATGTGTATCTACATGTATATATGTATTATATGTGTATGTGTATGTGTGTATATATGTTATGTAGGTGTTAAAACCCTAAAACCCTAATCTTAAAGATTTAGACTTAAATCTGAAATGCTAAAACCTAAATACTTAAAAACCTATAAAAATCTAAACCCCTAATCCTAAAACCCTAATCATATTATATATATATATATTTATTTATATATTCAGATTTTTTAACTTATTTTTCTCTATATTTTTTCTTAATATAAATATAATTGAGTTATATGTATGTCTAAACCCTAAAACCCTAATCTTAAAGATCTAGACCTAAAATATGTATATTTCTGTATACATGTGTATATACATGTATATATGTATTATATGTGCATGTGTATGTGTGCATATATGCTATGTAGGTGTTAAAACCCTAAAACCCTAATCTTAAAGATTTAAATCTAAAATATGTATATTTTTGTATGCATGTGTATCTACATGTATGTATGTATTATATGCATATGTGTGTTTGTGTATATATGTTATCTACGTATTAAAACAGACTTAGACTTAAATTTGAAATACTAAAACCTAAATACTTAAACACCTATAAAAATCTAAACCCCTAATCCTAAAACCCTAATCATATTATATATATATATATTTATTTATATATTCAGAATTTTTTTTCTTATTTTTCTCTATATTTAATCTTAATATAAATATAATTGAGTTATATGTATGCCTAAACCCGAAAACCTTAATCTTAAATATCTAGACCTAAAATATGTATATTTCTGTATACATGTGTATATACATGAATATATATATTATATGTGTATGTGTATGTATGTGTAAATATCATAAAAACCCTAATCCTATTTTTATATATTTGATGTAAAAAAAAACTTCAAAATAAAAAATTTATATATTTAATTATATGTATTTAATTAAAACACTAGCTTATGTGTGTGTATGTATGTGTGTGTGTGAATGTATGCATGTGTGTATGTATGTGTGTGTGTGAATGTATGCATGTGTGTATATGTGTATGTGTGTCTATGTATGCATGTGTGAGTATATGAGTATGTATGTACATATGTGTGTGTATGTATGTATGTGTACATGTGTGTGTGTATGTATACATGCATGTGTGTATATGTGTGTATGTATGCATGTGTGTATGTATGCATGTGTACATGTGTGTGTATGTATGCATGTGTATACATGTGTGTGTATGTGTATGTGTGTGTATGTGTGTACATGTGTGTGTGTATGTATACATGCATGTGTGTATATGTGTGTAAGTATGCATGTGTGTATGTATGTGTGTGTATGTATGTGTGTGTATGTATGCATATGTACATGTGTGTGTGTATGTATGCATGTGTATACGTGTGTGTGTATGTATGCATGTGTATACATGTGTGTGTATGTGTATGTGTGTGTATGTATGCATGCATGTGTGTGCATGTGTGTGTATGTGTGTGTATGTATGCATGCATGTGTGTGTATGTGTGTGTATGTGTGTATGTGTGTATGTGTATGCATGTGTATACATGTGTGTGTATGCATGCATGTGTGTATATGTGTGTATATATGCGTGTGTGTATGTATGTGTGTATATGTGTGTGTGTATGTGTATGTATGCATATGTGTATATATGTGTGTGTATGTATGTGTGTATGCATGTGTGTGTATGTATGCATGTGTGTAAATTTATGTGTGTGTGTATGCATGCATGTGTGTATGTGTGTGTGTATGTAAGCATGCATGTGTGTATAGGTGTGTGTATGTAAGCATGCATGTGTGTACATGTATGTGTGTATGTATGCATGTGTGTACATGTATGTGTGTATGTATGCATGTGTAAATGTGTAAATGTGTGTGTATGTGTGTGTGTATGTATGCTCTATTTTCCTATCTCTATCTTCCTTTCTTTCATTATTCTTTATCTCTCACTCTCTCTCTCTTCTCTCTCTCTCTCTCTCTCTCTCTCTCTCTCTCTTTCTCCTTCTCTCTATATCAATAGAGAATAAAACAATCACTTACAAGTATGTCACTCTTTTGGATCGTTGTTGTCAAAGCGTAATGTATGTCGTCTATCGTCCAATTCCAAACAATCGACGCCAAAGAACTTGTGCAAAATCAAAGAAAAGAGAAATTATAAAACCTAAAGCATAGAGAAACACAAATGCTAACAGTACGCGCAACACTTAGCAAGATGTGAGATCTAAGCTGAGAGAGAGTGTGTGTGTGTAGAGAGAGAGATCTGTGTGTGTGTGCACAAGACAATGCAGGTCGCAATTCGGTTCGCGCGTGCAAGTTTGACAGAAGACCAACAGTACTCAAACATGCGCAAAAAAGTGAAGTTTTGCTCTCGGGTTCGTGGTATGTTTAAAACTCGCCGCCGGTATATGCGTCGGTATGGGCATCGGTATATGCGTCGGTAATTTACTGGGAGTTACCGATGCTTATACTGACGCATATACCGATGCATATACCGACGCTTATACCAACGGCTGTGGGCCACACCGATGATCTGTTTAAAACGGTCATATCGACGGTCACTTGACCGTCGGTATCTCTAAGTGACATTTTTCGAGGCCCATACCGACGCGGAGTGTGACCGTCGGTATATGCAGCGTCGGTATGCCCCTCATATGTTGTATTGCTTTTTGGCATCCAAATTAATGTTTTTTTTCTTGGTTTTTAAAGGCTTAGCTTATTATCGAGGCTTGAAGTGTCTCTAGGTCATCCCATCGATGTGCTCGTGAATTTAAGCTAGCCTAGGATGGCATCCTAAGCATGAGCACATATCTCAAAGTGCGTGTTAAAAGCTTGGAAAACCCTAAACCCCCTTGTCAATTTTAGCTTAGCCTAAGCACACAACCTTAGGGTTAGAATTTTAGCGGGAGGATAAGAACATCAAAGGGCAAGATACATTAACAAATTTGAAGTTCAATATTGTTAAAGAAAAGCGTGATATTTGGAAACCTAAAGAAAAAAGAACAAAAACATGAAAAGGAATGCTAATTGCGAGACACTCAAGTTATTCCTGATGAGGTAATATAAAGACAAGAATTTAACAAATAAAAGGGTAAACAAAGAACACATGATCAAGGTAAAAGTTGTCATGAGGAAGGAGATAAGGAAGAGAGCTCACACACACACTCTCACTCTCAAGGAGAAGCACACACACAGATTGAGGCAAGGAAGAATGATCTTCTTCTTCTTCTTCTTCTATTACATAAAAGGAATATACAAGAATGACCTAAAAACAAGAATACAACAAGTGCAATATATAAAGATCAGTACATAAGGAAAAACCTAATGTTCGTGAATGAGTGAGCTGCCAAGAAACAAATGTGCCATCACTCTCGGTAGATAAATCTAATAAAGCTCAATGAAGTATCCCTGACATATACCGGCGTGACCATTATACATGTCAGAGAAACGAAAAACTGGTACGTGTCATCTTGGATCATCACATGTTGAGCTTGATATCTCAACACTCCCCCTCAAGCTCAACGCCATATCCTATAATCCAAGCATCTCCCGAAACTTCTTCAACTTCTCAGCTCCAAGTGCTTTGGTGAAAATATCAGCAACCTACTCATCTATTCTCACATAAACAAGATCAATATCACCTGCTAATACCTTCTCTCTGATGAAGTGATAATGTACCTCGATATGCTTTGTTCTAGCATGGAAAATAGGGTTCCGTGCTAATTGTATGCTGCTAAGATTATCACAATAGATAGTGATAGGCTTTTGCACTTCCACACCTAAATCTGCAAGTAACATCTCCAGCCATGATGCCTCACATGCTTCCATTGCAGCACCTCTATACTCAGCCTCTGTACTCGACAAAGCAACAGTGGGTTGCTTCTTACTGCTCCATGTAATAGCTGCACCTCCAAGTGAGAAAAGAAAGCCACTAGTAGATCTTCTATCTGGAGTACTACCAGCCCAATCTGCATCAGTGTATCCATGAACCTGCAAATCTACACCAGCTTCATAAAACAATGAATAATCCAAAGTAGCACTCACATAACGTAGAGTGTGCCTCAGAGCATCCAAATGTGGCTTCTTGGTAACCTGCATAAACTGACTTTCAAGTCCAATAGTATAACTTAGATCAGGCCTTGTAATTGTGAGATATATAAGACTTCCCACAATTTTCCTGTACATAGTAGCATTTTCCAATGCTTCACCTGATGTAGTGTCCAATTTCAAATTCTGATCTAATGGCATAGAAATTGGCTTACGATCAGCCATGCCATACTTTTGCAGCATATTCAAGGCATATTGCCTTTGTGACATCCATATACCTGTTTCTATATGTATAAACTCAATGCCCAAGAAATAGCGCAGCACACCAAGATCTTTCATGTCGAATTCCTGCATAAGAAGTTTCTTTACCTCTTTGATGCTTTCTTCATTATCACCACCTACAATCAGGTCATCAACATAAATAGCCACAATAGTGATGCCATCATCAACCTTCCTTGCATATAGTGAGTGATCTGCATCACACATAGAGAACCCAATGCTGGTTAAGTAATCAGCAATCCTTGCATGTCATACAAGAGGGGCTTTGCTTCAGCTCATATAAAGCCTTTTGCAACCTGCAAACATATTCTGGATGCTTTGAATCTTCATATCCTTATGGCTGGTCCATATATACTTCTTCTTGTAACTCACCATGTAGGAAAGCATTCTTCACATCCATCTAATGTAGAGTCCATCCTTTTGCTGTAGCTAATCCAACAAGTGTTCTAACAGTAGACATTTTAGCTACAGGGCTGAATGTTTCCTCATAATCAATGCCATATGTCTGTGCATAACCTTTAGCTACCACTCGTGCTTTATACCTGCTTATGCTACGATTAGCATTATGCTTTACCTTGTAAACCCATTTGCAGCCTATGGGCTTCTTTCCTTGTGGCAATGGAACCAGCTTCCATGTATCATTTCCATAAAGTGAAACCATCTCCTCATCCATAGCTTTTTCCCAATCTGCATACCAATTGCATCTTCAAAACAAGAAGGTTCAGCATCTTGTATTACCTTTGTCATGTAAGCACAATGGCAAGCCATGTAACTATCATATGTCAATCGTTGCACTGAATTATGCATCCTCCCATATCTTCTTGGTCCTGGGTCACTTCTCCTTGTATCATCTGCATGTGACCTTCTTACTCCTGGAGTCTTCACAGAGGGCAATCCAAGTTCCTCATCAAGACTCTTTTCTGAACCACTTGAATCTCCATCAACATCTTCAAAACCTGCACATGTTTTACTACCAGCAGAAAGCTTTTCTTTATCTTTCTTGGATGTATTTGATGAATTTGCTGGACTGAAATTCCCCGCAATCTTCCACTCCATGGATTTGGGTTGGAACTATTGCTTGGTGAAGCATCTGGTCCACTCAAAACTTGAGATTCTGCACTTGATTTTTCAACATTTTCTTTGTCATTTGGTTCAAGATTTAGTCCTTCTTTGGCATCTGCATAGAAGCTTGACATTTCATCAAATACCACATCTCTGCTCACCTTCACCTGCCGTGTGAGTGGGTTATAACATTTGTACCCCTTTTGCTCAAGGGAGTATCCAATGAAGACACATTTTTCTGCTTTCGGATCAAGCCTCCTCCTCAACTCATCTGGAACATGTACATATGCAATACAACCAAAAACTTTCAGATGTGATAAGTTTGGCTTTTTACCTGTAAACTTCTCTTCAGGTGTAACTTGATGTACAGCAGCAGTCAAAGTTCTGTTCGTGATGTATATAGCAGTATGCACAGCTTCTACCCAATAACAATGAGGCATATTCTTCTCAACCATCAAGGCTCTTGCTATTTTTGCAATATGTCTATTTTTGCGTTTAGCAATGCCATTCTGTTGTGGTGTGTACTTGCATGAAAACTGACGCCAAATTCCATGATTTTTTAGAAAACTGCTGAACTCATTTGACATGTATTCACCTCCTCCATCAGATCTTAATTTCTGAATGTACTTCCCTGTCTGCTTTTCCACCATAGCTTTAAAATTCTGGAAGTGAGTGAACACCTCGCTCTTCTCTTTCATGAAGTATACCCATACTTTGCGTGTAGGGTCATCAATGAAAGTAACATAAAACCTGCAACCGCCCATAGATGTGGTCTTTGCTGGACCCCAAACATCTGTATGTACAACTTCTAGTACATTCTCACTAACATGCTTGTCATGTGGAAATGATGCTCTTGACTGTTTACCAGATTGACATGCTGCACATATCTTTTGCATTTCTGCAACTTTGAAATTTGGTAGTCCATGGACAATCTCCTTTGACTGCATCAGTTTCATCCTTTGCAAGTTTGCATGTCCAATCTGTTTGTGCCATATCTCTATATCTGCAATAACTCCTGCACCTTTTGCAAACATGGCAGCATTCATTTCAGGAATCTTCACATTTAAGGTGAACATCCTACCCACTTTGTTTCCTTTGGCAACCAATCGTCCATCCTGCTTGTACTCTTCTACATATAATCCATCAGCATTGAACTTGACTTGTAATCCCTGGTCAACCATTTGTCCAACAGAAACCAGATTCTTTGTTATATTTGGAACATGCAACACATCAGCAAGATGTTTTACCTTCCCGTCCTCCATAGACAATGCTATGTTTCCTGTATGCTCAATAGGATGCAATGTATCATCACCTGTTTCAACATATCCAGGAACTGGCATTTTTTGCAAACTACTGAACCATTCTGCATGACTGGTTGATTTGAAGCACCTGAATCAACATACCAGACATTATCATTCGATTTTGAAACACAGCAGACATCGTATTCATCATGTGATGTTGAACCATAAACAGCTTCTCAGAATCATCTGCACTTATGGATGCATAGTTGTTTTGCTGCCTTCTATTATTTTGGTTCTTCAACCTGCAATCACGTTCAAAGTGTCCAGGTTTACCACAATTCCAGCATCCTTTACTATCATTACCTGAATCATTTCTTTGGAAATTTCTGCGACCTCTTTGGCTCCCCCTGCCTCGAAACTGTCCTCTTCCTCTTGCATGAATTTGTTGTTGACCTTGGTCTTGGTTACTATTTCCTCTTCCACTTCCAAAACCTCTAGCTCTGCCTCTTCCTCTGCCAGAGTAGAATACCTGCTCAGAACTGGGCTTTCCTTGGGAGTTTGAATCCTCACCAAGATTCTTTTCTTCAATAATCAGCATAGATACCAGATCAGCAAAATTCGGAATATTTTCCTTGGTCTGTATGGAAGTTCTGAACTGCTTATATGCACGTCCTAAACCACGAAGGCACTTCCACCTTATCATCATCATCTACATTCACGCCAATAGATGCAAGTGACTCACATATGCTTTTGATTTTTAGAGTGTAGTCACTTACCGACATGCTTTTCTTTTCCAATGTATGCAGCTCGTTCTTGAGTTGCAATTTCCGTGCCTTTGTATTAGTCTCATACAAAGTGATCAAATTGTTCCAAGCCTCTTTTGGAGTCTTGGCATCCTGTATGTGACCAATCATGCTATCCTGTATGCTAACAGATAACCATGTCACGAGGAAGGAGATAAGGAAGAGAACTCACACACACACTCTCACTCTCAAGGAGAAGCACACACACAGATTGAGGCAAGGAAGAATGATCTTCTTCTTCTTCTTTTATTACATAAAAGGAATGTACAAGAATGACCTAAAAACAAGAATACAACAAGTGCAATATATAAAGATCAATACATAAGGAAAAACCTAATGTCCGCGAATGAGTGAGCTGGCAAGAAACAAATGTGCCATCACTCTTGGTAGATAAATCTAATAAAGCTCAATGAAGTATCCCTAACATATACCGTCGTGACCACTATACATGTCAGAGAAACGAAAAACTGGTACGTGTCATCCTGGATCATCACATGTTGAGCTTGATATCTCAACAAAAGCATCATTCAAGTGAAAGGACCAGTATAAGGGTCAAGGGTAAAGAAATTAATGAACTTAAGATAAAGGAGAAAAAAAGGAAAAGTGGATAAAGAAAAGCTTAGAATTATAGGAAGCTAGTGTCAATCACACTACGAGGTCATGGCAAAACAATTAGGTGGCCATCAATCAACCCTAAGTTCATTGTTGGAGTTAGATGTCAGCGGAAGCACGCGAACAACACAAGGAAGAAGAAGAAGCTTGGAACACAACACACAATATTGAATGTATTACCACTAGAATGTACAAAGATAAGTAGCCCGTTAAGGCAATAGGCATACATACAAGCCGGGGGAAAAACCTCTTAAAGAGGGAAGAAAGTGCCCCGACGGTCCTAGTGTGTTCACACACATCACTACCTAAATATATCATCAAATCACCTTGGTGGTGAGCATATATAGAAGATTATGAATTTCCCCTACCAAGGCACTAAGAACACTCTAGAACGTTGAGACCCTTGCAGGTAGTAAAACCATGAAGAACTATTTCGATGGCACAAGGCATCCATATGATCATGTGGCCGAACTTAAGCAAGTGGTAAAGATTGAACAAGTGAGGGACTTGTTCACTCAATATGAGGCATTTGGATTAACCTTGAGGGGTACAACCCTAGCATGGTTTCAGCCATTGAATTGAGGCAACTATCAAGAAAGTTCATAGTTAATCAAAGCGTTCATCATTGATTTATTTAAAAGTGTAATTAGACACAATATTTTAGGTTAATCAACACCTTCAAGCAGACTCCCCAAGAGACTATAAGACTAGTGGGATGAAGATTTAAGCAATACATAAAGAAATGTCTAACCCTAGAGCTACCAACATAGGCAAAACAAGTATTGTTGCTTTTAGATGGCCTCTTGAGTGGAAAACTTTGATCCTACACGTACTTAAAAGAACCAAACACCCTAGATCAATGTGTGAGAATGTGCACAGACATCAGGGATAATCTAAGACAAGAATTGGAACTCTAAAAAATCTATAAGGGTTTTGAATACTTGGTTAGCACCACATCAAATCCCTCATCATCTATTGAGGAACTGGCTAAGTTAGTGGCTCAAAAACTACGAGGAAACTTCCAAAATAGACAAAAATATAAGGTCATCACAATCAAACATTGCTACACTTAAAAAGGTGATCACATAACCAATGCATGCCCCATGTAAGCCTAGAATGTGCTAGTTCTACGCTCATACTATTGCAAAATTTAATAAAAATTTAGGAGAGTACATTGTCATCGAACTTCCTTTTTTAGAAGCAACAAGAAAGTGGTTAAGCAAAACTATCAATAATCATGGTGGTATCAACCATAGTAATAGGTTCAACCTTATTAAAGAACTAGCACTTATACCAATAGCCTTATCCACCACAACCTAGGCCACAACCTATATTAGGTTAGCAACCATCATCTATTGCCAATGTTTTCTCCCTTAAGTATGTTGTAGTAGAAGAAAACCAAGATAGCGCCCTGATACCAGTGTCTCTTTTGATCACAGAAAGTGATCTAGATGGGAATAATTTTGACTCTTCACATGGGAATTATGAACTTGCCTACTACATAGAGTCACTAGAGCATCCTAAGACTTATCAATATGAAGCCCCTCCACAGGAATATAGTTGTGAAGTCCCTTATGCTAATGTCATGTATACAATCCATAGCCCTAGACCACGAATGACAAAAGTAAGGGCACAAGATCTGAGAGGACCACGTTTTAGGTGCCAACGAGATTATTTCATACATGAATGTCCTTATCCTCCACCTATATGACAACCTCAATCTATCATGATTCAAGGTTTCTATTTTCAGTATGGTAAAGAATATCTCATCCATGAGTACCCTAAGAACTTGGCTAATGAAATGAAAGTCACTCTGATCAACGTAATAGGCATAGTGCAAAGCCCGAATGGAAATCCAACCAAATTAGCTTCAATCTAGGAAATCACCCAAGCGCATCAAGCTAATCAAGTGGAGCAAAAAAAAAGAGTTTGAGTTAATTGAAACCAGAGAGTTCAGTAAAAAGAAAACTAGAGCATGAAAAGACACTAGGGAAAGAGGAAAATGAAAGTGGATGAAGAAAGTCGCAATATTAGGGGGTGCTCTTAAAGAAATAAAAGCCAAAATTGTAGAACTCACATCTCAAGCCCCAACACATATGCCACCCATACTTAAGTCAAGTTCAGTCCTTGTAGACTCCATTCATGAAGACTTAGATATGATGATCAAGGCATATCAAGCACCAATTAAGGAAGAACCGAACATAGGAGAATTAGACAGGATTTATCTCATATCATACTTACACGTTCAAAGAACAAAGCTATGCATCAAAATGGTAGAACTAGATCATGTTATGTTAGAGGCTAGCCAACACTTCAACCAAATCAACTTAGTTAAACCATAGTTGCATTTCCATGGACTATTAGAATGATTAGAGCAAATGGCATCCAAGCCTAAGAATGTGGCATCCCAAAAAGATCATTCTCTAGGAAGTGAGAAAAGATAATTCTTTTCAAGAGATTCTTATGTTTCTAACTCAACAAAGTGTAAGCGCTATTGTATTTGTTCAACAAACCTTGCAACACAAGGAGATTAGTAAGATGCTTTTCCTTACAAGTGGAATACAAGTTTGAAGTAGTGGCGAGAAAAGGTAAAATCCATTTACGAGCCAACCATCTCTCCTGAATAACTTCAGGAGAATCCCCACATGGAGTTTTGGATGAACTTCTCAATGCATACCTATTTAACCTAGAAGTGGTTCCAAATTGGGAAAAGAGGCTCGTGCCAATCTTGACTTTTGGACTTCTAAACCCTATAGAGAGGATAGATGAGAGTACATTAAAACATCCCAAAAGTAACATATATTAGTAGGAAGTACCTATAAGCAAAATGACCAAGGAATTTCCCTTGTTGTATGGATGAGGAAGAACACCATTAGTGGCTACAGGTGGCACACAAAGGTGCACTCAGACAACACTGCTCTAAGTAAATAACTCTAAAAATGTTGAAGAAGATTAGGATTATATTGACCAATGATGGATCCAAAGTCTATACAATAATTAAGCAGTTCCCTACATGTACTAGTAGACCCCTAGTAGAGCATGCAACTTTATATCAAGTCTCATTGATACCTAACTAGAGCAGCCCTTTAGGTAGTTTCCTAAACAAAAACTTTTCCAAAAAGAATGACACTTGCTAGCCACCAGAGTCTAGCTCAAAAAGCTTGGGATTACACTTTAATTGGAGATAATTTTTATAAACATGAGACAAATGGATATCTATAATTATGTATCCATGAGAACGATTATTTGAGAATACTAGAAGACACACACAACAATGTTGCAGGTGGACAGTTTGGACATCATCGTGTCATGACTCATTAGAGCCATTCTAGTTTCAAGTTTTTGGTGGCCCATACGTTACATGGATGTTTATACGTATGTGAAAAGTTACAACACTTGTCAAAGAGCTCAGTACCCCATAATAAAATATGAGATGATACTAAGATCCATGGTGGGAGGATGTTGATTCTCCAAGTGGGGCATAGATTTTGTAGGAATAATTAATCATCCTACAAAAAAAAATCTCATGTTGAATGCATCATAGTTTTCAAAGACTACCTAACCAAGCGGGTAAACATAAAGGATACACAAAAGATTGATGCACAAGCCACAATTGGGTTCTTATTTGAGAATGGTTTTATGAGGTATGGACTTCCCATAAGACTAGTTAGTGACAGGGGACACGTTTCTTGAAGAAAATTATTACAAGAATTCATGGCAATTCACAAGAAATCGGCCCCATTTCATCCCCAAGTGAACGTATACGTTGAGAATATGAATAAGATATTATGAAATGTGTTAAAAAAATAGTGGATAATAAACACTCTAACTAGGACAAACAACTAATGATAATGATATTTGGGCATATTGAGTGGCCTATAAAATGATACTCAATGCAATCCTCTTTTAGATGATCTTTGGCCAAAAAAAATTTGCTATCCCTATATTTCCTAATACCTACTTTGAAAGTGGCACAAATTCATCAGTAGAATGGTCATGAACTATCCTCTAGGATCCTTGATCTTGAACACTTAAGAGAGATGAGATTACGGGTAGCTACTAGAATATATGCAATGAAGAAGATACAAAAAGCATATTTTTATACACACGTAAAAGACAGAGTCTTAAAACTTAGCCAATTAGTACTGGTATAAACACTCAAAAAACATGCCCATAAGTTAGAAAAATGTGTTTATGGACCTATGATCATCAATCAAATTTCTACATGCAATGTAGCACAATTAGAAATCCTAGAACAAGAAGTGATGCCCAATTATATGAGTGGTTATAAAATAAAACTCTATCAAGAACCTCTCAGAGAAAACATGCTTACATGATTAAGGGATTGCGATCTTGCCATACTAGGATCTAGTGTCTCTGACCAAATTAACATAAAATTTTCCTTATCTTAGCAAAGAAATTAGCATCTCATAGTCAAAACAATGGCAGCAATTACAGCTAGCTCCATGCCTATCGATTATAAAAACATTCCCATAAAAGAGTACCCATTGGAATGGATTATACTAAAATTCATGCTTGTCCGAATGATTGCATTCTCTTTCGGAATGAGTATGAGCATCTCCACGTATGTCCAAAGTGTGGAGCAAATAGATTTAGAGAAGACGTTGTAGGAGAAGCAATCCCCGCAAAGGTTCTTTGCCACTTTCCTATCATTCCACGAATTAAGAACATGTTTAGATGCAAATCTTTAGCTGAGTTAATGTCATGGCATACAAAGAGCATGTCTACAGATAATGTAATGCGAGTGCCTGTTGACTTTGATGCTTGGAAGCACATAGATAGTAAGTGGCCAAAGTTTGCTACTGAGGTTATGTCCCATTGACGATCCGAGGCTCGTGATGCTTTCAGAGCAGGCTTACCAAAGCCTGTATGGTTAGATCCTGAGGAGTGGGACATGATTCGTGACGAGCAGCAGCAGACTCCTGACCGATATCGCCAACAGCGAGATGCCGCAGCCACACGTTTAGATACGATTGGACCGTCACATTTGGGCAGCGGTGGATATGACACGATGCGTCATGAGTTTGTAAGTACCATTTCATTTATTGAATTTATTTGTGTTAAATTTCTCATGTATGTTTCTCTAATCTTTTGTATATTTGTTTTAGGAGTTGGCAATGGATCATCCTCCAACACGAACGGAGGAGTCTTACGGATATAGTCATGGGTTGATTGCACTATTGGAGGACTTGGAGGGACGCGGTGCGGTAGTTTCATGGGAGCATTTGCGATGAGGTAATTAACTTATAAACTTGGTTTTTACTTGTTGTTTGTAATTTTCATATTGCTTTGCCACATTTTGTAAAAGCGTGATATATGACAGTGGTTTGCCACACTCTTGTACATGCTTCATTATTGAAATATATAACTTCTTTTGTACATGGTTCATGGTTCATTCTGATTATCTCTTTTGTGTCCAATAATACTCTGTTTCATGAAATCATATTTCGGTTGTCATTAGAGTACACATCACATGTACTCAGTTTTTTTTTGGGCAGAGTGTATTGTCTTTTGTTAAGCAACATCATGGTAATGTTGCTGTAGCAAAAGACAACACACTCTACCCAAAAAAAATTTTGCAGGTATGGTCGTCGGTATATGCGACGGTACTCCTAGTAATGTCATCGGAATAAGCGTCGGTACACCCGGCGATGGTATAGGCGATGGTATTCCTAGCAGTGGCCTCGGTATGGTCGCCGGTATTACCCACGCCTATATCGACGCATATACCGATGCATATACCGACGCATATACCGACGTATATACCGACGCATATACCAATGCATATACCGACACATATACTGACGCTTTGATACCGATGTGCACACCAACCTTTACACCGGCATTGCGGCAAATAAAGCCGCGTTCATTTTCCTTGGTAAAAACCTCGGTATACCATTGATCTGTTGTAGTGACTCTTTAACTTCAAAAAATTTCCCTATCTATCTCTCTATCATGATAGGACAGTCTATCATGACAAATAGGTATGTCATGATAGAATGATTCTTTGCGATAGATGGCATCTATCACAATAGATTGGATCTATGATGGAGGGTCTATCATGATAGAGGGTCTCTATCATGATAGATGAGGTCTATCATGGTGGCATTTTGTCACCATAAGGCAATTATTTTGCGACAAAGGGGGGGGCCTCTCATGATAGAGAGATGCTCCATTGGGTCATTCTATTGTGATAAGGTGGGCTTGTCATGATAGAGGGGGTTTTTCATGATAGAGGGATTCTATTGGGGTATCGGTCTATTGAAATAGAGTGGGCTTCTCATGAGAGATGGTTCTTGTCACGATAGATGGACTTTATTGGGGTCTCATTCTATCACGATAGCAGGGTGTCTGTCTTAATAGATGGGTTTTTCATGATAGAAGGAGGTATATCATGATAGAGAGGATTTTTCATGGGATGCTTCTGTTGCAATAGATGGTTTTTTATCACGATAGAGTAGTCTATCATGATAGACAGGGTCTATCATGATAGACAGGGTCTATCATGATAGAGGCTCTCTATCAAGTTTTTGATATATCGTTTGGAAAGGTGTAATTTTGGTAAAGATGGAACTGGTGGAGGGGTTGAAGGGAGATGAATGGAGGTGGTGGTAATGGAAGTGAAGATGCAAATAACTTGAAAAAATGAGAAAAAACCTTGTTAAAATTGCCTACCTTATTTATCTCAACTCTAGCATCTCTAATAAACTCTCTTACCATCACACACTCATCGTAGAGTAGTACTCCTCGACAACAGTGCCAAACGTTTGTTGGTGTCACTCCTAGAACAATAATGGGCATAAAAAACAATGATGATCACCTAGTAATTGTCAATCCTTGGAGATGTGAGAGTCATATGATGATTGTGAGCAAGTGATGTGTGTAGATGTGAAGGAACAAGCATACTAGATGCAC
The DNA here is from genome assembly GCA_020310875.1 of Ceratopteris richardii. Lineage (NCBI taxonomy): Eukaryota > Viridiplantae > Streptophyta > Polypodiopsida > Polypodiales > Pteridaceae > Ceratopteris > Ceratopteris richardii. The sequence continues at coordinate 87,680 of MU260240.1, read as the reverse complement.
ACACACACACACACAAGGAAGAGAAATAGAGATGGAACAATGGAGTGTATTCTATTCATGAACAAGATCACACGCTTGTTACTCTCTCTACAAGCCTTCTCCAAAATTTAGGAGTAGGTTAGTTTTGGAGGATTTCAAACCTACTATGTGACATAGTTAAAAATTAGGTTCTAAAACTAATTTGGGGCTCAAATGGACTCCAAAAGCTATGAAATTTGGAACATAGGTTCTATCTAGTCTCTTCAAGCTTGAGGACTCCTCTGCTTTCACATAATAGAGCATGTATTTACAAATTAAGGGCTTTCATACAATATGGTAGTGATGAAAATCAATGTTTTACAAAAAATTGGGTATTTTATAGAATTTGAATGGTGAGGCCTTCCGCTCTTGTTCTTCCATGTCTTTTGTGGCTAGTTTGCTCCCCGCTTGCTTGCCTTTACTAACCAACATTAACACCTTTTTGAAGCACTTTATTCTCAAAAATATATTTTGGATCCTATCGAAGGATCTTTGTGATTGGATTTTCATGAGTCTAGAAATGCATTTGATGTTATCTATCAACAAGCTATTGGATTTCTCATTTATGTGTGTGTTTGACAATCACCTTGTTGTCCAACAGTAATTAATGCATGGTACAAGTATCAATCATTGGCAAGAAGTTAGTGTATCTTTAATAGTTATTTGGTACCTAGCATTTGGAGTTGTTTTTATACCAAGGGAAGTTTGTGCCACCAAATTTATATGCCTATTGTGATCGGAAATCGTCTATATATTGGTTGAGCAAGAGGCATCTTATCATGTCCCCTTATAGTTATGAATCTAAGTATAGGGTAGCTTTCAAAGTCAAGCTTTAGTTGTTCTCTTCATATGTCTTATTCATGATTTGGATGTTGGTTGGAATTTTCTCACATCATCTATAGTGGTAGTTAGAGCGTATTGATAATTCAAAGGTGTTGAAAATAGAAGAGAGAACCACATGCATCTATTTGTGCTACATAACAGGCAAGCTATCATATTATTGCAACTCACATATAATTGTGTGTGTAACCAAACATGGAATATTTGGTTTAAGGAGGATCCTCAAGTGTTGTAATCAAGTTTGACGTCCATGCATAAAGGAATGAATTAGAGATAGAAGAAGGATGACAAGTATTTGAGTCGAACAATTATTCAAGTACAAAAAAAAAAAAGTACTTGTCATCTTGAAATTCCCCTTCTCGCCTTTCTTTTCATTTCTTAGGGAAGAATGCATAAAACTTATTTCAGGGATGGAAGTCTTTAACCATTCTCTTCACCGACCTCCTCATTTAAACCAAAAGTAATCGATTATTTGAAAAAAGTATGTAAAAACTCATTTTCACTCATATAAATTCAATGATTGTAAAATTCATTTTCTCATTCATTAAAATTTAGATCAATCTCTCGTTGACAAAAATAAGAGTTTCTAATACACATATTTTTGACACAATAAATTCAGACATTCATCCTTAAGATTATCAAGAATATAAAGATTCATAGTTTTACATTCTATATGCAGTGGATCATTCATATACGAATTTCCACATTTTTTAAGGCTTTCTTCCTCGATATTTCAGTTTCAAAAACAGATAATTGTTACACAAAAACAAATAATTGTTACACACATAATTCTTATATATCCTGCAAACGTTTTACACACAAATAATCAATTTTCAATTTATTTATAAAACTTTGGAATTGTTCGCCTTATACTAGAATTTGGAGGTGTTGGAAGAACTCATGTTTTTATTGAGTTGCAATTTGTTTTCAAATTCCGATTGCCAAGCTCGTATTTATTTACTTTGTTCAACTTCATTAATTAGAACTTCAATTTTCTGTCTAGTAAATGAAATCATGAGTCTTTGATCACCTGCAATCAGAACTCCAAGAAACATTAAGTTTAAAAGCAAACATCATGCACACAAAATTGGAGTTTCTTATTCATATCGAGTTCACCCTTCATGATATGGGGGAGATTTTCCCCATGTTAGGCCTTGCATAAGACATTCCAAGATGAGTGCACAAGTTATCAATGAAGATCAAAACTTCATGATTTTATTCATCCTTCTTATTTGAAACTCAACTTCGATTACCAATCTCGCCACCTCGTTCTTCAATGATGAAGTGCTAGACACTTTAAAACATCTTGGACACTGACACACATGCAAACACATCATACACACAAACTAATGATCATGAAAAAAAAAATACTTGTATGTGATTCCATGTTTGCTTTAAGCTTCCCAACTTCCAATACGATGTGTCAAAGTCTAGTCTCACCAAGAGGTGGAATTGTTGTCGACGTTGCGGCAAAGGCCCGAACCTTGTCAAGCCTGTCGAATTCACCGCGTCACAGTAGGGTTGCTAAGCTAGAGTGAAATTAGAACACCTCTATAATCAACAGTAGCTCAGCAAAGTTACTGTCCATCAACATATAAGACTGCGTTTGAATTTACTGAAAAAATTCACTGGAACTTCACTGGACTGTCACCGTAATTATATCGGAATCTTACCGGAATCAACTGCGATTCTATTTGTAATCACTTCAAGTGAATATACAAGAAGTAAGGAAGTGATGCGTGAACTTCCTTCACTGAATGAACTGTTTTTGAAGTTTAAGGAAAAACTTCACCAGTTCAGAATGCCTCTTTCCGGTCAGACTTTGTACCGTATGTACATATCCATTTCACCGAAATCTTTGATGAACTGATAGTAGAGATGTCTAGCTATAAGATAAGCTATCTCTCATACACAACTTTAATTTATTCTGCGAGATATACTTTGTTGTTCTACTGAAAAACACGTTTACTGAGAAAACTGTAATTGACCGAAACATTCGTTTACTGAGAAAACTGTAATTGTTAACTAACTTTATACCATAACAAAAAAATATTCAGATTTCTTCACATACGAAGAATGCGTGCAAGCTTCCACATGAACATGTGTTTTCTATTAGAGAAGATGAGTACAAAAACTAGCTTGGACTCTTCTTGCTCACGCTATGGAAACTCTCTTACACTAAGTAGTTTCTTCTACCATCTCTCTCAAATGAATACCTGACATTTCAGGTTTCTGTTATTCATCTTCACATACGCGATCTCTGGCGTCTTCTAACCCTATTCTTGATTTCTATATGCGCTCTATTCATACGATGCACTCTACTCACGCACTTTCCTGCTCGCTCATGCTCGCGCTCTACGTTACTTTTTCTGTTCTCGTCTCTCTTTATATACAGTTTTGATCCGGTGTAACAAACTCTAACAAACTCTAATTTCGGAAGATTCTACGCTGTACATTATAGTCGTGAATTTGTCCCTTCACAAAGGCTTTGATTTTCTGAATACTTGATTCTGCTTCTCTTTATCTTCCTTTGTCTTTATGTCTGTCTGTATGTCAAATTCGTGAGTGATTCTTCAACAGCTCCCCCTCAATCACTAATTTGACTCTTCCTGTCTTTCATATATTTTTCTTTCTTTTATACCTGCCATTTCTTTGAATTTGTTTGTCTTTGTTCCATCCAAGCTCTTTGTCAAAATATCTGCAATATGATCTTTTGTTGGAGTGTATACTATTTCTATCTCCTTCTCCATTACCTTTTCCCTCAGGAAATGATACTGAATTTCTATGTGCTTTGTTCTTGCATGAAATACTGGATTTGCTGCAAGATACAACGAGCTCATATGATCTCCATGTATGATAGGTATACCTTGATCAATACCCATGCTTTTGAACAAGGTCTGCATCCATATCACTTCTTTGGCTGCTTCTGCAAGTCCTTTATATTCGGCTTCTGTTGACGATAAAGCCACTGTGTGTTGTTTCTTCGAACACCAGCTCACTAGCTTGTCTCCTAGGTATATCATATACCCATGTGTTGATCTTCTGTCATCTTGACTTCCTGCCCAGTCAGAGTCACTGAACGCTCTCAACTTTATATCTGACGTAAAAGGATAATATAATCCTTCCTTTATAGTTCTTTTGATATATCTAAGAACTCTTTGTCCTGCAACCCAATGTTGATCCTTCGGACAATGCATGAATTGTGAGAGAACTCCCACTGCATAACTGAGATCCGGTCTTGTTAGCGTAGCATAAATTAGGCTTCCCACTAACGACTGATACTTTCTCATATCTTTAAACTCTACACCACTATATTTGCTGAGTTTATGATTTACTTCAAGCGGTGTTGAAGCTTCTCTGCAATTCTCCATATTAAACTTCTTCAGTAAGTTTAGGAGATACCTTTCTTGCGAAACATATACACCATGATCTGTGTATGTGATTTCCATTCCAAGAAAGTATGATAACTTTCCTAGATCACTGATCTTAAACTCCTTTTCAAGCAATCTCTTTACTTCTTTAATTCCTTCATCTGATGTACCTGTGATTATAATGTCATCTACATAAATACAAATGTAGATCATACCTTCTTCTATTCTTTTGATGAATAGACTTGCATCTGCCTTCAAACTTTGGTATCCAAGTTCATTGAGATATTTCACAAGTCTGTAATTCCACGCTCTTGGAGCTTGCTTCAATCCATAAAGTGCTTTTCTTAATATGCAAACAAAATTTGGATATCTGGAACTTACAAACCCTTCAGGTTGTTCCATATAGACTTCGTCTGATAAATATCCATTAAGAAATGCATTCTTTATATCTAGCTGACTTAGCTTCCATCCTTTTGATGCTGCTATAGCAATCACTGTCCTTATGGTTGACATCCTTGCCACCGGACTAAACATCTCATCATAATCTATGCCATAAATCTAAGCATAGCCCTTGATAATCAATCTAGCTTTGTGTCTGGCTATCCTTCCATCTGCAAGTTTCTTAACTTTGAAAATCCATTTATTTCCAATTACTTTCTTACCATTTGGTTTAGGAACAAGCTCCCATGTCTTGTTCTCTTCTAGTGCACTGAACTCTTCTTCCATTGCTTCTTCCCAATGCTTTTTGCCTTTAGCTTCATCATAGTTCTGAGGTTGTTCATCATCTTTGACCATATATGCATAATTTTTCTGAGTTATGTACGAAGTATCATAAGAATACCTTTCTGGTTGTCTTATAGTCCTGCTTGACCTTCTTGGTTCACACTCTTCATAAGTGTGTGAATACACTTCTTCATCAAATATAGGATTTTCTTCATTCCTTCTTGTTAATCCATTTCTGGACGTACTTGGTTGCATATAGTCTTCATCTCTATTCACCTCTACAATTGATTTCCCTTTCTCTTTTCTTCTTTCCTCTTCTTCAAATTCTTCCGTTGTATGACTTTGATATGCACGCCAATTTTTCTATTCATCAAATGTAACATCTTTGGAAACAGTAAATTGTTTTGTTAGAGGACTCCATAACCTGTAACGCATCTGCTTTTCATCATATCCGACGAACACATATTTTTCTGCCTTTGGTTCAAGCTTATGTCTGAGTTGTGATGGTACATAAGCATAAGCTACTGATCCAAACACTTTGCAATGATCAAGTGTTGGTTTCTTTCCCCACCAAGCTTCATAAGGGGTCATTCCATCTAAAGCTATACACGGTAATCTGTTTACCAAGTATGTAGCTATATTTACAGCTTCAGCCCAAAGATAATTTGGACATCCCTTTTCCTTTAGCATAGCTCATGCAAACTCAACTAGAGTTCGGTTCCTTCTTTCTGCTACACCATCTTTGGAATGCAGGTTATTTCTCTCTTGATACCTGCATTCCAAAGATAATCATTGAACTCTCGGGAGAAGTATTCTCCCCCTCCATCAGACCTCAGTCTCTTAAGCTTTCGACTTGTGAGTCTTTCAGCATATGCATGAAAATGCCTGAAAGCTCCAAACACTTCTGATTTCTCTTTCAAAACATAAAGAGTTATCCATCTTGTAGCATCATCAATGAATAAAACATAATACCTCGATCCGCTGATTGATCCTTCCTTTGTTGGACCCCATACATCTGTATGAATGAGTTCAAGTACTCCGTCATGTTTGAATCCTTTCTTCTAGAACGGTAACCTGTGGGCTTTTCCCATCTGACATGCTTCACACTTATGAATCATATGTTGGTTCTGTACATCCGGTAAATCCAATACTAACTGATTTGAAATCATAGCTTTAATTCCTTTTTCATTAAAATGACCTAATCTCTTATGCCAGAGATCAAGTTCTGTAATCACCTTTTCACCATGTGTGAGCAACGCTTGACCAATGTTCCCTTGTACTCTTAAAGTAAAGAGTCTACCTTATTTCTTACCAGAGACGATCTGGTTATATCCATTCTCGGGATCTTCTACAAATACTCCTTCATTTGTAAATTTGACCTGAAAACCTTTCTCAACTATTTGTCCCAACTAATCAAATTCTTAGGTATTGTTGGAACATACAAAACATTGGTTAGCAAATCTGCTCCACTCTTACATTTCACTTTCCCAATTGAATGTACACTGTGTCTCGTGTTGTCACCTATTTGAACAGTATGACTGGAACTACCCTTTTCCAATTCTGACATTAGTTCTATATTTCCTGACAAATGATTAGAACATCCAGAATCAATGTAAAATACCTTTAGATCTTCGTTATCTGATGTGCCGATTGAGTTCATCATCAATGATGTATGACTTTCATTCTGTGTGTCATTTGCGTAGTTGTTGTAGGATTGATTTTGTCCCCAACTTCTTGCTCCACCCCTACCATAGCCTCCTCTTTGATTCTATCTACCTCTTTGAAAATTACTCTGATATCTTCCGCTTCTGCCTCTGCTATTACTGTTCTGATTTTGATTTGATCCTTGTTGATTGTGCCAACAATCATGAGCCAGATGATTACTTAATCCACAGATCCAGCAAGCCTTCTTGTTGATATTCTGGCTACCTCTTCCTCTTCCAAAACCTCTTGCTCTTCCTCTACCGGTGCCTTTACCTCTTGCATAATAAGCCTGAGAACTCGACTCTTCTTCATCTTTTGACTTGCCTTTATCTCCTTTCTTCTTGTTCTTCATGTACATTGCAGAACTTTGTCCTTTATCTCCATCTCCTTTCAGGTCTTGCTCATATGTGAGCATCAAACCAAGCAACTAATTTAACTCTGGTACAAAATGATTTAAAGAAAGTTCAGTTGAGAGTACGAAAGGTTTCCACCTTTCATCTCCTCTCAAACCTGTGAGCACTTGTGCTATCAATCTGTGATCTTTGACATCTTCATTTATGGATCAAAGACTATCTGCTAGATCCTTCATTTTAGTAACGTAGTCACTAATGCTTTGATTCGACTTCTTTTTGAACGTTGTGAATTCGGACCATAAGCTAGCCTTCCTAGCTTTCGTAGTATTTTGGAAATGATCTTCCAATGCACTCCATATGTCCTCCGCTTTCTCCAGACCTCTAATGTGCGGTAGTAGATGGTCCGTAACTGTATTATAAATGTAAGCTCTTGCTGTTGCATCTTTCTTCTGCCACAACTTCAAGGCTTCTAATTCTTCTTTTTCCAGTTGACTATCATCTTCGAAAGTCAACTTCTTTTCTTCTCCGGTCACATACATCATTAAGTCCTTACTCATAAGTAAGCCTTCCATGCGCATTACCCATGCGGGATAATTATCTCTGTCCAATTTGTCAATAGAAACATGATCTGCCATAGTCTTCTTGTTTCTGTTACTTCCGGTGAGTGAAATATTAAAAGGTTTTACCTTTTACAAACCTTTACCCTTGAAATTGACTTCGGAACGTTTCTTGATGCCGTTAGTTAGCTTTCACCTTCCTTTATGAGAATTCTTCAAATTCTCTTTCCGTTTCTTCTTCTGAGAAACTTTTTCCGTTCTTCAGAATTTTTGGCTCTAAAACCACTTGTTGTGGTTAACTTGCTCTGATACCACTTCCTGGATCTCATAGCTCTGATACCACTTGTTGTCGACGTCGCGGCAAAGGCCCGAACCTTGTCAAGCCTGCGGAATTCGTCGCGTCACCGTAGGGTTGCTAAGCTAGAGTGAAATTAGAACACCTCTACAATCAACAGTAGCTCAGCAAAGTTACTGTCACTCAACATATAAGATTGTGTTTGAATTTACTGAAAAAATTCACTGGAACTTCACTGGACTGTCACCAGACTGTCACCGTAATTATACCGGAATCTTACCGAAATCAACTGCGATTCTATTTGTAATCACTTCAAGTGAATATACAAGAAGTAAGGAAGTGATGCGTGAACTTCCTTCACTGAATGAATTGTTTCTGAAGTTTAAGGAAAAACTTCACCAGTTCAGAATGCCTCTTTCCGGTCAGACTTTGTACCGTATGTACATATCCATTTCACCAAAATCTTTGATGAACTGATAGTAGAGATGTCTAGCTATAAGATAAGCTATCTCTCATACACAACGTTAATTTATTATGTGAGATATACTTCGTTGTTCTACCAGAAAACACGTTTACTGAGAAAACTGTAATTGACCGAAACATTCATTTACTGAGAAAACTGTAACTGTTAACTAACTTTATACCGTAACAAGAAAATATTCAGATTTCTTCACATACAAAGAATGCGTGCAAGCTTCCACATGAACATTTGTTTTCTATTAGAGAAGATGAGTACAAAAACCAGCTTGGCCTCTTCTTGCTCAAGCTATGGAAACTCTCTTACATTGAGTAGTTTCTTCTACCATCTCTCTCAGATGAATACCTGACATTTCAGGTTTCTGTTATTCATCTTCACATACGCGATCTCTGGCGTCTTCTAACCCTATTCTTGATTTCTATATGCGCTCCATTCATACGATGCGCTCTACTCACGCACTTTCCTTCTCGCTCATGCTCGCGCTCTACATTACTTTTTCTGTTCTCGTCTCTCTTTATATACAGTTTTGATCTGGTGTAACAAACTCTGATTTCGAAAGATTCTACACTGTACATTACAGTTGTGAATTTGTCCCTTCACTAAGGCTTTGATTTTCTGAATACTTGATTCTGCTTCTCTTTATCTTCCTTTGTCTTTATGTCTGTCTGTATGTCAAATTCGTGAGTGATTCTTCAACAGGAATATCCAAGTGTGAAATTGATTTTACCAAGCGAAAGAAATGCCTAGCCGCATGACGCCGACTTCCGAGAGAGATGGCAGCTGAAGTTACATCAAATCTTTCTGCCCATCGTTTTGTTGTCCATCGTCTTGTTCATGATAAAGCTTCTTTGACAACCCCACGATAGAGCCTCCTACTGCCGACAACCCCTCTATCATGGTGGGCAGGCAGCCATAGGTCCATCGCGGTAGGGAGTCTTCCTATTCATTGCGAGTGTGTTCTTTATCCATCACGATTGATTGAACCATATCCATCGTGATTGATGGATTCCTCCCCTTGAGACTCAATGTGAGATACTCTTTTCTCTCTCTTTTTTAAAAAAAAAATTATTTTTTTAGGCGGGATTCCTCTACCTGAGACTCAATGTGAGATACTACTCGGCCGAGGCCTACTCCCCCGGGCTTTGACTTTGAAATTGCAACTGTACAAGGAAGGGCATAGTACCCATGGGACCCCCTTATCCCACAAGAACAAGGGTTTACAAGGCTGGTTTAAATGGTGTCACAACTACCGTGAGGCTGTACAAACGGTGACACAACAGCCACATGCAACATCTTTTCAAGATACACATGTCCCTTACATGTTGCTGCCAAGCATTGAACCCTCACCCCCGCCTCAAGAGGCGAGAGGCCCAACCAGTAGGACAACGGCCTGGGACAAGAGATACTCTTTTTCATGGGTACAGAGGACTCGCTCTTTATGATTTTCTCTGTTTTGAGCACTTCGTTAGTTGAGCATTTGAGCTTTAAAGTTGAGGGCAATGCTGATTGGCATCACATTTTAATTAAACAAAAAGAAAAGGACAAAAAGAACTCACATTTACCTTGATTACTTGCACTAAAGAAAAGTAAAGAAAAGACTTGTAGAACTGCTAAAAAACTTTAAGCTTATCAAGAAAACTTAATGGATCTATCTCTGGGATAGCAGAAGTTTATCTCTGGAGCGTGATTTGGGGTCCTTGCCATGGCGTCAGTGGCCCTTCCCTCGTGATAAACAACCTGGCCCCAACCCAGGGGGTGATTGGTAACCTGGCCCCTACTTTGGAGGGGGGATCTTGTGTTGCTCATGGGGCCTCCAAGGGTGCTAAGCCTCCCTTGGTCTCTCTTAGTAGAGTTGCAATTCTGTCAAAGCAAGAAGAGCTCAAGAAAGTATGTCTCATTGGACAAGTATTTAGCCCTAGGCCTTCGCTCAAAACTGTGCATCAGTGGCTTCGAAAGGAGTGGTTCCCCTGCTGGTTGATTGTTAGCAAATGTTAGTTCTTGCCATCTAGTCATATGTTGCTAGTCTTTGAGAATGAAGATATAGCGTTCCAAGCCCTCAGTGTCGGAACCTAGCGACTCGGATGGCCGCTGTATGCCTGTTCAAATGGTCCCCCAATTTTATTCCTGGCAAATCAAAATCTCTCCATTACCCTCTCAGAGTTGAGCTCACAAACTTGCCGTACTTCTTGTACAACTTTGTGTGCGATATCATATCTCCAATCGGCAAAGCATTGGCATTGCAGGAGGATGTTGGTGGTCTCATTTATGAAGGTGTGAGACACTCTTTCAATGCTAGGTGGCACCTTCAAATTTGTGCCGAGGCTGACCTCAGCACGTCGCTTCCATCAAAGATCAAAGTGGACATGGGCGAAGGGGATGCCTGGGTACAAGATGTTCATTTAAAAAACATACCTAGCACATGTTTTTGTTGTGGCCAACAAGGCCACAGGATTAAAGAATGCCCATTGAGACGAAAAAGCAAACAAAAACAAGAAGCATCTAGAAAAACTCAAGATAACAATGGGACACTGAATCGTCCGACAAATGAAGAGAAACATAAGGCTCCCGAAACCTAGAAACCATCTCAGATGGGTTCACAAAAGTTAGACAAAGAAGGAAAAGAAGTCCTAGGGTGACTTCTGAGACGAACCGTATTCCAGATACCCCCCCAAACAACTTGTATTGCAATCTGGAAAAGGAGATTATCCTCAAGATTGACTTTGGGAAACCTTATGATAGGCTGGAATGGGACTATATTTTGCAATCACTTAGAGAGATCAGTTGCAACCAGAAATTCACCAAGATGATCTCGATCCTTTTGGAAATACGTCAACCCAAATTAATGTTAATGGCCATCTTTCGAAGGCGATCAAATTAAAATGATCGATTATACAAGGGTGCCCATTGGCTCCCCTTCTCTTTGCCATCACCACGGAAGGACTTAGCCGGTTGGTGGAACAACATGCAGAAATTGGTAATATCAAAGGCCTCTTGTTGCTCCATAACCATGGCCAGATCACCATGAGACTTTTTGCTGATGATATGAATGTGTTTGTTTTTGAACATGGCTATCAAAACATTCCTCTAGGTCAAATTTTCTAGCTTCTTGGGATTTGGGGCTTTGGTATCTCGTTGGAGCAACGATGGAACTTGGTCTTGGCCAGACTCGAAAGCAACCTAAACTATTGGAGGGGTATGCAAATCAATCTCGCGGGTCACACAATGGTTATTAACACATTCCTCATTTCGTCGACCATTTACTTCCTCTATTGTTGGAAACCAAAAGAGCAAGAGCTGTCCAAACTGGAAAGTATTTGCAAAAACTTCCTTTGGATGGGGGACCCTAACAAGAGGGGGGGTGCCTAAATCAAAGGGTCCATCTACACTAGCCAAAGGGATAGTGGGAGCCTTGGTATTCTGGACATTGGGTGCATGGCTAAGAAACTTGCGACAAAATGGATGATTAAGGCAGGTGCAATAGGGAGACTTTGTGGATCAAGTTGATCTTCAGAAACAAGAACATGCTGACTTTTGTGGGATTCCTGAATTGGAAGAATCTTGACATTATGACCCTTTTCTTTTCCTTGATCCTAGTTTTCTTGAAAGGCTCGAACCTCATGTGCTCCCTATGGAAGAGTTGGAATAAAGTCAAACACTTCATAAGAGTTAGTGAAGATTGGAAGTGGGTGATCGGTATCAGACAGAATGACTCTATCTAGTTTTCGATCCATGGCATCAAGAATGTGGAATCTTGGAACATTCAAAGTGTCAAGAGGCTCTGCAACAAGGGCTTCATAAAATGGAAACATCTCTAGAGACAAGAGACCAATCAATGGATCGACTTCAAGGATACTGACCCTAGCATCAACATTACCTATGAAGAATGGAATATTCTACAAATCAGACATCTTGCCTGGGACTGCTCTAAAGTCTGTCTTCTCATGGGACATGACTTGCCGTGCTCGTTGGGTCTCAAATGGCATAATACTGATTGCCTAACAAATATCCCGAATATCAAAGGAAACATTGATTATCAGTTCAACCTCAACAAGAAGTGGTGCTTGTCGTGGATGCGACTATGGTGGGATATGAAGTTCATGGCTATCTAGCACCCTCTCATCGAAAACAAAAAGTCTATCCTCGTATGGCAAATTCTTCATCACGGAATCTGGACCAACCTAAAGGCTAGCAAAATTTATGGGACATCTCCCTAGTGCAAGCACTGTTGCCAGTCCATTGAAGATGTTGGTCACATCTTCTTTACTTGTCGAAACTCCAACAGGCTCTAGCACATTATGAGAAAGAATATTAGACTTCAGAAGCATAATATCAGTTGGAAACAAGATTTGCTGGGAGAAGCACTAGGCTGCTCGGCAACCCTCTAGAATGCCATCAGAGGGGAGGTCCTCTAGAAGATCTGGCACTACAATAGATCGGCCATATACCGAGGCTTCTATAGAGGAAAATGAACGGGCACGATTTTGCCCCGACGTCGGTGTAAGGGTCGGTGTAGGCATCGGAACCAAAGCGCCGGTATAAGCGTCGGTATGAGCATCGGTATAAGCGTCGGTATGAGCCTCGGTATAAGCGTCGGTATAGGCGATGGTATGAGCCATGGTATGCCCTTGGGCAAAATAGTCGGTATAAGCATCCGTATGTGCCTGGGCATACCGACACTTATACCGTCGCCTATACCGACGACCATATCTGTAAATTTTTTTTTGGGCAGAGTGTGTTGTCTCTTGCTACAGCAACATTCCCATGCTATTGTGTAGCAAAAGACAATACATTCTGCCCAAGAAAAACCCAAATACATGTGAGATGTATGATAGGCAACAAAAACATGATTTGATAAAGCAAAACATACTCTCAAATACAAAAGACATGAGCAAAATGAATCATGAACCATGTACAAAGAAATGAGACACATTGACATGATATTTATAAACAACAACTAGAACACATGTATATGTGTGTATGCATATGTATATACATGTGTATGTGTATATGTATTGTTTTGACTTGCGAGAGTTTATAAACAACAACTAGAACACATGTATATGTGTGTATGCATATGTATATACATGTGTATGTCATTGTTTTGACTTGCGAGAGTTTTCTTTTTGGTTCATCCACTTTCTTTCTCCATTTTCTCTTCCTTATTTTTTTTTCCATGAAGCACTCTTCTTATGTATCCTAGGCTGGAAGCATGCTAGAGGTGTCCGCCATCGCTTGTATGAACTCCTTGAGACTCCATTTGTTCTATTCTCTTGTTTTTTTTTGTGCCCCTCTCTTCTAGCTTTTGATCGTGTTACAACTTCTAATGGGGATTTTTTTTTTTCTCACAATTTGACGTGCCTTTGATTATTTTAACGGTATTCATAAGATCTAAGATCCGAGTCATTCTTGGGTTTTGGGAGAAATCCTTGAATAGATTCTCTTCTCTACAATCACCACATAGGAACCTATTCCAGATTTATGTAGTAGGATTTTAGGAAGTGTTTGATAATCTTGAATTGAATTCGCTCTTCCATGACTTTAGGAGCCTCTCAAAGCTATGAATCTAGGTTTAATACTTGAGAAGAGATACCCATAGAAGCATACCTCTATCGTGCATGATCATACCAACATGGATGTGAATCCACATTTGGACCATAAGTCTCCATGTACCCTCAACATCATTGAATGTTCCTTTGATATTCTTCTATATATGAACTTTGTTGTATATATTCATTGATGCTCTCTCTAAGTGTTCCTTTGCATATCTCATAGGGAGATAATTTCTTGAGTCATATTTGGGTGCTCAAATCTCTTCCATGAGGATGGTGGACGGTTCCTGTTATCAATGCTAACGCCCAAGTGCTTGACTAATATCGGGACTTTTTCCAAGTATAGTGGCATTTCTTAGGTACCACGACTTTGCAAGTATCACAACATTTACCCAAGTATCACCGATACTTGTACTCTTGTAAGCTTGAATGTCATAACATTTGATAAGTGTTGCTAACATCTGTCAAGTATTCTTTTCGAAGTATTGTTGATGTCTCACAAGTATCACAACATTCACCAATTATCATTGTTGAGTATGATGTGTTGGTGCAGGGCAATCAACAATTGAAGTTTTGATGAAGGCTTGGAAGTCAAGGATTGAAGAAAAGATCAAGTTATGAAGCATGAAGGAAGTGCATATCCAGAAGATGAAGATGTGTATACATATGTACATTAATTTAGAGTCAGTTCATCATTTACTTTTGTATGGTCATGAGCTTATAAATATTTGCCTATATATACAAAGAAAATGTCGGGGCAAATATGAGAAAATGTGTTAGAATAAGTTTTGAAGAGAATTAGATGTCATTAGATAATTTAGAAGTGAGTAGAATCTCTCTCATCACTCAGATGTAAATTTCTCAGAAATGGAAAAATGTTGCGCCCGATCTTTCTGAGTATTCTCCTTCAGTGTTGAATCTTTTATGAAATGCTTTTGTACAAGTCTAAGTCTATAGTTGATTGACCTCTGTACAAATTTTCAGCTTTTAATTGTGATCAGGCTGAGAGAATTGAGTGTAGGAACATTTATATGTGTAAGTGGAAAGAAGAGAAGTTGTAGGAGGCACAAAATTCGATGCTAATGTTTTGGTCAGTTCTCCTTCCATAGTGTAAAGTTTTGAGCAAGCAAGCACTCATTCTTTATGTTGGAAGGTAAGATACCTATGGCTAAAAGCATTTGCATAAACAGGTTCTAGATTGAGAGAACCAAGTGTTAGAAGTTATGGGTGTCTGAATCGACTTCTCTGAAAAACAGTTTTAGACATAGGTGACTTGTTAAGATCATTTCTCAAGATCTACTAAGTCCTTTGGAATTGGAGGAGGTGTGCAAACTATAGGTGACACCTTGTGCAAAGTTTTATAGAAAACTCTATACATTTGATAAGTCAATGAGAGAGTTATGTGCAACAGACTTTCTGTAGAGTCTTCTTCACAGTTTATCCAAAATTTTCATTGAGCCTCCAAATTAGTGAAGGTTTTAAGTTACTCTTGATATAGAGGTGCTCTAAACTCAAGACTAGCTTGTTCTCTTGGATATTAACACTCTCCATCAGTGGTATGAGAGCAGGAAGTATCAAAATTGAAGGAAGAAGGATCCGACTGCTGCATTCATAAAGAATTCAACAATTAAAGATTCAAAAGGTGAAAGCTTGAGAGAAAAGCTTGAGAAGGAGGCCATACGACATCAAGGAGGACAAAAGGAGTGTCATTCAAAGTAAAGGTAATCTTATTCCTCATAAAGCTAGAAGGATTTAATACACATGTGAAGAAAGGATGGGAGATTCTCTTCAAATAGAGAAGTTGGATAGAGAAAACTATCCAGCATGGTCTATGAGGATGGAAGCTCACCTTATGAGCAAAGATTTAATAGGATACATCACAGGTGAAGAAGAAAAGCCTCAGTTCAGAGATCCTAGTGTTCCAACTAGGGAGGAATTATCAGATTTGAAGACTTGGATGAAAAGAGATGCTCAAGCCAGGAGCATTATCTATATGGCAGTTAATGATTACTTGCTACCTCACATTAGAGGTCTTGAAAGTGCAAGTGATATATGGAATGCTTTGGAGGAGCATTTCCAAAACACCACAAAGTCAAGGAAAGCATCCTTGTGGGCAGAGTTTACTACATTCAAGAAGAAGGCCTCTCAATCCATCTCAGATTATGTAATAAGAATGGACATTGCAGATGCATTATGAGCAGTTGATGAAGACATTGAGGAGGATAAATTGGTAAGGCAAATCCTTACAGGTTTGAGAGGTGATGACAAATGGAAGCCATTCATTTTGTCTACTGAATTATCACTTGATCATTTCACTCCTGATTTAAATCAGTTGCTAGGACATATGCTAACTTTTGAGCAGGATGTCAAAGGTGAAAGTGATAAGAGTGCAGGTCAAGCAATGTATTCAAAGGATAAGAAGAAGAATAGCAAAGGGAAGCAACAAGCAAATGAAGATGAAGGCACAACTAGCCAAGCCAACTTCCTAAGAGGAAGAGGAGGTGGCAAAGGTAGAGGAAGAGGCAGGAGTAATAAAGATGGAGTCAAAGCTTGCTGGATTTGTGGTAAGACAAATCACTTAGCTAATGATTGTTGGCATAATACTCAGAGTAATGGTGGATATAATTAGAATTTTAATTCAAGAGGAAGAGGTGGCAGAAATCAAAGAGGTAATTTTAGAGGTAGAGGTAGTAGAGGTTACTTTGGAAGAAATGCAGGTAGAGGATTCCAAAGTCAACAATACAACAATACCTACTACAATTATGCTTCAGATCAAAAGGAGGATTCAACATTGATAATGAATGCAACTTGTGAAAGGCAAAGTGAAGACCAAAGAGTCTTCTACATTGATTCAGGATGTAGCAATCACCTGAGTGGCAACATAGCTTTGTGACAATACAAAGCATAATGTGAAGTCAATTGGATCAGTGAAGGCCAAGGATGGTAGTACTCTCTTGAGTAAGGTTTTGTATGTTCCTACAATTCCTAAGAATCTGATAAGTGTAGGCCAAATTGTTGAAAAAGGTTATGAAGTTAGGTTCAATAATGAAGGAGTGTTTGTGGAAGACCCTAGCAATGGGTATAAACAAATTGTTTCAGGGAAGAAAGAAGGAAGATTGTTCACATTGAAGATCCAAGGTAATGTTGGTCATGCCTTCTATACCTATGGAGGACATAAGATCTGTGAGTTAGATCTTTGGCACAAAAGGCTTGGACATTTCAATGAAAGAGGTATTAAAGATATGGTTAACAATGGTTCAGTGCTTGGATTGCCTAATGTTGCAGGTCAACATATGACATACAGATGTGAGGCATGTCAATTAGGTAAAGCTCATAAGCAATCTTATTCCAAGCATGGTTTTATGTATTCAGAAAAGCTTGAGTTGGTACACACAGATGTGTGGGGACCATCAAAGGATTTTAGTATCAATGGCTCAAGGTATTATGTGATTTATGTTGATGATGCTACCAAATGGATCACTATATATGTGATCAAAGATAAATCAGAGGTATTCAATACATTCAAACATTATCATGTGTATGCAGAGAGAATTACAAGTCATAAGTTGAAGAGACTAAGGTTAGATGGAGGGGGAGAGTATTTCTCTAATGAGTTCAGTGATTATTTGTGGAATGCAGGTATAAAAATGGAAATTACTTGCAGATACTCTCCTCAACAAAATGGTGTAGCAGAAAGGAGGAATAGAACTCTTGTTGAGTTTGCAAGATCCATGATGAAGGAGAAAAATTGCCCAAATTATTTGTGGGATGAGGCTGTAAATACAACTACTTATTTGGTTAATAGATTACCATGTAAAGCTTTCCAGGGCATGACACCATATGAGGCATGGTGGGGTAAGAGACCTACTCTAGATCATTGCAAAGTATTTGGATGTTTGGCATATGCATATGTGCCATCTCAATTGAGGCATAAATTGGAACCTAAATCTGAAAAATATGTGTTTATTGGATATGATGATAAGCAGATGGGATATAGGTTGTGGAGTCCATCCACAAAATAATTCCTTGTGTCTAAGGATGTTACATTTGATGAGCAAGGTACTTGGTATGCAGGTACAATCAATATTTATGTAGGTGATGAAGAAATTGTGAGTCAAAAGAAAGGTAAATCAAAGGTTCAGATATTTGATGAAGAGGAGAACAATGAAGTACAATTTGAAGTAGAAGAAGTGCCAAGGTTCGATCCAGAATGTGATGAACCAAAAACCTCAAGAAGTGGAGAACTCAGAAGGTCAAGACACAAATGGCAACCTACAAGGTATAGTTATGACACTTCTTTTTTGGCTACCAAAGATTATGCTTATATGATAAAGGCAGATGAAGAACCTTCTACATATGAAGAGGCAAAAGGTAAGGAAAATTGGGAGAAAGCTATGCAGGAAGAGTATGATGCATCGATGGAGAATCAGACATGGGATTTGGTTCCTAAAACAAATAGTCAGAAGATCATTGGATGCAAATGGGTTTACAAGACAAAGAGATTTGCAGATGGAAGTGTTTCTAGATATAAAGCTAGACTTGTTGTGAAAGGGTTTGCTCAGACATATGGTGTAGTGTGGAAAAGATGACAAGCATCAGGACACTCATAGCTATTGCTGCATGTAAAGGTTGGAACATATGTCAATTAGATGTGAAGAATGCTTTTTTAAATGGTTATATTTCAGATGATGTTTTCATGAAGCAATCACAAGGATTCAGAAATGAAAGGTATCCAGATCATGTATGTAAGCTCAAGAGAGCTTTGTATGGTTTGAAGTGTTGATATATTTAGTTAGTGATGTGTGTGAACACACTAGGACCACCGGGGCACTTTTTTCCCTCTTTAGGAGGTTTTTTCCCCCGGCTTGTATATACGCCTATTGCCCTAATGGGCTACTAATCTTTGTACATTCTCTAGTAATATTCAGTATTGTGTGTTGGTTCTCCAAGCTTCTTCTTCTTCTTCCTTGTGCTGTCCGCGTGCTTCCGTAGACATCTATCTCCAACAATTGGTATCAGAGCAGGTCATCGCTTCATCTAGGGCGTCGTCGACACTCCTCCGTTTGCAGTCTCAAATTCACCGAAATCGCGATCTGAGCTCGTTTCAACCTCCCAATGCACTATCGCAGCTGTAGGCTATTTTGTCTTTTTGTGCCAAAGGTATATACCAGTTTTTGTTTGCCAATTTAAGAGTCTCGAAGTCTCCTACAGGTCTAGCAGAATTCGTCTCGGCAGGTTCGTTCAACTTTTTGAGATACAATCAATTTTTTGCATCAAGGTATTTTAGTCACCGGCCATGGCTGAAAGCAGTGATGTATTCCGTATGTTGGTTGTTGAGGATAAGTTGGATGGTATCAACTACCCATTATGGGCTTATATGATGCGACATGTATTGGTTGCAAAAGGATTGTGGAACATTGTGCAGGGTGTTGAAAGACATCCTGTTACACCTGTAACGACAGGTACTGCAAATACAGGTGCTGGAGCTGATGAAGATGGTGTCGAAGATGATATTCCGCAGATTCTTGTTCGGGCTGCTGTTTCTGCTGCACCTACTGTAGAGCAGATTTGCTGCGATGGCAGAGATGCCCAGGCACATGCATTGATAGCTTTGTCTGTCAAACATGCCATTATTCCTCACATTCGCTCTTGCAAAATAGCTAAGGATGCTTGGGATACACTTACCACATTGTACCAAGCTAGGAATGAGGCTCGTGTTGCTTACCTCCGAAAACAGTTGGAGAGTGAGCACATGAATGAAGGTGATTCTATGGACAGTTTCCTAACAAAGATCAAAGACTTGAAGGAATAATTGATTTCTGCTGATGAGGTTATACCTGATAGCTCACTTGTGCAGACCGTTCTGAATGGTCTTCCTTACTCATACCAGAGTTTTGCTTCTACTCTTTGGTTGATGATGAAAGGCAATCCGAATGCCTTATCATTTGAGGAGTTAGTCTCTGTTCTGTTGCATGAAGATTAGTCCAGGCAAAACAGGTCCATTATGCGAGTTGCAGATCAAGCTTTCCTGGCTAGTCAGAAGTCTGCTAATTCTGCATATTCGAAGAAGGAAGATAAAGATGAGAAGAAATCAAAAAAGCAGAAATTGTTTTGTGAGTACTGTAAAGGGAATGATCATATCATAAAGAACTGTCCAAAACTAGCTGCTAAAGAGGCAAAGAAGAAAGAGGCTGGGATGGTTGTTGTAGAGGCCTCTACACCAAAAACAGAGTCTGCAAATCTTGTGCAGGAAGAAGAATGGGCATTTACTACTGTCTGCAGCTTTGACCCATCTTCTCATGATCAATGCATGTCTGCAATAGACTCATATGTTTGGTACTTTGACAGTGGGGCGACCAAACATATTACCTCGCAACGCAATTTCTTCTCTTCACTCGAGCCTACGCCTACAGGGAATACTCTTACATGCGCCAACAACTCCTCTTATCCTGTTATGGGAGTTGGTAAGATCATTTTGACTACTGCTGATGGTAGTTCTTTCACTTTGTTAGATGCTTTATTTGTGCTAGGGATCAAGAAGAATCTGTTATCAGTTTCTGCATTAGCCAAGATTGGCTTGGTTGTGAAATTTGTTGATGACAGGTGTACAGTTCATGATCTATCAAATGGCGATGTGATTATTGCTTCTGGCATTTTATGTCGTGGGCTGTATAAGCTCATAGACTATGAAAGATCTGAAAATGATTTGGCATGTGCAGTAAATGATTCTCAGGCTATGTCAGATGCAAAGCTTTGGCATGCACGCTTTGGTCATCTGAATTTTGCTAGTTTGCTATGCGTGCAGAAATCTGAAATGGTGTCCTCTTTGCCCAAACTTGAGGCACCTGGAAAACATGTTTGTGAAGGCTGTATTTTGGGCAAAATGCAGCGTTCCTCCTTTCCAAAAGATGGTTTAGTTCGGGCTACACACAAATTGCACCTTGTACATAGTGATGTCTGTGGTCCTATGCAGACACCCTCTTTTGGAAATTACCTTTACTTCATGACTTTCATTGATGATTTTTCCAGGGATGCATGGGTATATCCACTCAAGCAAAGTACGAAGTGTTCATGTGCTTTAAACAATTTTTGGTTTTGGCTGAAAATCTATCAGCATGTAAAATGGGCACCCTCTGTTCTGATCGAGGGGGGGAATATATGTCTTCTGATTTTAATGCATTTCTGGCTGAACGTGGGATAAAACACCAGTGTACAGTGCCGTATACACCTCAACAGAATGGATTTGCTGAACGAAAGAAGAGGTCTCTCATGGAGATGGCAAGGTGTATGGTCAAGAGTCAGGCTTTACCTCATAGTTTCTGGCTTGAGGTTGTCATGTGTGCAGCATATGTACTGAACAGGTGTCCCACTAAATCACTGTAGTCTATCATGCCTTATGAGGCTTGGCATGACCGCAAGCCATCTGTTGCTCATCTGCGTGTTTTTGGTTGTTTGGCATATGCACTAGTGCCTGAACAACATCATAGAAAGTTGGATGATAAGGTAGTAAAATGTATTTTTGTTGGGTACAGTTCTGAAAGTAAAGGCTATCGTCTGTATCATCCACAGACTAAAAGCATTCTGGTTAGCCGTGATGTTGTCTTTGTGGAAGATGCTATTCAGCCATTGCTTTCATGTACTAAGGAGACATCTGTTAGCTCTAAAGACATGTATGATACTTTGATGCTTCTTTTTACAGGTGGACAGTCTAGTGCTGGTCCTAATGAGGCAACTTCTCAGCCTTTGCAAGTTTCATATGATGATGCAGATCATTCCATTTCTGATGCAGATTTACATGATGCACTTGTTGATGAGAGGTGATATTGAACAGGCAAAAACTATGCTCAAATGGCTGGTGCAGACTTTGCGTGCCAGCAAATTAGATGCACCTTTGTCATATCGTACTCGTTCAGGCTCTCATAGTGCCTCCTTTGCATCAGATTGCTATGCTATGGCTGCGTCTAGTCTCTGTGATGAAAACGAGCCTGTTTCTTTTAATGAAGCACATAATTCAGAAAATTGGATGGCTGCTATGCAATCTGAATATGATGCTATAATGAAGAATGGTACAAGGTCTTTATGTGAGTTGCCTCCTGGCAAGAAGGCCATTGGCACTAAGTGGGTATACAAGCTGAAGCCTAAACCTGATGGTACAGTTGACAGGTATAAGGCTAGGCTTGTTGCAAAGGGTTATGCGCAGGAAAGAGGCATTGATTTTGATGAGACCTTTGCACCTACATGCCATATGACTACTGTTCGCAGCATTGGTGCACTTGCAGCCCATCATGGTTGGAATGTACATCACTTGGACATTAAAATAGCATTTCTGAATGGTGACTTGCATGAAGAAGTGTATGTTCTTCAGCCCCGTGGCTTTGTGCAGAAAGGGCATGAAAACCAGGTGTGCAGGTTAAAGAAGGCATTATATGGTTTAAAGCAAGCACCACGTTCTTGGTATGAGAAGATACATGCCTATACGGTTGCACATGGTTTTGAGAATAGTCCAACTGAAAGCACCTTATATGTTAAGTGTGCTAATGATGTGCTTCTGATCATTGTTGTCTATGTTGATGACATGCTGCTCACTGGTCCTATTGAGAAGCATATTGCTGATTTCAAGGCTGATTTGCATGCCTCATTTGAGATGTCTGATTTGGGGCATTTGCATCACTATTTGGGCATTCAGTTTATGCAAGTTGATGGTGGAATGGCTTTGTGTCAAACAAAATATATTGACACATTATTGTAGCGTTTTGGCCTTGAAGTCTGTAAGCCTATTGCCACTCCTATGGAGACAGGTTTACGATTGAGTCTTCATGATGCTGGAGATGCATTTGATGCTGTTCTCTATCTGCAGGTTGTTGGATGCTTGATTTACTTATGCATTACTCGACCAGATATTTAGTTTGCTGTCTCACAGATGAGCACACACATTGGAAGGTGGTTAAGCGCATCTTTCACTACTTGAGTGGTACTCGGCTACTTGGGTTGTTTTATCCCAAGGGGGGATCACTACCACCAGATTTGCATGCTTTTTCTGACTCAGATTGGGCTGGTTGCTATGACACTCGTGTGTCCACGAGTGGTTTTTGCTTCATGCTTGGTAGCTCATGTATATCTTGGTTGAGCAAGAAGCATCCTACTGTGGCCACTTCCAATTGTGAGGCTGAGTATAGGGCAACTTTCACAGCGACTGTTGAGTGTGTGTGGCTCAAACGCCTTATGGCTGATTTGGGTGTTGGCCAGTCTTCTGCCACCACCATCTTCACTGACAATCAGAGCGCATTGGCAGTTGTGAGGAACCCTGTGTTCCATGCTCGCACTAAGCACATTGAGGTGCATTATCACTATGTCAGGGAGAGGTTCTCTGCTGGGGAGATCAGCTTGGCATATGTGCCCACACAGGAGAACATTGCAGACCTTTTCACGAAGGCTCTGCCTAGGGAGAAGTTTGAAGCTTTTCGCAAAGCTTTGGGTACTTCCTTTTGTGGAGTGATTTACACATAGCTTGGAACTTCCTTATACATGAGTGCCAGCTCCTTGTTCACCGCATCACTCCGAGGGGGATTTGTTGATATATTTAGGTAGTGATGTGTGTGAACACACTAGGACCGCGAGTGCACTTTTTTCCCTCTTTAGGAGGTTTTTTCCCCCGGCTTGTATATACGCCTATTGCCCTAATGGGCTACTAAACTTTGTACATTCTCTAGTAATATTCAGTATTGTGTGTTGGTTCTCCAAGCTTCTTCTTCTTCTTTTTCCTTGTGGTGTTCGCGTGCTTCCGCAGACATTTATCTCCAACATGAAGCAGTCCCCAAGGGCATGGAATTATAGACTTGTGAAGTTCTTGAAAGAACTTGGATTCCAAGTATCTAAAGTAGATAGTAGCTTGCTATTTAAAGCAAGTGATGTTGGGTTCATTTACATGTGCATATATGTTGATGATATAATTCTTACAGGTACAGATGAGAAAGGCATTCAAAGCCTAAAGAAGCAAATGGAGAAAGAATTCAAGATTAGTGACTTGGGAGACGTCATATTTCTTGGGCATGGAGACCTCTTACACTCAACATGGAGTGTATGTAACTCAAGAAAGGTATTTGAAGAACTTGTTGATCAAGTTTAAAATGGATGATTGCAGCGTAGCACCTACCACAATGGAGGTGAATCACAAATTGAGTAGATATGGAGGAGAAGAGTTCAAGGATATGAAGCTATATCAAAGTTTGGTTGGTAGTCTGATTTATGCTACTTTAACTAGGCCTGACTTGTCACATGCAATTGGAGTATTGTCTCAATTCATGCATTGTCCTAGGAAAGAACATTGGATTGCAAGACAAAGAGTGTTGAAGTACATTAAGGGTACACTCAAAGAGGGTTTGTATTATGGTTTTACATCAGATACAAACATCAAGATATATAGTGATGCAGATTGGGCAGGTAATCCAGATGATACAAGATCAACATATGGATACTTATGTTATGTGGGAGATAAGTTAATCTCTTGGTGTTCAAAGAAACAACACACAATTGCTTTGTCATCTACAGAAGTAGAGTATAAAGGTATGGTGGAAGCTGCAAAGGAAGTGATATGGCTTAAGACTCTGATGAAGAGTTTTGATATCATTCAGAGTACACCCACTATTCATGGAGATAACATGAGTTCATTGTATTTAGCTGCTAACCCTGTTTTTCATGCTAGGACCAAACACATTGAGATTTAGTATCACTTTCTAAGAGATAAGGTGATGGATAAAGAGATTGAAGTAATACATACTTCAACAAAAGATCAGGTAGCTGATATGCTAACCAAGAGCTTGGATGGACCAAAGCTACAGAGATTCAAAGACATGGCAGGCATAAAGAAGATAGAGAAAACCTCAATTGATGATTGAGGGGGAGCTATTGGTGTAGGGCAATCAACAATTGAAGTTTTGATGAAGGCTTGGAAGTCAAGGATTGAAGAAAATATCAAGTTATGAAGCATATCCAAAAGACGAAGATGTGTATACATATGTACATTAATTTAGAGTCAGTTCATCATATACTTTTGTATGGTAATGAGATTGTAAATATTTGCCTATATATACAAAGAAAATGTCGGGGCAAATATGAAAGAATGTGTTAGAATAAGATTTGAAGAGAATTAGATGTCATTAGATAATTTAGAAGTGAGTAGAATCTCTCTCATCACTCAGATGTAAATTTCTCAAAAATGGAAAAATGTTGCGCCTGATCTTTCTGAGTATTCTCCTTTTGTGTTGAATCTTTTGTGAAATGCTTTTGTTCAAGTCTAAGTCTATAGTTGATTGAGCTCTGTACAAATTTTCAGCTTTTAATTGTGATCAGGCTCAGAGAATTGAGTGTAGGAACATTTATATGTGTAAGTGGAAAGAAGAGAAGTTGCAGGAGGTGCAAATTTGATGCTAATGTTTTGGTTAGTTCTCCTTCCAGAGTGTAAAGTTTTGAGCAAGCAAGCACTCATTCTTTACGTTGGAAGGTAAGCTACCTATGTCTAAAAGCATTTGCATAAACGAGTTCTAGATTGAGAGAAGCAAGTGTTAGAAGTTACAGGTGTCTGAATCGACTTCTCAAAAGAACAATTTTAGACATAGGTGACTTGTTAAGATCATTTCTCATGATCTACTCAGTCTTTTGGAACGATTTAACTTGGACGAGGTGCACAAACTATAGGCAACACTTCGTGCAAAGTTTTA
Organism: Ceratopteris richardii; assembly: GCA_020310875.1. Classification (NCBI taxonomy): domain Eukaryota; kingdom Viridiplantae; phylum Streptophyta; class Polypodiopsida; order Polypodiales; family Pteridaceae; genus Ceratopteris; species Ceratopteris richardii. The sequence goes on along the minus strand of MU260240.1, from coordinate 62,075 downwards.
TCAAAAACTTTATACATTTGATAAGTCAATGAGAGAGTTATGTGCAGCAGACTTTCTGTAGAGTCTTCTTCTTCATAGTTTATCCAAAATTTTCATTGAGCCTCCAAACTAGTGAAGGTTTTGAGTTACTCTTATTATAGAAGTGCTCTAAATTCAAGAGTAGCTTGTTCTCTTGGAGATTAACACTCTCCATCATGATGACCCTTGGGAGGTATTGTTTTTCCAAGTATCACCGATATCTCATAAGTATTAACCGATATCTCATAAGTATTAAGTCATTTGACAAGTATCATTTTGTGGAGTATCAAGACATTTGGCTAGTATTTTTTCTCTCAAGTATTCCAGATCCGTCTCATGTATTGGGGCATTTGTTAAGTATCATGAAAAAAAAAATCTTGAGAACAAAATGATGGGCTTATAGCAAAACATTTTGAGAGAAAATTAAGAGTACCCAGAATACTCGCAAGCCCACTGGAAATTCTCTTTATCTATTTTGACCCCCAAACCCTAACTTGACATACGCTTTTGCTCAAATGTCTATTTCTGGAGCCCTAGAACTCTTGGGAAATCTTGTTTTTAAGAATCTATGTGGAATCTTTAAACATAAGGGAACATCTTGCTAGCCCACCTTTGCCTACAACCAAGAGTGCCTCAAGGAATCTAAAAGGACCCAAAAAGAAGGTGCAATAAAGGGTGGACTTTATGATCTTTTTGTAAATACACATTTGTGAATGTAGCCATTTGGAGCCTGTTTTCACAAACTTTTTGGGTTTACTCATCCACATGAACCAACGGAACTTAAAGAAGCTAAGTGATAGAGAACCTATAAAAGTAGGCGACTAGCTTGAAAACTCCTAGATCTAGTTATAACAAGGAAAACCATTTTTACAAATCTATAGAGAGAGATTTGAAGCAAAAAAAAAAGGAATCCATCACGGAAAGCACACCTTGCATTCATGAGAAGAACTATTGTAATGAACATGAATCGAAATGCACCTATGGATAGGAACCACATGCTATCCCAACTTCATGATCATTAGAAATGAGACCCTCTCAAGGTTTATTCAAGAAATGATGGTACAAGGGATCCTTATGATCATGTCAATGGTTTTAGGCAACAATATGATTTCTTCAAACAATATGAGGCCTTTGGACTCACCTTGATAGGATGAGCTCTTACTACATTTAAGCCACGCAGTAGAGGGTCCTTGAAAAAGCTTGAGGATTTACTTTGACATTTAATCAGGGAATTCTCACAAACAAGTGAGAAGCATGAAATAGCTTCATTGTTTTTCAGCTTCAAGCAAGAATCACATGAGCATGTGAGGCTTGCAACTAGAAGATTTGAGCAATATATGAATAGATGTTTAACCAAAGGACTTCCATGTCAAGCAAAGCTAATAAATTTGTTCTTAGATATATTGATGGAATTATATGGACATCTAAGTGGCCATGTATCCTTCAAGATATGTGAAACCTTGAAAGCATGCATCAAAATATTATTTTATTCATGACTTATTGTCACAAACAAGAGAAAATACAAGAAGCTATTTGAGAGCATTGAAGATGAAAAAACCATTTTTAATTTCAAAAACCTTGCTAAGGAAACGTTAGTGGTACTTAGAAAATACCAATGTACTTGTTAAGTGTCACAATACTTGGATGAAATGCTACATGGATGAAGTCTCACAATACTTGATATTCAATAGATGTCGTGATGCTTGCTGTGCTATGATACTTGGTAAGTGCCTTAATATCTGAATAGGAGGGAGTTAATGATTGCTATGAAGTTTTATGATACTTGCAAAATGAAGTGTTGTGATACGTTGAATCCCCAGTGTTGGTGGTACTTGAGGACCCAAGTGACACAATACTTTCTCAACCTAGACATTGTGATACTCAAAAGTCCACTTATTCTTATAAATTTTTTAGTGTAAAAGAACTTCTAGAAAGCTCTGAGAATGCTCTTTAAAGCTATAAAAGTATCTCTTTAAAGCTCTCACAAACGACCCTCTTCAAATACAAATCTTTGCTCACACACTCCATTGAGGTTCAAGGATTCGCTCACACACAAAACATATGCTAAACTAAATGTAAAAGATGATAACAAGTAACACAAAACATATGATAATCTAAATGTAAGATCATAACAAGTGTGATTATGGTAAAATGAATATATTTCATTAAAAGATATGTCCTTTTCCTCTACTGTGTGAAAACCCTATCTTGGCTTGAAACATTAACCCTGTAGTCGAGTGCAAACACGTGTTGTGGTGAATCACTACCTTTCTACCACAATGTGAAACTTCACTTCAACCTCACTCCAGCTCAACCATAGCATGAATGCCCTAAATTAGGTTATCAATCCCCCAAAACTATGCCAAAAAATGTTTGCATCCACCCAAACCGTACATATATTAGACAACCAAAAACATGCAGATGAGCAACATGTGACTTGTGATAATCCCAAGCCTCATATGGAGTGATATACTACAATGCTTTGGTGGGACATCTGTTAAGTACATATGGTGCATACATAATAGACTCAAGCCACAAGCTATGTGCTAAAGCATGACTTTTGACCTTACACCTTGCCATTTCCATGAGAGAACTATTCTCCCTCTTATTAGATACCAATTTTTTGAGGTGTGTATGGGCATTGTACACTAATGTTTATCCCATGTCTAGCCAAAAATGCATTATAATCAGAAGACATATATTCACTCCCTCGATTAGAACAAAGAGTGCCAATTTTGCACGGTGATAAATTTTCAGTCATAATCAAGAACTTTTTTAAAGCACATAAACACATCAAACTTTTCTTTCAATTCATAAACCCATGCATTTCTAGAAAATTCATCAATGAACTTCATGAAGTAGATAATTCCCAAATAAAGGTGTTTGCATTGGACCATAGACATCACTATGAACACATTGCAATTTATGTGCAAATGTATCTAAAACACATTTGCCGAAGGAAAAGGGATCCATTTTATATTTTCATAGGTGAAGAAAAGTACAAAAAATTGATGTTTGATATGTGAATGCCAAAGTTTTTCATATGAAATAGCCTGCGAATAATGAACTACACATGCTTAATCATTGTTATATTTTTCATAATTTATGAGCTTATACAAACCACGAAATAAAATGTTAGAAGCAATTATATCATTACCATTCAAGAGATCATGAATTGTACATTTATCAGACAAAAATTTAACAACCAAGCCAATTTTGGTTAGTGCCAAAACTAATAACAATTTTTTCTTGATCAATGGCATGTATAATGCATATGAAAATGTGAAAGACCTTCCATGACAATAGTAAGAATGATCTTTTCAACTCCCATGATATGATAAGAGGAATTGTTAGCACATGTGAGAATATTCCTTGTAGGAGTAACCTCAAATTAAGTGAAAAAATTATAGTGTGAGGTTATATGTTTGGTTGCACAATACATAATATCAAACATTGGAGCTTACTACAAACATACATTGCTCATAAGAATATGGTTCATAGTTGCAATGAGTACTAAACACCTATTTTTCATTCTAAAGAAGATAAGTAGACTTTGTTTTAGGCATAGAGGCCTCTACAACAACCATTGTAACCTCTTTCTTCTTTGCCTATTTTGTAGGTAGTTTAGGAAAAATTTTAATGCCATGATCATTTACCTTACAATACTTGCAAGATTTTATATGTTTTTCTATTTTCTTGTCATCTTTATCTTAGCTCTTTGATTGTGTAGCATTAGTGGCTTCTTGCTTACTAGTAGATGATCTATTTACCTTTGTCCTTCTGACTAGTTGGGAAAGCTTGATTTCCAACATGCATTATTAACCTATTTTGTCTAGATTGATCTTAGTATAAAAAAAACAATGACCACATCCTTAAAACTTAAGGAATTTAGATTGTATTTCATCATCTAAAGAAGAGCCAAAGCATAACTATGATACAAAATTTGGAATAATATTAAGAACAATTTACACAAGTGAACTATCTCACAAGATTTCATTGACATATTAAATGAACTAACTCTTTCAAATCCTTGATCTTTGTCAAACCAATGTCCTTCATTCATGTGATCACCCTCCGAGTTTTTTTGAAAGGTAAGCAACAAGAGTCTCATTTCTTGCTTGATATAGTATGGTAAGAGTATCCTAAGCATCTTTGGCTACTCTACACGTGAAAATGTAAGGGATAATGGCACATTTGATACACAAATCTATCAATGCATGTTTGTGCATATCTTCGATCTGAACAAACTTTCTCCAAAGTAGGTGCAATAGGAACTAATACAAGACCAAGCAATTAAAGATCTCATCTACAACATCACTTGCATCACCTACTATCACATTGCTTGCATGTGTAGGAGGACGTATTTCAATACCTTGCACAATATTCCATAAGCATTTTGCTAGCAATACATGATGCATTATGTATGCCCACAATGGGTATCTTTAACCATCCAACATATCCACAATATCCAACATAAAAAATATATCATTGCTTTCAACCATGACTATACCTTGATGTAGGAAATATCAAATGTTCCTTAAAAACATAGAAAACAACCCAATCAGGCTCCAATGGACCTATTGAGCTTAGAGTGCCAAACCTCTCTCTCTCTCTCTCTCTCTCTCTCTCTCTCTCTCTATATATATATATATATATATATATATATATATATATATATATATATATATATATATATATATATATATATATATATATATATATATATATATATATATATATATGTGTGTGTGTGTGTGTGTGTGTATATGTATGTATATATATGTGTGTGTGTGTTTGGCAAAAAGGAGTAAAATGCCTGCATAGTCACCATGATAGTGCATTCAGAGGCCAAAATGAATTTTTAAGTATGAATGACCCCAAGTTTCTCACCAATTTCCATTTGTTTTTGAGTCTATGACCAAAAGGTTGATGATGCCCAAAAGAGATTAGTGACCTAATCTAATACCAATTGTTGTGTGAGGTCCAAATTAACTACCTCTCACTATCCACCCAAACTTGAACAACCCTTTCTCTCATTCACATCTAGATTCCTTTATAAGTTCCAAACACTCTTCATATGGTCACTTTGAGGAGATGGGAGAACCTCAAAGAACAATGGACCCATCCTAGGGCCTTGGCTCCCTCGCCTTGACCCATCTAGGGTGCTCGACCAATGTAGGTAGAACAATGGTAGACAATGGAGGTCAAAATAAACATAACAATCTCTTTCCCTTCTAAACATCATTGTCCTCAATGATCAAGGAGGGAATATGTCTATGAATGCGAGCTTCTAATTCCCAAGTATCATTTGTAAGTGGACAACTGGTCCAAGCTACTAAATATTTTGGTATGGAGATATTTTGCAACTACCACCCCCCATCATCTAGAACTTTGAAAGGAACTTCTAGCTCTGATGTTCTATCTCCTAAAGCAACTAGAACATCTACATAATTCTCAACTCAAGAAATTTTTGGTCTAAACTTACTTTCTTTTGTGGATTGATCTCTTTCCACATAGCTTCACACTTCCTTTTACATGAGTGTGAGCTCGTTGCTCACCGCATCACTCCCAGGGGGATTTGTTGATATATTTCGATAGTGATGTGTGTGACCACACTTAGGACCATTGGAACATTTTTTCCCCTCTTTAGGAGGTTTTTTCCCTCGAGTTGTATACATGCCTATACCCTGATGCATTACTTATCTTTGTACATTCACTTGGTAATACATTCACTATTGTGTGTTGTGATCCAAGCTTCTTCTTCTTCCTTGTGTTGTTCATGTGCTTTCACAAACCTCAAACTCCAACACTTGTTGATATATTTTAGTATTCATATGTCTGAACACACTTAGGACCACCTAGGCATTTTTTCCCTCTTTAGGAGGTTTTCTTCCCCCGACTTGTATATACGCCTATAACCCTAATGGGTTACTTATCTTTGTTCATTCACTTGCTAATAAATTCAATATTGTGTGTTGTGCTCCGAGCTTCTTCTTCTTCCTCGTGCTATTATCATGCTTTTGTAAACTGCGAACTCCAACAACTGGAATCAGAGCAGGTTGATGCTTCATCTAGATCATTGTCAACACCCCTCAAGTTGTAGTCTCGAAATGGCACAAAAATTGGAGAGCATAGTTGGGGCAATAAGGAGTTCAAAATAGCTTCATTGTGTGGTGTTGAAATTTTGATATGATATCGTTTTGGCCTCGAATGCACTATCACAGCATGTGTGTAGGCAATTTTTGTCCCTTTGTGCCAAACTTATATACAAGTTTTGGTTCTCCAATACAAGCACCTCAAAGTCTCCTACATGTTTAGCAGAGCTTGAAAGGGTAGTTTTGTTCAACTTTTTGAGATACAACCATTTTTCTACATTAGGATATTTAGTTAGTGCCCATGGTTGAATGCAATGATGCATTCAATATGTTGGTTGTTGAGGACAAGTTGGATGGTACTAATTACCCATTATGGGCATATATGATGTGTCATGTATTGGTAGCAAAAATGCCATGGAATATTGTGTAGGGTATTGAAAATCACCCTATTACACTTGTAATACAGTTGTTAAAGGTGATGTAGATGATGTTGAAGATAATGATCTTTGGATTCCTATTCGTCTTGTGGTTCTTGCTACACCTACTATGGAGCAACTTTGTTACGATGGCACATATGCTTAGGCACATGCATTGATAGCTTTTTTTGTCAGATGTGCCATTATTCCTCACATTTTCTCTTGTAAAATTAGCAAAGGATGCTTGGGAAACACTTACCATTTATATCAGGCAGAGTCTCATATTGCTTACCTCCAAAAACAGTTGGAGAGTGAGCATAGGAATGAAGAAGATTCTATGGATAGTTTTTTAACAAAGATCAAAGATTTGAAGAAGTAGTTGATTTTTGCTAATGAAGTCTTGCTAGATAGTTCACTTATGCAGACCGTTCTTAATGGTCTTCTTGATTCATATAAGAGTTTTACTTCTACTCTTTGATTGATGATGAAAGGCAATCCAAATGCCTTGACATTTAAGGAGTTAGTCTCTGTTTTGTTGCAAGAAGATCAGTCCAGGCAAAACAGTCCATTATGTGTGTTGCAGATCAAGTTTTTTTAGCTACTAAGAAGGGCAAAGGTAACTGCAACTTATCTACTAGTAAGCAAAAATATGCTAACGTTGCAAACTCAAAGAAGGAAGACAAAGATGAGAAGAAAACAAAAAAACATAAACAATTTTACATATACTATAAAGGAAAAGATTATATCTTATAGAGTTGTCCAAAACTGGCTGCAAGAGGCAAAGAAGAAAGATGCTAATATTATTGTTGTAGAGGCATCTACACCAGAAGCTGAGTCTGCTAATCTTGTGCAGAATGAAGAATGAATGTTTACTACTATTTGCAATTGTGATCCATCTTCTCATGGGAAGTGTATGTCTATAGTAGAATTAGATGTTTGGCACTTTGATATTGGGGCAACCAAAAATATTACCTCGTAGTGTAGTTTCTTTAGTTCACTTGAGCCTGCCCCTCTAGTGAATACTATCAAATGTGCTAACAACTCCTCTTATCCTATAATGGGAGTCATTAAGATCATTTTGACTACTCTTGATAGTAGTTCTTTCACATTGTTAGATGCTTTGTTTGTGCCAGGGATCAAGAAAAATTTGTTGTCAGTTTTAGCATTAGCCAAGATGGGCTTGGTTGTCAAATTTGTTGATGAAAGATGCACACTTCATGATCTATCTAATCGCAATGTTATTATTGCTTCTGGTATTTTATGTTGTGGGTTGTATAAGCTCATAAAGTATGCAAAAAATATGAATGATTCAGCATATACAATACAATATTGTCATGCTATCTCATATGTAAAGCTCCTTTGGTCATCTGAATTGTGCTAGTTTGCTATGCCTCTCAACCCAAACTTGAGGCACTTTGTAAACATGTCGGTGAAGGCTGTATTTAGGGAAAAATATAGCATTCTTCCTTCCCTAAAGATGGTTCAGTTCGAGTTGTTGATAAAGTGTAGCTTGTTCATAGTGATGTTTGTGGTGTTATGCAGACACCTTCTTTCAAGAACTACCTTTACTTCATGACTTTTATCAATAATTTCTCTAGGCATGAATGGGTATGTCCACTGAAAGAAAAGTCTGAAGTGTTTATGTTCTTCAAATGCTTTCTGGTTATGGCTAAAAATTTATTAGCATGTAAATTGGGCACCCTCCATTTTAATAGGTGGGGAATATATGTCTTCTAATCTTAATGCATTTTTGGCTGAGCATGGGATAAAACATCAATGTATAGTGTCATATAAACCTCAACAAAATGGAGTTGCAGAAAGAAAGAATAGGTCTCTCATGGACATGGGGAGGTGTATGGTCAAAAGTTAGGCTTTATGACATAGCTTTTGGCTTGAGGTTGTTGTGTGTGCAACATATGTACTTAACAAGTGTCCCACCAAAGCATTGGAATCTATCACTCCATATGAGGCTTGGCATGGTCACAAGACATTTTTTCTCATCTACATGCTTTGGTTGTCTAGCATATGCATTAGTGCCTGAAAAACAACTTAGGAAATTAGATGATAAAGTAGTGAAATATATTTTTGTTGGATGTAGTTCTGAAAGCAAAGGCTATCATCTATATCAATCACATACTAAGCACATTTTAGTTAGTTGTGATGTTGTTTGTACGAAAGAAACAATTCACTCATTACTTTCATGTACTAAGGAGACATCACTTAGCTCCACAGATGTGTATGAAACTTTGCTACCTCTTTTTACACGTGGACAATCAAAAGCTAGTCCAAATGAGGCAATTTCTCAACCTTTATAGGTTCCAGATGATGATACAAATCATTCCATTTCTAATGTAGATTTACATGATGCAAGATGGCTGATAGAGAAGAGGCAAAAACTATGCATAAATGGCTGGTGAAAACTTCACAAGATAGTAAACTAGACACATCTCTATCATATTGCACTCGTTTAGGCTCTCATAGTGCTTCTTTTGCATCACATTGCCATGCAATGTATCCCTTTAGACTTTGTGAAGAGGAGCCTATGCAATCAAAATATGATGCTATTATGAAGAATGGTATCTAGTCTTTATGTGATTTTCATCCTGGAAAAAAGGCCGTTGGCATTAAATGGGTATACAAGCTGAAGTGTAAGCTTGATGGAACAATTGACAGGTATAAGGCTAGGCTTGTTGCAAAAGGTTATTCTGAAGAATGAGGCATTGATTTCGATGAGACCTTTTCACCCACATGTGGAATGACTGTCGTTCATAGAATTTGGCACTTATAGATCATCATTTTTGGAATGTATATCCATTGGATATTAAAATTGCATTTTTGAGTGGTGACTTACATGAAGAATTGTATGTATTTCAGCCCTGTGGGTTTGTGCAAAAAGGGCATGAAAACAAAGTGTCGAGGTTGAAAAAGGCATTATATGGTTTTAAGCAAGCACCACATGCTTGGTATGAAAAGATACAAGCCTACTTGATTGCACATGGTTTTGAGAACAATCCAATTCAGAGCACTTTATATGTTAAGCATGTAGATGATGTACTTCTGATAATTGTTCTGTATGTTGATGACATGCTGCTCACTGGTCCTAATGAGAAACATATTGCTTAATTTAAGGTTGATTTGGATGCCTCTTTTGAGATGTCAGATTTGGGGCATTCTCATCATTATTTGGCCATTCAGTTTATGCAAGTAGATGGGGGATTAACTTTGTGACAAACAAAATATATTGACACACTATTGTAGCATTCTCACCTTGAGGATTGTAAGCCTATTGCCAGTCCTATGGAAACATGTTTATAGATGAGTCTTCATGATGCTGGAGATGCATTTGAAGTTGTTCTCTACCAACAAGTTGTTGGATGCTTGATTTACTTACGCATACCTGAGTCAGATATTCAGTTTGTTGTCTCTCAGATGAGAAGTTCATGCATTGCCCATGTGTCAAGCATTGGCATGCAATTACACTAGATTTACATGCTTCCTCTCACTTTCTTATCCACTACTCCACCACATCCATCTTCCTAGTTGTTGTAACACCTCTAGGTGTGAACCACCTCTATTGGAGGTTGAAGGGTGTGAGGCCATTTGGCATTTATGCATCGGTTGCATGAATAAAGAGAAAGAAGAGGAGATTAAAAATATAGAGTATTGTGGTTGGGTGGTGAACCATATGTTTTCTCTCAAAGTACTCTAGGAGCATATGTAGTTTTCCCGTGTGTCATTCTTAGAAGCAACCCCAAAAATAGGTGCTCTCATTGGGAATCACACGTCTCATTGGTATCAAAGCCATATACAATGAGACACAAGAAATATAGGGAGAACACGCTATAGACCATGACAACTGACAAAGACAGGGTGCACAAATGCATCAGTCACCATCCACGCCCATCCAAAGTGTTGGAGTTAGAAGTCTGCGGAAGCACGTGAACAACACAAGGAAGAAGAAGAAGCTTGGAGCACAAACACACAATACTCAATGTATTACTAGAGAATGTACAAAGATTAGTAGCCCATTAGGACAATAGGCGTATATACAAGCCGGGGGAAAAAAACCTCCTAAAGAGGGAAAAAAGTGCCCTGACGGTCCTAGTGTGTTCACACACATCACTACCTAAATATATCAACAAATCCCCCTTGGGAGTGATGCGGTGAACAAGGAGTTGGCACTCATGTATAAGGAAGTGCCAAGCTATGTGGAAATCACTCCACAAAAGGAAGTAAGCCCAAAGCTTTGCGGAAAGCTTCAAACTTCTCCCTAGGCAGAGCCTTCGTGAAAAGGTCTGCAATGTTCTCCTGTGTGGGCACATATGCCAAGCTGGTCTCCCCAGCAGAGAACCTCTCCCTGACATAGTGATAATGCACCTCAATGTGCTTAGTGCGAGCATGGAACACAGGGTTCCTCGCAACTACCAATGCGCTCTGACTGTCAGTGAAGATGGTGGTGGTTGAAGACTGGCCAACACCCAAATCAGCCATAAGGCGTCTGAGCCACACACACTCAACAGTCGCTGTGAAAGCCGCCCTATACTCAGCCTCACAACTAGAAGTGGCCACAGTAGGCTGCTTCTTGCTCAACCAAGATATACATGAGCTACCAAGCATGAAGGAAAAACCACTGGTGGACACACGAGTGTCATAGCAACCAGCCCAATCTGAGTTAGAAAAAGCATGCAAATCTGGCAGTAGTGATCACCCCTTGGGATAAAACAACCCAAGTGGCCGAGTACCACTCAAGTATCGAAAGATGTGCTTAACCGCCTTCCAATGCATGACTCCTGGGCAATGCATAAACCTGCTCATCTGTGAGACAGCAAATTGAATATCTGGCCGAGTAATGCATAAGTAAATCAAGCATCCAACAACCTGCTGAGAGAGAACAACACCAAATGCATCTCCAACATCATGAAGACTCAATCGTAAACTTGTCTCCATAGGAGTGGCAATAGGCTTACAGTCTTCAAGGCCAAAATGCTGCAATAATGTGTCAATATATTTCGTTTGACACAAAGCCATTCCACCATCAACTTGGATAAACTGAATGCCCAAATAGTGATGCAAACGCCCCAAATCCGACATCTCAAATGAGGCATGCAAATCAGCCTTGAAATCAGCAATATGCTTCTCAGTAGGACCAGTGAGCAGCATGTCATCAACATAGACAACAATGATCAGAAGCACATCATTAGCACGCTTAACATATAAGGTGCTTTCAGTTGGACTGCTCTCAAAACCATGTGCAACCAGATAGGCATGTATCTTCTCATACCAAGCACGTGGTGCTTGCTTTAAACCATATAATGCTTTCTTTAACCTGCCAACCTGGTTTTCATGCCCTTTCTGCACAAAGCCACGGGGCTGAAAAACATACACTTCTTCATGCAAGTCACCATTCAGAAATGCTGTTTTAATGTCCAACTGCTGTACATTCCAACCATGATGGGCTGCAAGTGCACAAATGCTCTGAACAGTAGTCATACGGCATGTAGGTGCAAAGGTCTCATCAAAATCAATGCCTCTTTCTTGCGCATAACCCTTTGCAACAAGCCTAGCCTTATACCTGTCAAATGTACCATCAGGTTTACGCTTCAGCTTGTATACCCACTTAGTGCCAATGGCCTTGTTACCAGGAGGCAAGTCACATAAAGACCATGTACCATTCTTCATTATAGCATCATATTCAGATTGCATAGTAGCCATCTAATTTTCTGAATTCTGTGCTTCATCAAAAGAAACAGGCTCATTCTCATCAGAGAGACTAGATGCAGCCATAGCATAACAATCCGATGCAAAGGAGGCACTATGAGAGCCTGAAGGAGTACGATATGACAAAGGTGCATCTAATTTGCTGTCACGCAAAGTCTGCACCAGCCATTTTGGCATAGTTTTTGCCTGTTCAATATCAGCTCTCTCATCAACAAGTGCATCATGTAAATCTGCATAAGAAATGGAATGATCTGCATCATCATATGAAACCTGCAAAGGCTGAGAAGTTTCCTCATTAGGACCAGCACTAGACTGTCCACCTATAAAAAGAGGCATCAAAGTATCATACATGTCTTTAGAGCTAACAGATGTCTCCTTAGTACATGAAAGCAATGGTTGGATAGCATCTTCCACAAAGACAACATCACGGCTAACCAGAATGCGTTTAGTTTGTGGATGATACAGATGATAGCCTTTACTTTCAGAACTGTACCCAACAAAAATACATTTTACTGCCTTATCATCCAATTTTCTGCGATGTTGTTCAGGCACTAGTGCATATGCCAAACAACCAAAAACACGCAGATGAGCAACAGATGGCTTGCGGTCATGCCAAGCCTCATATGGTGTGATAGACTGTAGTGCTTTAGTGGGACTCCTGTTCAGTACATATGCTGCACACATGACAGCCTCAAGCCAGAAACTATGAGGTAAAGCCTAACTCTTGACCATACACCTCGCCATCTCCATGAGAGACCTGTTCTTTCGTTCAGCAACTCCATTCTGTTGAGGTGTATACGGCACTGTACACTGGTGTTTTATCCCACATTCAGCCAGAAATGCATTAAAATCAGAAGACATATATTCCCCCCCTTGATCAGAATGGAGGGTGCCCATTTTACATGCTGACAGATTTTCAGCCAAAACCAAAAACTGTTTAAAGCACATGAACACTTCGGACTTTGCTTTGAGTGGATATACCCATGCATGCCTGAAAAAATCATCAATGAAAGTCACAAAGTAAAGGTAATTTCCAAAAGAGGGTGTCTGCATAGGACCACAGACATCACTATGGACAAGCTGCAATTTCTGTGTAGCCCGAACTGAACCATCTTTTGGAAAGGAGGAACACTGCATTTTGCCCAAAATATAGCCTTCACAAACATGTTTTCTAGGTGCCTCAAGTTTGGGCAAAGGACACCATTTCAGATTTCTGCAGGCGTAGCAAACTAGCAAAATTCAGATGACCAAAGCGTGCATGCCAAAGCTTTGCATCTAAGATAGCCTGAGAATCATTTACTGCACATGCCAAATCATTTTCAGATCTTTCATAGTCTATGAGCTTATACAGCCCACGACATAAAATGCCAGAAGCAATAATCACATCGCCATTTGATAGATCATGAATTGTACACCTGTCATCAACAAATTTCACAACCAAGCCAATCTTGGCTAATGCAGAAACTGATAACAGATTCTTTTTGATCCCTGGCACAAATAAAGCATCTGAGAAAGTGAAAGAACTACCATCAGCAGTAGTCAAAATGATCTTACCAACTCCCATAATAGGATAAGAGGAGTTGTTGGCGCATGTAACAGTATTCCCTCTGGGGCAGGCTTGAGTGAAGAGAAGAAACTGCGCTGCGAGGTAATATGTTTGGTCGCCCCACTATCAAAATACCAAACATTTGAGTCTAGTGCAGACATGCACTGCTCATTAGAAGATGGGTCAAAACTGCAGATAGTAGTAAACGCCCATTCTTCTTCCTGCACAAGATTTGCAGACTCTGTTTTTGGTGTAGAGGCCTCTGCAACAACCATTCCAGCCTCTTTCTTCTTTGCCTCTTTAGCAGCTAGTTTTGGACAGTTCTTTATGATATGATCATTCCCTTTACAGTACTTACAAAACAATTTCTGCTTTTTTGATTTCTTCTCATCTTTATCTTCCTTCTTCGAATATGTAGAATTAGCAGATTTCTGCTTACTAGTTGAAGAGCTCCATTTTCCTTTGCCATTCTGACTAGCCAGGAAAGCTTGATCTGCAACTCGCATAATGGACCTGTTTTGCCTGGACTGATCTTCTTGCAACAGAACATAGACTAACTCCTCAAATGATAAGGCATTCGGATTGCCTTTCATCATCAACCAAAGAGTAGAAGCAAAACTCTGATATGAGTCAGGAAGACCATTCAGAACGGTCTGCACAAGTGAGCTATCTGGTATAACCTCATCAGCAGAAATCAACTGTTCCTTCAAGTCTTTGATCTTTGTTAGGAAACTACCCATAGAATCACCTTCATTCATGTGCTCACTCTCCAACTGTTTTCGGAGGTAAGGAACACGAGCCTCATTCCTAGCTTGGTACAATGTGGTAAGTGTATCCCAAGCATCCTTAGCTGTTCTGCAAGAGCGAATGTGAGGAATAATGGCATGTTTGATAGACAAAGCTATCAATGCATGTGCCTGGGCATCTCTGCCATCCCAGTGAATCTTCTCTGCAGTAGGTGCAGCAGAAACAAGAGCACGAACATGAATCTACGGAATATCATCTTCGACACCATCCTCATCAGCTCCAGCACCTGTATTTGCAGTACCTGTTGTTATAGGTGTAACAGGACGTCTTTCAACACCCTGCACAATGTTCCACAATCCTTTTGCAACCAATATATGTCGCATCATATAAGCCCATAATGGGTAGTTTGTACCATCCAACTTATCCTCAACAGCCAACACACGGAATACATCACTGCTTTCAACTCTGAGACTGCAAACGGAGTGTCGATGGCACCCTAGATAAAGCGACGACCTGCTCTGATACCAATTGTTGGAGTTAGAAGTCTGTGGAAGCACGCGAACAACACAAGGAAGAAGAAGAAGCTTGGAGCACAAACACACAATACTCAATGTATTACTAGAGAATGTACAAAGATTAGTAGCCCATTAGGGCAATAGGCGTATATACAAGCCAGGGGAAAAAAACCTCCTAAAGATTGAAAAAAGTGCCCCAGCGGTCCTAGTGTGTTCACACACATCACTACCTAAATATATTAACACAAAGCACTAGGAGAAGGAGAAGCTTTCTCTCCTCTTCCCCATGAGCCCCTCTTAGATGGCTTGAAGCTTCTTCTCAAGGCCTATATGAAGAACTTTTGGAAATTTCAACTTGGCATATGGGATAAAAAAGCTTCACATCCATCAATTCTCTAAGAGAAGGAGAAGAAGAACCTCACAAAATTGAGGAAGAAGGGAGGTAAAAAATGTGTTCTCTTCCAATTTTGAGCAAACGATTGAGAAAGATAGCCATGGACAAATTTCAAAAGATGCATGTGCCCATATTTTCTAATTGCATGATCTCTATGAACCCACCATTTTTCAAAGTTTTGGATCACAAAACGCTTGCTTTCCAAAGCCTCAAAGTCACCCCTCTGACAAGATTTTCTTTTCTTGCTTCCACTCCAGCCTATGCCTACACCCTCTACATCAAAAAGGTGCTATATTGGATTTCGAAGCTTATCTTTTGAGCTTTTCAATGACACAAAAATCATCAACTTTGGATACTTTTTTCTAGGTCAAAAGTCTCTTTAATTTCTTTGTAAGAACTAGGAATTGTTGGAGAAACAATCACTAATTGGACATATATTTGAAGGTCAAAGCTTTAGAAGAAAACCACATGCCTATGTGAAGGGACAAATTCACAAGTGTATTATATTTGTAAAGTTTTTGTAAAGTTAGTTCACTTCAGTTCTAGAAGTTTTTTAAAAGTCACGAGAATGAGAAAATCTATATAAGTTAGTTTGTATCAACTGACGCAGAGAGAGAGAAAGTGGAAGAGAGTGATAGAATGTGAGAAAGAGTTCATTTTGTATGACTGAGTATAGTCGAGCTTCTCTGAGTGAGAAAGCATTTGTAAACTTTTGAGTTTTTTCATATCTATGAGAAGAACTAAGTAAAGTTCTGTGTATGAGACTCTCTCCATCATCTCCATGCTTGTCTACTGTTTGATGAGTTCAAAAGTTCAAGTTTTCCAAGCAACTCGATGCGTGGCATCGATTTTGTGCTGATAATTCATTGTTTTAATTCTCTGAGTTGTACATGTTGTTAAATCTTTTGAAAACATGAGCTTTGTGGAGCAAGTCGATGCCTGGCATTGAGTTTCAGCATAACGACTTCCCACATAAAAGTGTTCTTGATCATATCTGTGTCAAACATGTCTATTTTAGGAACAAAAACGTGGCTGAAAAAGCACAAAGTCGATGCTTGGCATTGACTTTTGGTTGCAAGGTTGAAGCAGAAGGAAATGAGTATGGCAGATCATATCTCCATTGACAAAGTGGACAGAGATAATTACCCCACATGGGTAATGAGGATGGAAGCCTTACTTATGAGTGAGGATCTCATGGTATATGTAACAGGTGAAGAAGAGAAGCCAGTATTTGAAGATGAAAGTCGACCAAAGAAAGAAGAACTTGATGCTTTAAAGCATTGGTAGAAGAAGGATGCAAGTGCAAAAGCTTACATCTACAATACAATGTCAGATCGTTTGCTACCACACATCAGAGGATTGGAATCAGCTGAAGATATATGGAATGCATTGGAGTATCATTTCCAAAGTACCACCAAAGCAAGGAAAGCAAGTCTATGGTCAAAGTTTACAACATTCAAGAAGAAACCAAGTCAAAGTATTAGTGATTATGTCACTAAGAGGAAGGATCTAGCTATTGTTGCAAATCAGTCTGTACTAGGACTACCAAATCTGCAGAGTCAACATATGGTCTATAAATGTGAAGCATGTCAAATGGGAAAAGCACACAGGTTACCATTTCAGAAGAAAGGTTTCTAAAATGATGGATTACTAGAGCTCATTCATACAGATGTATGGGGACCAACAAAAGAAGGATCTATCACTGGCTCAAGGTATTATGTTCTTTTCATTGATGATCCTACAAGATGGATAACTTTATATGTTTTGAAGGAAAGATCTGAAGTGTTTGGAGCTTTCAAGCATTTTCATGCATATGCAAAGAGAGTCACTGGTCAAAAGCTTAAGAGACTGAGGTCTGATGGAGGGGGAGAATACTTCTCCCAAGAGTTCAATGATTATCTTTGGAATGTAGGTATTAAGAGAGAAATAACCTGCAGGTATACAACACAACAAAATGGTGTAGCAGAAAGGAGAAACAGGACTTTGGTTGAGTTTGCTAGAGCTATGCTAAAGGAGAAGAATTGTCCAAATTATCTTTGGCATGAGGCTCTAAATACTACATATCTTGTGAATAGCTTACCATGTGTAGCTCTCAATGGAATGACTCCATATGAAGCTTGGTGGGGTAAGAAACCAACACTAGAGCATTGTAGAGTGTTTGGATCAATTGCATATGCTTATGTGCCATTACAACTTAGACATAAACTTGAACCAAAGGTAGAAAATTTTGTGTTCATTGGTTATGATGAAAAGTAGATGGGTTATAGGATGTGTACTCCTCTTATCAAACAATTTCTTGTTTCTAGAGATGTTACATTAAAGTTGGTATGCAGATCAAAGTCATACAGCTGAAGAATTTGAAGAAGAGGTAAGAAGATGTGAGAAAGGAAAATCAATTGTGTAGGTAAATGAAGATGAAGGCTATATGCAAGAAAGTACATCCAGAAGTGGATTAACAAGAAGGAATGAAGAAGCTCATATATTTGATGAAGAGGTGTATCCAGACACATATGAAGAATATGAGCCAAGAAGGTCAAGCAGGACTAGAAGGCAACCAAAAAGGTATTCTTATGATACTTCTTACATAACTCAGAAGAATTATGGTTACATGGTCAAAGATGATGAAGAACCTCAGAACTATGATGAAGCTAAAGGTAAGAAACAATGGGAAGAAGCAATGAAGGAAGAATTCAATGCACTAGAGGAGAACAAGACATGGGAACTTGTTCCTAAACCAAATGGTAAGAAGATAATGGGAAATACATGGGTTTACAAAGTGAAGAAGCTTGCAGATGGAAGTATAGCCAGATACAAAGCTAGACTGGTGGTGAAAGGCTATGCCCAAACCTATGGCATAGATTATGATGAGACATTCAATCCTGTAGCTAAGATCTCAACTATAAGGACAATCATTTCTATTGCAGCTTCAAAAGGATGGACCCTAAGTCAATTGGATATAAAGAATGCATTCTTGAATAGATACATATCAGATGAGGTATACATGGAACAAGCTCAAGGGTTTATAGATTCGAGGTATCCAAAATTTTTTTGCAAGTTGAGAAGAGCACTCTATGGATTGAGGCAAGCTCCAAGAGCATGGAACTATAGACTGGTGAAGTATCTCAATGATCTTGGATATCAAAGCTCAAAAGCAGACCTAAGTCTACTCATCAAAAGAAGAGAGGAAGGTACAATCTACACTTGTATTTATGTAGATGACATTATAATCACAGGTACTTCAGATGAAGGAATCAAGGAGGTAAAGAGATTACTTGAAAAAGAATTCAAGATTAGTGATCTAGGAAAGTTATCATACTTTCTTGGAATGGAAGTTACTTATACAAATCATGGCATATATGTGTCACAAGAAAGGTATCTTCTGAACTTGTTGAAGAAGTTTGGAATGGAAAATTGCAGAGAAGATTTAACTCCAGTGGAAGTCAACCACAAGCTCATTAAATATGATGGTGCAGAATATAAAGATATGAGGAACTATCAATGTTGTATAATTACATGGGTCTAAGTGGTAGAACCCTTGGGTTTCTAGGTGTGAAACCCTTGGGACTTATGGTTTATTTACCCCTTTTAGATGGGTCTTAAACCTTAGGGCTAATTCTCTAAGGTTTAGTACCTTAGGCTTGATTGGAAGTTTCTCCTAGCCACTTGGCTTGTATGTGAAAGCTTGGAGAGTCTTCTTTTAGAAGCCATGTGATTTCATGTGATATCCTAAGCTTGGAAACCATGTGACCACCTTAGGGACCCATGTGATGGAAGGTACACATGTCCCCTTGAGAGGGACTTACCCCCTTGGACTTGGAGCTATATATTGGAGGGGTTGGTTGGGTGGAAAGACATCTCTCTCTCTCTCCTAGTGTAAGCTAGATTAGTTAATCTTCTTAGTTGATTAGATGTTCAGTTGTGGAGGCTATGGAGTCCTTCCACAACAGTGGCATCAGAGCTAGGACTTTTTGAAGTTCATCTCCATGGAAGATTTGACCTATATTGATGATCTTCGAATATGAGATTCGTGGTTCACGTTAGCTCGCGGAGCTGAGAGTTCCTTCTTCTTTATTGAAGAAGACAAAATAACATCTTGTGCGCCTCCTCGTACGCAGACATCTACCCCACCCAATGGGTGAGCGTTTACTACCAAAAGAGCCACCTGACGGGCTGGCCGCTTGACCATTGAGCATGCCAAAAGAACCACCTGACCGGCTGCCCCACTTTACCCACTGAGCGCCACTCATTATGGAGCAGCTCACAGGCATGTGTGAGGAGAATGAGCGCGAACTCATTCTCTTCCGATTTGAATGGGAATGCACTGCGACCTTGCTATATGATGAGCTTCAAATTGGCGCATATCCTCTATATGGGATATGCTTCCCTCAGCCGATGATTCCTCAGACTGCGGACTCTGTGGAGGCTGCGCCCTTCCGCCCTTCATCGTTTCATGCAATTCTAGTTACTTTGGATCAGAGAAGAAAGCTCACTCCCTCTCTCATGTGCCATGGCCTGCTCGCCAGATTTTGCTTCAACATTTCATGATAAAAAAAAAAGATGCTTCACGAATGGCAAGATTGAAAGTCTCAGTGCTTATGCGTACTTCAATGTTTTGAAGAGATGGACTAAGCTCGAATGTCTACAGATAAGTTGTCTATATATATATATATATATATATATATATATAGTAATTCCCAAGCATAAGTGGGGAGCATATGTTATGGTCTCATATGACTTTCAAGGCATTCGCTATGGGACAAGGGTGCATATATTTTCTCAAGCATAGCTTGAGGAAACTTGAGTGCCTCCTAATTATGGACATTAGGGTTTTTTTGAACCTTGAACCCCACAATTAGCAGTATATTCATCATCAAACTATATCAAGAAAGTACATTTTTATTTCATTGTTTCTATAAATTATCTCCTTGTTTTATGAGTGAGCATTTTTGGCATTATTTTTTGGCCCTTTCATGTGATAGGCTCCCCCCGTACATGCTTACAATAGCTAAATGCACATATGATCAGGCATGGATGAGATCGTATAGCTTGATTTTTTGAATTCTTTTAAACTGCCTATTCAATAATTGTGGGAAAGGGTACGAGTATAGCGAAAGTGTCTCTTCATAAATTTCAAGGCCATGCATATTTTTGTTTTATGGCATATGAAATTATTGAGAAATTTTCATACACAAATGATAATTTTTATGATTATCACTAGCACATGCATATGCATGTATAAGAATATGAGTTTATTTGAAAAATTTATTTTTCAAAAGCAAATGAAGCATGCACATATCTATGCATAAAGATTGCACCCTTTGGTATGCATGAAATCAAATTTGGCACTCAAGTAAGTATAAGATGCCCAAGAGGGACTTCAACAATGGACGAAATGGGAGTTGTACCCAAGACCAATGGCCCATGCCTGCTTCATCACCGTGAGAACACTAAAGTAAGGTCAAAGGATGGATGAAGCTTAATTTTTAGGTAAGTATTTGCACACCTTTCTTTTCCTTGAAGATTAAAGAACATATAGTGTATGTCATAATAGACATGACTTGGAAGTGGATGCATAGATTCAGGTGGCCAGTTTCTATGGTCAGTCATGGAAATGAATTGCACTGTCCATCAAATTCATATAGTTTCGGAAAAGAAAGATTGGTTGTGCATAAATACTTTCATATTTTATTTATGCATTATGGCAACTCCTATGCACAGAAAGAAAGATGCATGAAAGTTTTACACCATCCTTTGAATGAACAAAGTTCCAATTTGGGACTTTTGCATGCTTTAAGGAGGGGTTCAACTTCTGAACCTTATGCATGCAACACCTTTTTCAATAAAAGTGTAAATGTTTTGGCATACAGTAAAGTATGCATTTGGAATATATTACATGGGTTTTTGAGTTGAGAGGGAGATTAAGTTCTTGAAGTTAAGTTTAAGTAGAATTTGATTTTATTAGTTTCTAGGAAGAATGGTGATGAGGCCAATTGGCCACTATAAACCATTTAATTCCTTTATGTTTGGCTTAGTAATTAAAAGCCAAATAATCCTAACTTCTTGAAAAACCTTAAGCTTAAAATCCCTCTTATGGAAGTTTAAATTCCTTGCCCCCTTCTGGGGGGTCCGGGGGGCCTATCCCCTCAATGCGTAGGGCCGAGACACTAGGACTTCTGTTCATGGAGATATTTTCGGATCGTATATTTTGCCAACTATTTTGTATCTCTTGACTATGTTTATCTATACTGACTCCCCTTGTAAAAGCTATGTAAGCATGGCCCAGGTTGAGCTTTACATAGCATTGCAAACTAGTAAGCCCTTCATCAAGAGTGTGTCTAGATTGCTATCTAAGCTCCACATTGGGAGCATAGGGGTGGACAACACCATCATTGTAATTGCATTACCCTTGGCAATCTTAGAATTTGAGTTCTCTATCTCTCAATCTGCATCTATCTTTGTTTGTGTTTTTCTCTCAAATATGTCTACTCCTCTATTCCATTGTGTTGTTATTTTCTTACACTCAAACCAAAAGGCGTACCTTTCTTTTCAAAGAGTGTGTGTGTAATTTTTGTTATCTCTAAACATATCTCTATGTGCATATGATCATGTATGAAGGTATGATCTGTATCCCTCTTCTCTTCCTCTATTGTATAATAAGAAAAATGAAGCATACATGTATAAAGGAAACGAATAAGGTAAAGATAATCTTCCCTCCTCATAAAAAGAGAAGAATAAGCCTCCAATATGGATTTCCAAGTATGCCCTATGAATTGCAAATAAGTCAAAAATGTGAAGAGGTGATGGGAGGTATTGAAAGATTAATGGTGTTTGCAACAAACCCACTCTACACTAGCCAATGTAACTCCAAGAATGCTTGGTATAGTACTTTATGTCCCAAAATATGCACAAAGAACCATTCAATCCTTTGGAACATCATTGTTAAATGTTTGCATAGAAAACAGATAACTTCCACTTTCCAAGAATTGAAGAAACCTTTTATTTTGGGAAGAAAAAGTCACAAAAATATGCTCAGATCTCACAACCTGGTATGAGTCAACCATAGAGCTATTGCATACATCTAATTGAAGTTTATAGCTAAATAAAGCAATTTTTTTGATGAATTTAGCTGCACCAAACAAAGAGAAATAAATCTTACAAGTCTAGGGGGTCACCTCGACTTTTCAAGAGCAAGATGATGTGTAGAAATAGTTAGATTCAATCAATCATATCTTGCAATCTACTAAACTAATGATGATACAACTTGATATATAGGTACAAGACACTTCTATCTAACTTATCCAAGTAAAATTATAGAAATTGGATACTCGTGCACAGAGAAATAGATAGAACAAGTTCACTATGTACATGAGTGTACTCCACTAGCACAAGGAGAATGACTTACTGAAAGTAATGATAAACAATGTGTATGATAATGAACATATGATGCATGAGAAGTGTAGAGGACTACTTGTTCATGAAGTGAGCACAATGTATGTTCACTGATGTTGCAAAATCTCTCAAAAAATGGGCATGATATCCCATGACTAAGAAGAGGGTATATTTATACATGATTCGCAAATTTGAAATCGATGAGTAATCCACCCAAAAATTGATCTAAAATTTAGGGATGATCTAACCTAGATTCCACCTAAATAAGTTTATTGAATTAGCTCCCTCTTATCATGAGATTCCATTTCTTTTTAGCTTTTACAAATAACCAATGTAAGGACAAGGTTTACTCTTGGAATTTTCACAAGCGTGTGTTCCCATGACCATTACTAAATGGGATGAGAGTATTCCATGAAGCTTATGTTGGAGTTAGATGTCTGCAGAAGCACGTGAACAACACAAGCAAGAAGAAGAAGCTTGGAGCACAACAATCAATACTGAATGTATTACCACTAGAATGTACAAAGATAAGTAGCCCATTAGGGCAATAGGCATATATACAAGCCGGTGGAAAAAAACCTCCTAAAGATGGAAAAAAGTGCCCCAACAATCCTAGAGTATTCACACACATCACTACCAAAATATATCAACAAATCCCCTGTGGGAGTAATGCGGTGAACGAGGAGCTCGCAATCATGTATAAGGAAGTGCCAAGCTATGTGGAATCAATCCACAAACGGAAGTAAGCCCAAAACTTTGCGGAAAGCTTCAAAGTTCTTCCTAGGCAGAGCCTTCATAAAAAGGTTTGCAATGTTCTCCTGTGTGGGCACATATGCCAAGATGATCTCCCTAGCAGAGAACCTCTTTCTGACATAATGATAATGCACCTCAATGTGCTTAGTGCGAGCATGGAACACAAGGTTTCTAGCAACTGCCAATGTGCTCTGACTCTCAGTGAAGATGGTGGTGGCAGAAGATTGACCAACACCCAAATCACCTATAAGGTCTTTGAGCCACACACACTCAATGGTCACTGTGAAAGCTGCCCTATACTCAGCCTCCCAACTGGAAGTGGCCATAGTAGGCTGCTTCTTGCTCAACCAAGATATACGTGAGCTACCAAGCATGAAGCAAAAACCACTAGTGGACACACGAGTGTCATAGCAACCAGCCCAATCACTATAAGAAAAAGCATGCAAATTTGCTGGTAGTGATCCCCCCTAGGGGTGAAACAATCCAAGTAGTCGGGTACCACTCAAGTAGCGAAAGATGTGCTTAACCGCCTGCTAGTGCTTGACACCTGGGCAATGCATAAACTTGCTCATCTGTGAGACAACAAACTCAATATCTAGCCGAGTAATGCATAAGTAAATCAAGCATCCAATAGCCTATTCATAGAGAACAAGATCAAATGCATCTCCAACATCATGAAGACTCAATTGTAAACCTATCTCCATAGGAGTGGCAATAGGCTGACAGTCTTCAAGGCCAAAACACTGCAATAATGTGTCAATATATGTCGTTTGACACAAATCCATTCCACCATCAACTTGCATAAATTGAATGCCCAAATAGTGATGCAAATGCCCCAAATCAGACATCTCAAATGAGGCATGCAAATTAGCCTTAAAATAAAAAATATGCATGTCATGAGGACTGGTGAGCAACATGTCATCAACATACACAACAATGATCAGAAGCACATCATTAGCATGCTTAACATATAAGGTGCTTTCAGTTGGACTGTTCTCAAAACCATGTGCAATGAGATAGGCATGTATCGTTTCATACCAAGCATGTGGTGCTTGCTTTAAACCATATAATGCCTTCTTTAACATGCACACCTGGTTTTCATGCCCTTTCTGCACAAAGCCACAGGGCTGAAAATCATACACACTTCTTCATGCAAGTCACCATTCAAAAATGTTGTTTGAGTGTCCAACTGATGTACATTCCAACCATTATGAGCTGCAAGTGCACAGATGCTACGAACAGTACTCATTCGACAAATAGGTGCAAAGGTTTCATCAAAATCAATGCTTCTTTCCTGTGCATAACCCTTTTCAACAAGCCTAGCCTTATACCTACCAATTGTTCCATCTGGCTTATGCTTCAGCTTGTATACCCACTTAGTGCCAATAGCCTTCTTGCTAGGAGGCAAGTCACATAAAGAACATGTATAATTCTTCATGATAGCATCATATTCAAATTGCATTTTAGCCATCCAATGTTCAGAATTTTGTGCTTCATCAAACGAAACAAGCTTAGTCTCATCATAGAGACTAGATGCAGCCATAGCATAGCAATCTGATGCAAAAGAGGCACTATGAGAGCCTGAACGAGTACGATATGATAGAGCTGCATCTAATTTACTATCATACAAAGTCTGCACCAGCCATTTTGGCATAGTTTTTGCCTACTCAATATCAGTTCTCTCATCAACAAGTGCATCATGTAAATCTGCATCAGAAATGGAATGATGTGCATCATCACATGAAACTTGTAAAGGCTGACGATAGCCTTTGCTTTTCAGAACTATACCCAACAAAAATACATTTTATTGCTTTATCATCCAATTTTCTACGATGTTGTTAAGGCACTAATGCATATGAAAAACAACCAAAAACATGAAGATGAGCAACAGATGGCTTGCGACCATGCCAAGCCTCATATGGAGTGATAGACTGCAGCACTTTAGTGGGACACCTGATAAGTACATATGCTGCACACATAACAAACTCAAGCCAGAAATTATGTGGTAAAGCCTGACTCTTGACCATACACCTTGTCATCTCCATGAGTGACATGTTCTTCCGTTCAGCAACTCGATTCTGTTGAGGTGTTACAACACTGTACACTGGTGCTTTATCCCATGTTCAACCAGAAATGCATTGAAGTCAGAAGACGTATATTCCCCCCCTTGATCAGAACAGAGGCTGCCCATTTTACATGCTGACATATTTTCAGCCAAAACCAAAAACTATTTGAAGCACATAAACACGTCAAACTTTTCTTTCAATGGATATACCCATGCGTGCCTGGAAAATTCATCAATGAAAGTCATGAAGTAAAGATCATTTCCAAAAGAGGGTGTCTGCATAGGAACACAGACAGTACTGTGAACAAAATGCAATTTCTGACTAGCTCCAAGTGAAGCATCTTTTGGAAAGGAGGAATGCTGCATTTTGCCCAAAATACAGCCTTCACATACATGTTTATCAGGTGCCTCAAGTTTGGGTAAAGAGGACACCATTTTAGATTTCTGTAGGCATAGCAAACTAGCAAAATTCAAATGAACAAAGCGTGCATGCCAAAGCTTTGCATATGAGATATATTGAGAATCATGTACTGCACATGCAAAATCATTCATAGATCTTTTATAGTCTATGAGCTTATACAACCCATGACATAAAATGTCAGAAGCAATAATCATGTTGCCATTTGACATATCATGAATTGTGCATCTGTCATCAACAAATTTCACAACCAAAACAATCCTGGCTAATGCTGAAATTGATAACATATTTTTTTTTTAATCCCTGACACAAATAAAGCATGTGAAAAAGTGAAATAACTACCATCAATAGTAGTTAGAATGATCTTACCAACTCCCATGACAGGATAGGAGGAGTTGTGAGCACATGTGATAGTATTCCCTATAGGGGCAGGCTCAAGTGAAGAGAAGAAACTACTCTATGAGGTAATATGTTTGGTCGCCCCAGTATCAAAGTACCAAACATGTGAGTCTACTGTAGACATACACTACTCATGAGAAGATGGGTCAAAACTACAAACAATAGTAAACGGCCATTCTTCATTCTACACTAGATTAGCAGACTCTATTTTCGGTGTGGAGGCCTCTGCAACAACCATTCTAGCTCCTTCTTCTTTGCGAGATGGACAACTCTTAATAACATGATCATTTGCTTTACAGTATTTGCAGAACAATTTCTGTTTTTCTGATTTCTTCTCATCTTTGTCTTTCTTCTTCGAATGTGCAGCATTTGCAGATTTTTGCTTACTAGTCGAAGAGCTCCATTTACCTTTGCCCTTCTAACTAGCCAAGAAAGCTTGATCTATAACATGCATAATAGACCTATTCTGCCTAGACTGGTCTTCCTGCAACAAAACAAAAACTAACTCTTCAAATGTTAAGGCATTTGGATTTCCTTTCATCATCAAACAAAGAGTAGAAGCAAAACTCTCATATGAGTCGAGAAGACCATTCAGAACAGTC
>MU260240.1:17500-20000 GCA_020310875.1 Ceratopteris richardii | reverse complement strand
TACTAGTTCCCAAGTTTCATTTTCAAGTAGAGCATCATACTCTTCCTGCATTGCCTTCTCCCAATTCTGTTTACCTTTGGCTTCTTCATAAGTGGTTGGATCTTCTTCTGTTTTCACAATGTAGGCATAATCTTTTGTTGTTAGGAAAGATGTATCATAACTATACCTTATAGGTTCTTTCCTTTCCCTTGTAGATCTTCTGATTTCTGCACTTCTTGAAGTTTCAGCCTCATTTGATTCTGGATCAAATCTTGGCCCTTCTTCTACATGATCCTGCACTCTACATCTAGAGTCAACTTCATCAACAATTTCTTCACAAACTTTTACCTTTGCCTTTCCTTTCCTTTGAATTTCTTCAACACCTGTATACTCATTTGGTGATCCTGTATACCACATATTTTGCTCATCAAATGTCACATCTTTAGTAACAAGAAATTGCTTTGTGGATGGACTCCACAACCTATAACCCATCTGTCTATCATCATATCCAATAAACACATACTTCTCTGCCTTTGGTTCTAGCTTATGTCTTAATTGTGAAGGAACATAAGCATATGCAATACATCCAAATACTTTACAATGATCAAGACTAGGCTTCTTACCCCACCATGCTTCATAAGGGGTTCCTCCATCCAAAGCTTTGCAAGGCAACCTATTCACAAGGTATGTTGCAGTGTTAATAGCTTCTGCCCATAAGTAATTTGGACAATTCTTTTCCTTCATCATGGCTCTTGCAAATTCTACAAGAGTCCTATTCCTCCTTTCTGCTACTCCATTTTGTTGAGGGGAGTACCTGCAAGTCACTTCTCTTTTGATACCTGCATTCCACAAATAATCATCAAACTCTTTTGAGAAATACTCTCCCCCTCCATCTGATCTTAACCTCTTTAGCTTTTGTCCTGTGATCCTTTCTGCATAAGCATGAAAGTGTTTGAATGTCTTAAAGACTTCTGATTTGTCCTTGATTACATACAAAGTAATCCACCTGGTTGCATCATCAACAAATAACACATAATATCTGGATCCATTTATGCTATAGTCCCTTGAGGGACCCCATACATCTGTATGAACCAATTCAAGCATATTTGAATATTTGTATCCTGTTTTGTTATAAGAACTCTTATGTGCTTTACCTAATTGACAAGCTTCACACTTGTACACCATATGTTGCCCTTCAATATTTGGCAATCCAAGCACCACCTGATTCTTTGACATCTCCTTTATAGCTCTCTCATTGAAATGACCTAGCCTTTTATGCCATAGGTCTAATTCAGATACCTTTTGACCTCCATAGGTAAACAATGCATGTCCCACATTACCTTGGACTTTGAGAGTGAACAATCTTCCCTCCTTTTTACCTGCAATTATGGTTCTATATCCCTGATTTGGATCTTGTACATAGACACCATCATTTGTAAATCTTACCTCATATCCTTTCTCCACAATTTGCCCTACACTTATCAAATTTTTAGGAATAGTAGGGACATAAAGTACCTTGCTCAGAAGTGTACTTCCACTCTTTGTCTTCACTGATCCAATGCTCTCCACTTTATGTTTGGTATTGTCACCTGTTTGAACTGTATGTCCATTCACCCTTGCTTCCATATCAGTCATCAAAGATAGATTCCCACTCAGATGATTGCTACACCCTGAGTCAATATAAAACACTCTTTGATCTTCTCCCAGTTGATTCATGAGTTGCATTTAAGATAAGAGTCATGTCATCCTTCTGATCTGATGCATAATTGTAATAGTTATTGTTGTAGGACTGAGATTGGAAGTTTCTTCCACCTCCTCTACCATATGATGTCCTACCACCTCTTCCTCTGAAATTGCCTCTTTGGTTTCTGCCTCCTCTACCTCTTTGACTATAATTCTGATTGTTGTATCCTCCATTTTGATTATTATACCAACAATCATTTGCCAAATGATTTGTTCTGCCACAAATCCAACAAGCTTTAGCATTATCTTTGTTCTTACCTCCTCTTCCTTTACCTCTGAAATTTGTCTTCCCTTTTGTGAAATTGGCTTGATTTGAATTCCCTTCATCATCATTTGATTGCTTTCCCTTGCCATTCTTTTTCTTGTCTTTGGAGTACATAGCTTGACTTGTACTTCTATCATTGTCTCCTTTAAGATCCTACTCAAAGGTTAGCATATGTCCTAGCAATTGATTAAGGTCAGGAGTAAAGTGATCAAGTGACAACTCTATCCTCTCAAACCTGTAAGTATTTGTCTTACCAACTTTTCCTCTTCAATGTCTTCATCCACTGCTCCCAAGCTATCTGCAATATCTTTCATCTTTGCCACATAATCTGAAATTGATTGTGAGCTCTTCTTCTTGAAGGTTGTGAACTCAGCCCATAGTGAGGACTTCCTTGACTTAGTTGTATTTTGGAAATGCTCTTCCAAGGCATTCCAAACATCTGTGGCACTTTCCAAACCTCTGATGTGAGGTAGAAGATAATCATTTACAGCCATGTAGATGATGCTCCTTGCT
>MU260240.1:0-12500 GCA_020310875.1 Ceratopteris richardii | reverse complement strand
TATATGTATTGAATCTATCAAATGTACATTCCCATTGGCATGTAGAGTGATGCCCAATGGTACTCAGAGGTGTAGGCTAAAGAGTAGCTCTCACACACTCAATGATTTGCTTGGATTTGCCTCGGGAAGAGAGTACAATCCCCGCGACTTTTACATAGTCTTTTATAGGAGTTTGAAGAGAGTTTGAATTTCAAATTCAAATGTAGGCTCCCTCAAATCTCTCATCTAATCACATGGAGATATTCTCTCCATTCATACCTTTCAATTTCCACGACTTTTGAAGGTAGGTGTGATTACAAGAAGTCATATTGACTTTTACATAAAGTAAAAGGTAACTAAGCATAGGCATGTGTTCCTATGGTCTTCCTTCAAATGAAGTCTTCATGAATTAATCCAATCTGTTGTAAAACCTTCAAGGTTGATATCCAATGCTCTTCAAGGTACAAGACAAAGCCAAGTGTGAAGGCTTGTTTGCACCAACAGCTCACCCTCAAGCCAAGCACTTTGGCTCAAGTCTCCATCTCTAGTCTTCAATGATTTCCTGCAATCCTATCATGGATTTAAACCTGCATAGCTTGCTCCCATCCAGAGCTTTTGTAAGCAAATCTGCACATTGTATATTAGTAGACACATATGATAATTGGATTTCCTTGCTAAGTAATTTCTCCCTCACATAGTGGTAATGAACCTCTATGTGTTTTGTTCTAGCATGATACACTGGATTAGCTGCTAGGTGAAGTGAACTTGTGTTATCACCAAATATGATTGGTGGCCTTGTGTATAGGCCCAATTCTGAATATAGTAGCTTCAACCATATGGCTTCTTGAGTGGCATTGGCTAGCCCTCTGTATTCTGCCTCAGTAGATGATAGAGCCACTGTGGGTTGTTTCTTGGATGACCAAGAAATTGGTTTATCACCTGCAAAGCATATGTAACCAGATGTACTCCTCCTGTCATCCTTGCAACCTGCCCAATCTGCATCTGAGTATACTTTGATATCAATGTCTGATGAATATGGAAAGTACAAACCATGATTTTGTGTTCCCTTTAGGTACTTTACTATCTTCTTGGCTGCCTCCAAATGTGGTATTCTTGGCTTATGCATAAATTGGCTAAGTACACTAACACCATATGATATATCAATCCTGGTTAAGGTAGCATAATTAAGACTACCTACCAAACTTTGGTAACCTGTTATATCCTTGAGTTCTTCTCCTTCATGTGCACTGAGTTTGTGGTTGACCTCCATAGGAATGTTTGAGACTTTAGCTTCCTGCAAATTAAACTTCTTGACCATGTCCTGAATGTACTTCTTCTGAGTAATAAATATACCTGAATTTGTGTAGACCAATTCAATGTTGGTGCATTTTGCCCAAGCCTACATGCTTGATATGCTTGATATTATCCTCATTTGTAAGTCACATGAGTAGTCATGTGAACACCTCTTGTAAAAGAGTACATTTTATCTCTTGTAAATGGAAAAAGAAAAAAGTAAAAGGATGGCTTACCTCATCCATGATGTAAAAGCAAATTCGTGGCTCCAACTACCAAAATCACGAATTTTTGAGCTGAGGGAATCTCTCCTAACTTTGGGGATCACTTTTAGGTGGAGCCATTCGAATTCGAATTCAAAACTCCCTCCAAGAATTGCTATAAAAGGAGCAAGAAGGAAGAGGCGATTAGCAAGCCTTGTACGTGACCACTTCATGTCATTTTGTAGAGATTGAAGAGCTTACTCCATAGCTCTATCATTCTACTCCCATTGTGCAAAGATTCATTGCCAATGTGGTTGTAATCATATGTGAATCTATACATTTATTATCATCTACCTCTCTGTTTTGTTCTCTGCTATACTCACTCAGAGCAGTAACTTCAGAAGGTCATATCTCGAGTTTTACTGAACATTTTTCAGTGTTTTAAAGTGCGTTGGATAGCTCTCACTGTCTAGTTTCTACCTATACATTTTCAAGGTCATTGGATATATACTTTTGGAGATATCTGCATTTTACTGCTTACTGGTCTATCTTTGCAGAGCCCCGAGAATTGTGGGAATGTTCCAGAACTTGATGAAACTTGTTCTCAGTGCTTAGTCCATCATTTGAAGTGTTTTAACTTGGAATAGGAAGCTTGATAAGTCTATTTGCTATGCCCAAAATGAATTTTTCTAATTCCTTCCAGGTTGAGAGCACTGTTCATTTTTTCCAGCAGGTGTATGTCCAAAAATAGCAAGTTTTGGGAGCTAGTCATTTCGCAACTTGTCTGTCTTGACTTAAACTTTTGGGATACATGTTCCAAAGTACTTGGCTGATATTTTGGTGGATTTAGGAAGCTCAAAGGGTCTACTAATCAACTCTGAAGTCTCAGTTGGCTGGTGTGAAGCTGGTTGTAGCGGCACCTACTCATCTTTGGATTGCATCCACCATCTCTCTTCATAGTGGTATCAGAGCATAGTCAAGCAACATGGGAGATGGATTTCCATCAACAATTGACAAATTGGATCGAAACAACTATCCGGCATGGTCTCTAAGGATGGAGGCTTACCTTCAAGGGAGGAATCTATATGGATTCATATCCGGAGATGAAGCAATGCCAACCATGAGGAACAAAGGGCAACCATCACATGAAGAAGTGGAAGGACTTTCGAATTGGTGTTCGAAGGATGCACTTGCAAGGTCCTATATTCTAAACTCAATCTCTGATTTTCTTTTACCTCATGTCAAGGGATGCAAGACATCAAGAGAAACCTGGAATGCACTTGCTTCTTTCTTCTCTTCCAACACTCGAGCAAGGAAGAACCAATTGTGGATGGAGTTCACAACAATGAAGAAAAGCCCGAAGCAAAAT
Organism: Ceratopteris richardii; assembly: GCA_020310875.1. Classification (NCBI taxonomy): domain Eukaryota; kingdom Viridiplantae; phylum Streptophyta; class Polypodiopsida; order Polypodiales; family Pteridaceae; genus Ceratopteris; species Ceratopteris richardii. The sequence continues at coordinate 9,656 of MU260240.1, read as the reverse complement.
GTGACTGATTATGTCACAAAGATGAAGGAGATTTCCGACCAACTTGGAAGCATTGGAGAGGTAATTGAAGAGGAGCAAATCATAAGACAAATCATGAATGGAATCAAAGCAGACGACAAGTGGGAGTCATTCACAACAGCCATGGATTTATACATGGATATGCATGTACCCGACCTCAACACACTCATGGGCCAACTCTTCACTCATGAAGCAAAGATTAGCAAAGGTGGTGAGTCCTCAAGAGGTAATCAAACTTCTGCCTTATATTCTGATAAAGCTAAGGTCAAGGACAAGTCAAAGAATAGAAAGAATGAAGATGAAGGAAGCTCTTTCCAAGCAAACTTTGCAGGTAGAGGAAGAGCTAGAGGAAGAGGCAGAGGTGGAAAGCAAGGCAGGGGGAGATTCCAATCATCTCAACCTTGCAACATATGTGGCTTATCTAACCATACTACTGAAGAATGTTTCAGGAATCCAAGGAACTCAAGAGGAAGAGGATTCAATAGAGGTGGCTATGGATCAAATAGAGGTAGGTACAATGGAGGCTACAACAACAACAACTACTACAACAACAATTACAACAACAACAACAACTATCAAAGTGGCCATAGAGGAAGAAGAGATTACAATAACTATGCAGAGGACCAAAGTCAAGAGGATTCATTATTGATTATGAATCTATCAACAAAGAAGGGTAAGGATGATGATCACATATTTTACATTGATTCGGGATGCTCGAACCATGTAGCAGGAAATGTGGCTTTACTTTCTGATTTGGAAGATCCTCATAACAAGCATGAAGTGCAGACAGGAGATGACACAAAGCACTCAGTGGAGAAGATAGGTAATGTGAAGACATCAGATGGGAATATGAACCTCTTAAGCAAAGTCTTGTATGTCCCTACAATTACCAAAAATTTAATAAGTGTTGGACAGATTGTTGAAAAAGGATTGCAGGTTAGATTCAATCGATTTGGAGCATATGTTGAAGACCCAAGGCAAGGCTTTCGAAGGATTGCCAAAGGAGAAAAGACAGGAAGGCTTTTCACTTTTGTAGTGGAAGATACAAAGAACATAGCTTTGTTTAGCTATGGATCTCAAACTCTAACAGAGTTGGAGATATGGCACAAAAGGCTTGCTCACATTGGTGAGAGGACACTCAAACAGATTTGCAGGGACCAAAGTGTACTTGGTTTGCCTAATATCACAAGGCAACACATGATTTATAAGTGTGAATCTTGTCAACTCGGCAAGGCTCATAGACAACCTTTCAATAAGAAAGGATATATGTATCAAAATCCTTTGGATCTAGTGCACACGGATGTGTGGGGTCCAAGTAAGGAGCCATCTATATCAGGCTCAAGATATTATGTGTCTTTCATAGATGATTGTAGCAGGTGGACCATTCTGTTTTTCATGAAGCACAAGGATGAAGTGTTTAATTGCTTTAAGAAGTATATTGCTCTTGTTGAAAACCAAACAGGTAGGACTTTGAAACGACTCAGATCAGATGGTGGAGGAGAATACTTCTCTTCTGAATTTGATGCCTTCTTGCATGAAAGAGGCATTAAAAGGGAAGTCACTACAAGGTATACACCCGAACTCAATGGTGTAGCAGAGAGGAGGAACAGAGCTATTGTCGAAGCTGCAAGGTCCATGCTCAATGAAAAGGGATTGCCGAACTACCTATGGGCAGAGGCTGTGTCGACAGCCACATATCTCATAAATAGACTTCCATCTAAGTCACTAGATGGAACCACTCCATATGAAGTGTGGAATGGAAGAAGACCTAGTCTAGAGCATTGTAAAATCTTTGGATGCTTAGCCTATGCTCACATTCCTTCTCAAGTAAGAGGGAAATTGGATCCCAAGGCAGAGAAGTGTGTATTCATTGGTTATGATCAAAACCAAAAAGGATATAGATTGTACAATCCAACCAATAAAGGATTTTCTGTGAGTAGAGATGTAATTTTTGATGAAAACAAATCATGGTTTGATGATGACAGGAAAGTGAAGCTGCCATATGACTTGGATGAAGATTTTCCATCACTTCAACCAAAGGAGCCAAAGCAGATTGAAGAAAGTGATTCGGAGATTGACCTAGAAGACTTGGAAAGACTAAAGCTATGGAAGAACAAAGGTAAAGCAAAGATGCAGGATGCTACATATGGACCCGAGAGCTCACATCAACCACTTAGAAGGTCTTCGAGGGAGAAGAAGAAACCAGAGAGGTTTGGTTATGATACTTCTTTGGTCACCAAGCACTCAATCTACATTGCAAAGGATTCAACCAATGAAGAACCTACCACATTTGAAGAAGCACAAAGCAAGAAAGCTTGGAGAGATGCAATGGATGAAGAAATGGAAGCCTTGAAGGAGAATGACACTTGGGAGCTTGTACCTAACAAGCCATCTATGAAGATAATCGGATCTCGATGGATATACAAAATCAAGAAGAATCCAGATGGAAGTATAAATAGACACAAAGCAAGGTTAGTTGCTAAAGGGTTTGCTCAAACCCATGGTATTGATTATGAGGAGACTTTCTCTCCTGTTGCAAAAATGCCTACAATTAGGGTTCTCATTAGTCTTGCTGCATCTAGAAATTGGAATCTTTATCAACTTGATGTAAAGAATGCTTTCTTGAATGGATGGATTTCTGAGGAAGTGTATATGGCACAACCTCCTGGATATGAGGATGCACATCATCCTAACTATGTATGCAAACTAAAGAAAGCTTTGTATGGATTGAAGCAAGCTCCAAGAGCTTGGAATTTCAGATTGGTTACTTATTTGCAGGACCAAGGATTCAAAGCTAGCAAGGCGGATACCTCTTTGTTCATAAAGAGGAATGGATCTGAAGTGATCTATTTATGTGTGTATGTTGATGATATTATTATCACAGGCAATGATCTTGAAGGAATCAAACAGGTAAAGAGTCAAATGAAGGAGGAGTTCAAAATAAGTGACCTCGGACCACTCACTTATTTTCTTGGATTGGAGTTGATCTACACAGATTCAGGTATATACATCACACAAAGGAAGTATGTCCATGACATGCTCGTCAAGTTCAAGATGGAAAATACCAAGTGTGCAGGTACACCTATGGAGCAAAATCATAAGCTTAGTGCTTATGAAGGAGAGCCAATTGAAGACATCACAAGCTATCAAAGCTTGGTTGGAAGTTTGAACTATGCAACACTCACAAGGGTGGATATATGCTATAGTGTTAGCATATTGAGTCAGTTTATGCATAAGCCGAGAAGACCACATATGGAAGCGGCCAAGCGAGTCCTCAAGTACCTAAAGGGGACCATGAATGAACATTTGTTCTATTCATATACTTCAGATATTGAGCTAAAGGTCTACTCAGATGCAGATTGGGCCGGATCTAAAGATGATAGAAGAAGCACATCAGGGTATATATCATTTGCAGGTTCAAAAATCATTTCTTGGTCATCGAAGAAGCAACCAACCGTGGCATTATCTTCTACTGAAGCTGAATATAGAGGTTTGGCTAATGCAACTCAAGAAATCATGTGGTTAAAATCTTTGTACACAGATCTTGGACTTCATTCTTCAACACCTCACATTTTTGGTGACAACACAAGCTCACTACATCTAGCAGCTAATCCGGTATACCATGCTAGAACCAAGCATATTGAAGTCCACTACCATTATGTAAGGGAGAAGCTAATGAGCAAGGATATTCAACTATCCTACGTCTCTACAGATATGCAATGTGCAGACATGTTGACGAAAGCTCTTGATGGTACGAAATTAAGTAGATTCAAGTTGATGATTGGTTTGCAGGAAATCAAGGACAATTGAAGATTTATTTGGAGGCCAAGCATGTTAGGCTTGAGGGGGAGCTGTTGGTGCATTTTGCCCAAGCCTACATGCTTGATATGCTTGATATTATCCTCATTTGTAAGTCACATGAGTAGTCATGTGAACACCTCTTGTAAAAGAGTACATTTTATCTCTTGTAAATGGAAAAAGAAAAAAGTAAAAGGATGGCTTACCTCATCCATGATGTAAAAGCAAATTCGTGGCTCCAACTACCAAAATCACGAATTTTTGAGCTGAGGGAATCTCTCCTAACTTTGGGGATCACTTTTAGGTGGAGCCATTCGAATTCGAATTCAAAACTCCCTCCAAGAATTGCTATAAAAGGAGCAAGAAGGAAGAGGCGATTAGCAAGCCTTGTACGTGACCACTTCATGTCATTTTGTAGAGATTGAAGAGCTTACTCCATAGCTCTATCATTCTACTCCCATTGTGCAAAGATTCATTGCCAATGTGGTTGTAATCATATGTGAATCTATACATTTATTATCATCTACCTCTCTGTTTTGTTCTCTGCTATACTCACTCAGAGCAGTAACTTCAGAAGGACATATCTCGAGTTTTACTGAACATTTTTCAGTGTTTTAAAGTGCGTTGGATAGCTCTCACTGTCTAGTTTCTACCTATACATTTTCAAGGTCATTGAATTTATACTTTTGGAGATATCTGCATTTTACTGCTTACTGGTCTATCTCTGCAGAGCCCCGAGAATTGTGGGAATGTTCCAGAACTTGATGAAACTTGTTCTCAGTGTTTAGTCCATCATTTGAAGTGTTTTAACTTGGAATAGGAAGCTTGCTAAGTCTATTTGCTATGCCCAAAATGAATTTTTCTAATTCCTTCCAGGTTGAGAGCACTGTTCATTTTTTCCAGCAGGTGTATGTCCAAATAGCAAGTTTTGGGAGCTAGTCATTTCGCAACTTGTCTGTCTTGACTTAAACTTTTGGGATACATGTTCCAAAGTACTTGGCTGATATTTTGGTGGATTTAGGAAGCTCAAAGGGTCTACTAATCAACTCTGAAGTCTCAGTTGGCTGGTGTGAAGCTGGTTGTAGCGGCACCTACTCATCTTTGGATTGCATCCACCATCTCTCTTCATATTCAAGTCCTAGGAAGTACTTTAATAATCCAAGATCATTGATCTTGAATTCCTTCATCATTTGACTTTTGATGTGTCTAATTCCTTGAACATCATTTCCTGTAATAATGATGTCATCAACATAGACACACAAGTATATTACCTCTGAATTGTTCTTCTTTATAAACAATGAAGTATCTGCTTTACTCATCACAAATCCTTGATCTAGGAGATAGGTTGTCAACCTGTAATTCCATGCTCTAGGTGCCTGCTTCAATCCATACAGAGCCTTCTTCAATTTACAAACATGATTTACCTTATTGGGATCTTCATAGCCAGGTGGTTGTGACATGTAGACCTCTTCAGATATCCATCCATTCAAGAATGCATTCTGTTGGTGTGTGAAACACCACAAGAACTAAACTAATGTGGTATTAGAAGACCTCCATAACCATCATTAGCTTAGCAAACCTCTAAATATGAACCTTCAACTCTGAACTTAGTGAAAATCAAAAATTTCACTTCACAGAAATCTGCGCCTCTTCTTTAAACTTTCAATCTGACCTGTATCAACTTGATCTTTGCAAATTCTTCTGATCATTTGCTAGGAAAGGTTCTTGCTAATGTTCAGTAACATATAACAAGCAAAACTTTCAAGCAATAACTTCACAATCTTCTGATTTTGTACCAAACTTTACACTATGTCTGAAAACTGGAAATTTACTTCATCGATTTGACATACCTTCACTCTTAAGCTGATTTCTCTGAGTACGCGTCCCGTTTCTCAAAGATCTTTTGACCAAATGTAGTTGAGGATAGTAGCTTTCAAACGAGCTATCACTTACCAAAAACTTTACACTGTGCTTCGAGATCTGACCTTCAGAAGATCAGTCAAATGTGCGCCAGAAAAGTCGTAACTATCAACTACCTTACATAGTCATATGAAATGACTTAGAACTCAATGTACAAGAGGAATTAGACTCAATCCTTCTACACAAACATGTGTTGATTATCAGAGAAGATGTGTACAAAATGGCTTGGCCTAATTTTGCTCACAGCCATGGAAAACTCTCTCAGACTCAGAAGTTTTCTCTCACCATCTCTCTCAGAAATTACACGACTTTTCTCTACTCACTCAGATTACAAAATTGAGTTCTCTCATACATGTTTCTGACTCAAATTAACTTATATACCTAAAGTTTACATCCTTCTAGACTTGAACTCGTAAGTTCTAAAGATCAAATACAAATCTAGACTCTAATTTTGCACTAATTTACAATAGTGAAATTGTCCCTTCACTTAGGCTTGATTTTCTGTAAGTCTTTTCTTCACTTCTTCTTTCCTCCATCATATGTCTTCATATGTCTTCATATATCTTCATATATCCATGCCTAATTAGTGAGTGAAGCCCCAACAGCTCCCCCTCAATCACTAATTAGCATGCTTTGACTTCTTCACACAATCTTCTTCTCTTTTATTCCTGCCATCTCCTTGAACCTATTTGTCTTCACTCCATCCAAACTTTTTGTCATAATATCTGCAATCTGATCTTTTGTAGAAGTGTACACCACTTCAATCTCTTTCTCCATTACCTTTTCTCTGAGAAAATGATACTGTATCTCTATGTGCTTTGTCCTTGCATGAAATACAGGATTTGCTGCAAGATATAAAGAACTCATGTTATCTCCATGAATTATGGGTATACCTTGATCAATTCCCAAGCTTTTGAATAATGTCTGCATCCATATTACTTCTTTTGCTGCTTCCACAAGTCCTTTGTATTCAGCTTCTGTTGATGATAAAGCCACTGTGTGTTGTTTCTTTGAACACCAACTCACAAGCTTATCTCCAATATATATCATGTAGCCATGTGTAGACCTTCTGTCATCTTGACTTCCTGCCCAATCTGAATCACTATAGGCTCTCAACCTTATATCTGATGTAAAAGGATAATACAATCCTTCTTTCAAAGTCCCTTTGATATATCTAAGGACTCTTTGACCTGCAATCCAATGTGGATTTTTTGGACAATGCATGAATTGGGAAAGAACACCCACTGCATAACTAAGATCAGGCCTTGTTAGAGTTGCATAAATCAAACTTCCCACTAAAGATTGATACTTCCTCATGTCTTTGAATTCTGCTCCATCATATCTACTGAGTTTATGATTGACCTCTAATGGTGTAGATGCCTCTCTGCAATTCTCCATGTTAAACTTCTTTAGAAGATTCAAGAGATACCTTTCTTGTGATACATAAATACCATGCTCTGCATAGGTGATTTCCATTCCAAGAAAATATGATAATTTTCCTAGATCACTTATCTTGAATTCCTTCTCAAGTAGCTTCTTCACCTCCTTGATTCCTTCATTTGAGGTACCTGTAATTATAATATCATCTACATATATACAAATGTAGATCATACCTTCATCTGTTCTTTTGATAAGTAGACTTGCATCTGCCTTTGAACTTTGATATCCAAGGTCATTAAGATACTTTACAAGTCTATAATTCCAAGCTCTTGGAGCTTGCTTCAAACCATAAAGTGCTCTTCTTAATCTGCAAACATAATTTGGAAACTTATGATCTGCAAACCCTTGAGGTTGCTCCATGTACACCTCATCTGATATATATCCATTCAAAAATGCATTCTTAATGTCCAATTGACTCAATATCCATCCTTTTGATGCTGCAATGGCAATGATTGTCCTTATGGTTGACATCTTTGCTACAGGACTGAATGTCTCATCATAATCTATGCCAAATGTTTGAGCATAGCCTTTAACCACCAATCTGGCTTTGTATCTGGCTATAGTTCCATCTGCATGCTTCTTAACTTTGTAAACCCATTTATTTCCAATCACTTTCTTACCATTAGGCTTTGGGACAAGTTCCCAAGTTTTGTTCTCTTCAAGAGCATCAAATTCTTCCTTCATTGCTACTTCCCATTGTCTCTTACCTTTTGCTTCATCATAGCTTTGAGGTTCTTCATCTTCTTTAACCATGTAAGCATAATTTTTTTGAGTCAAATAAGAAGTGTCATATGAATACCTTGTAGGTTGCTTCCTCATTCTGGTTGACCTTCTTGGTTCACACTCTTCATGTATATCTGGATGTACTTCTTCATCAAATATTGGCCCATCTTCATTTCTTCTGTATGATCCAACTCTTGATGTGCTTGCTTGCATATGTTCTTCATCTCCATCTATCTGCATATGTGACTTACCTCTTGCACTCCTTCTTATCTCTTCTTCAAATGTTTCAAGATCACATTCTTTATCTGCATACCAACTCTTCTGTTCATCAAAGGTTACATCTCTGGAAACAATAAAATGTTTAGTTAAAGGACTCCATAGCCTATAACCCATTTGCTTTTCATCATACCCAATAAACACATATTTTTCTGCCTTTGGTTCAGGCTTATGTCTGAGTTGTGATGGTACATAAGCATAGGCAATTGACCCAAACACTTTACAATGGTCAAGTGTTGGCTTCTTACCCCACCAAGCTTCATAAGGGGTCATACCATTCAAAGCTCCACATGGTAGCCTATTCACAAGATATGTGGCTGTATTTACAGCCTCAGCCCAAAGATAATTAGGGCAATTCTTTTCCTTTAACATTGCTCTTGCAAATTCAACCAATGTTCTATTTCTCCTTTCTGCCACCCCATTATGTTGAGGTGTATACCTGCAAGTTATCTCTCTTTTAATACCTGCATTCCAAAGATAGTCATTAAACTCTTGGGAGAAGTATTCTCCCCCTCCATCAGACCTTAGCCTCTTGAGTTTGTGACCTGTAACTCTTTCTGCATAAGCATGAAAATGTTTGAAGGCTCCAAAGACTTCTGACCTTTCCTTTAGAACATAAAGGGTTATCCACCTTGTAGCATCATCAATAAACAAAACATAATACTTAGATCCATTTATTGAACCTTCTTTTGTTGGCCCCCATACATCTGTATGTATGAGTTCAAGCAAATCATCATGCTTGAAACCTTTCTTCTGAAATGGTTGTCTATGAACTTTTCCCATCTGACAAGCTTCACACTTGTATATCATATGTTGATTCTTCACATTTGGTAGTCCCAATACAGATTGGTTCTCCACCATAGTTTTGATTCCTCTTTCATTGAAGTGTCCCAATCTCTTATGCCAAAGATCTAACTCTGTAATTACTTCATCACCATGTGTGATTAGGGCTTGACCAACATTTCCTTGTACTTTGAGAGTAAAAAGTCTACCTTCCTTCTTACCACAAACAATGGGTTTGTAAGCATCCTCTGGATCTTCAACAAATACCCCTTCATTTGTAAATCTGACTTGAAAACCTTTTTCCACTATTTGTCCAACACTAATCAGATTCTTTGGTATTGTTGGAACATACAAAACATTTGTTAATAAATCAGCTCCACTCCTGCACTTCACTTTTCCAATTGAATGCACATTATGCTTTGTATTGTCACCTGTTTGTACTGTATGACTTGAATTTCCTTCTTCCAATTCTGACAACAATTCTATATTACCTGACAAATGATTTGAACAACCAGAATCAATATAGAATACCTTGAGATCCTCCTTCTCTGATGAACTAATTGAATTCATCATCAATGTTGTATGGTTGTCATTCTGTGTATCATTTGCATAATTATAATATGTGGTGTTGTATGATTGTTTCTGATTCCAATTTCTACCACCACCTCTTCCATAACTTCCTCTTGAATTTTGTCTTC
>MU260239.1:270000-291560 GCA_020310875.1 Ceratopteris richardii | reverse complement strand
TTGAGCCACCAAAACACACTCTAATGATGAGACAAGTCATAAGGTAGCTAAAGAGACAAGGAGGGCATGTGAAGAGACTTGGAGGACATATGCAGAGTCATGGAAGGCTATCATGGTGATTTCACACCATCAAATGTCCTTCTAAGTGTGTGTGGATGGTAGGAAGTTGGGATGCTACTTACACATGTTCTATTGAACCATTTTCTATCATAGAAGTTCATATTCTCTTGTATATCTTGTACCCTTTTCAAAAGGTGCTGAATTTCTATAGTAGCCTATTAGGACTTCATTTTCTCTCTATAGGAAGCTCCATTTTCAGATTTCTTATACTTTTTCGAAAAGCCTATAAATAAAGGACTCTATATCCAAATGGGCTTTGCCGAATTCATCTTGTACTGTGAGTGATTGTTGTTTCTTCCTCTAATGGTCTATCCCAAAACCTGAAAGGAAAACTAGTATCTCTTGTGTGATTGATTTGAATGGTCTAAAGGTGTCAAATTCCAGTAATTAATAGCTCATTGAAAATATTTTAGTGTCTACTTTATGTGGCTAAAATTTTTTAACAATTGGATTTCGGAATTCTGATTTATATTAGTTTTAGTGATACTAGTCTGGGAGAAGCTAGGTCCTGGGCAGGGTCCAAGCTTCTTGTTTGTGCATTTGGAGGAGAAATCTTCCATCACTAACCAAAAATGCATTGATTGGATCTTGTTTTCCTCCTTCAAATAATATTTCTCAACAAAATCCACTACTGATATTACATTGCTAGGAAAGTGACTAGTACATCGTGAATTGGTTGGCTTGCCATAAATAAGTGAAATTATGCATAATAAAGTTATTGATAGATTTTAAGAATAGATGATTTAGTTCTCTTGATCTCATGACCTTTCTTACCACCTCTTTTCTTTTATGCACCTTTCCTTCACATATGATCTCCAAATCTTCAAACAACTTGATATGGATAAGACATTCATCGACATCTAGCACTTTTGGACACCACTGAAATGTTGTAGTTCCACATTCTAAACAAAGAACATTACAAACCTACGGTAGTGGAATTCTACAGATTCCCTCGAGGCATGAAGTTGGATCTAAACTACTTTTATGTATTAAAGGTTGATGTCGATGCATTGTATCTCATTGTATATCCTCCCATGCATATGATGAGCAACTACATCTTTGATCATGGAGGAAAAATGAGTTGGATCTAAAATACTACTTTTATGTATTAAAGGTTGATGTCGATGCATTGTATCTCATTGTATATCCTCCCATGCATATATGATGAGCAACTACATCTTTGATCATGGAGGAAAAATGAGTTATGACAAATCTGGTTGATAGATTCCTTGAGAAATGAACTTGATATGTTAAATACAACAACATTTAAACCTCTCCTTGAGATATGATAAAATACAGCTTCAAAGAGCCAAACATGCAATCGACACTGATATGTGGATGAGATTGTTGGAAATGAATAAAAAGTATGACTCGTGTAGAGAATGAGGAACAGTAATGTTAGCACATATCATTTAACTAATAATGATGAGCTATTATCCAACTAATATAACTTAAATAATGCTAGTCATTATTACCTATTAGTTAGCAATTCTGTCACTACTATCCATTAAGTAACTAGCTAATTTTATTATCTAACAATACTTATCTACTAGTTAACTATTATATCTTAGATAATGCTAGCTGTTATTAATTGTTAGTTAGCTATTACTAACTAGTATTCATAAAGTACTATTAGTCAATAATAACTAATAATACTTGTTTATTATTTGTTATCAGCTAATACTTAGCTATTACTTTACTAGTATTTGTTAAGTAGTATTAGCTAATATGATTTAATTAATAAGACTAAGCTATTACTTAACTAATATAATACCTAAATAATGGTAGCTAATATTACTTAGATACTACTTGAAAAGCATTAGTTGAGTAATATTAGCTAATATTACTTAGCTATTAGTTAACACAGATTATAGTAGTTATCATTTTATGTTAACTTATAGCTTATTTTACTTATCTGAGTTAGCTCATTAGTAGTTGGCTTATGTTAGCCTATCATTACTTAGTTTGCATTAGCGTATATTTCTTACTTTATCATAATAAGTCAAATATTTAGTTTATTTTAGCTAATGTAAGCTATCCTATTAGCTATTTGTTGTTTTTGGCATAAGCTTATAGTGCTTATATTACTTAGTTATTAGTACATATCTTATGGAAGCTATTTCTAAAAATAGTTATCCTAGATTATTTAGTAACTAAAAAAGTCTAATAGCTATAAAAAATTCCTAAGCTAATTAAGGCTAACATTTCTAGCTAGTAGCTGATATGTGATAGCTAATAGTGTTAAGCTTTTGCATCAATGGATAATTCTTATATCTTAAGCTAACATACTATCGTTTTACACTTCAAGGAATTTCATATCATCAATCACTGAATGTAACTGAGATATATAAAAGAGGTGAACATGAATCTCTTCATATTAATGTCTCCCAAATCCTTTCCTACATATACTTCTTTTCTTGTGAAACCCTACTTTCATTTGTCCAAACGATAGTTATTACTTCCTTTACCTCAACCAGAATGGGTGTTACTAGTTTACATCTTCAAGTCACTTTTCAAGTAACTACCTCCATCATCTGCTTGACTTAAATGTGTTATCCATCATAAACAAGTTTTCCCAAAACACCTATCACCTTACAACATACTGACATTGACATCAACACCCTTGGTAAATTTTCCCTATTTAATATCATCATCAAACAATCTCTTTAGAACAATTTCATCAAAATTATTGTTCATGCTTTGTAGTGTATTTCTGAAGTTGGTCAACATTTTACTTGTTAGTTTCTTGTCTTGACTTTTTAGCATGGTTAATCTCTTTCATAGATGAAGAATGCAATATTCAATGAAGTATCAATGTCTTCTCTTCATTGCCCATGTGCTCAATTTGCACATGGAAATAATCCATTATTGATTTGACTATGGTCACTCTAAATCCCTCATCATGTATGTCTTCAACAATGCTATAAGTTGACCAATTCATGTTATTTATCCCATTGTTTGTAGGAGGTCTTTCCATCTCTTTGGTCTTTAATGTCTCCCTATAATTTCTCTTCTTTTTTGCCCAATACCTCCTAATTTCTTATTGAGTACTCACATCATCCTGCATTTCCCAAAAGTGCACCACGACCATTGATGATTCCCCATGGTTACCTGAATCCATTTACTCACTTATCTATTGAGTTGTTTATGTATCTGACTCCATTAGATTCTAAAAATAAAAAATACCATAAAATATGGAAAGTACATATAAATACAAAGTTTCCTTATAAGTTATGTCCCTAGCTTACAATTATTGCAATGATGATATTTGATAGGATCTCATAAATCCTTCCATGTTCTTGCTATTCGATGATCCACAAAATCATATAGGAGATCATAATCTCTTCCATGTTCTGAATAATTGTGACCCATGCAATTGAAGATCTTCAATGCATGTTATGTATAATTTTGAGTCATAATTGTGCCTCGTTGCAAAAGACAGTATTCCTTGCATAATCTACATAATGTTTTGTTCATGTTCTTTCTATTCAATAGGTGATCATAATCTACACGAGTCCAAAACACATTCTAACTATTATAGGACAATTTTATCTACTTTAAGCTTAGAATGAATACTTGCAAACTCATAAGCAAAACACAAAATGAATGAATGATCATGCTCTTATGGAGTGTACCCAAAAGATGAATAATCTACCTCCTAATGAGTGATAATGAAAGGGCATGTAATATCACAAGATGATTACATGTATAATCATAGATGAAACACAACATGAACATGAGTTACCACAAGGATATGACACTTCATCCATTCATGCTCTATCATGTTTGGATTTTCCATCACCTGCACCCCAAATGGGCAATTTTGACATGGCATGAGGGAGTGCAAGTTTTTCCAAAAAGGTAGTGTCATGGATAAAAAGTGATTTCTATTTTCATCATTAATTATGCTATACAAAAATCTATTCTATCTTGCTTTTGATAATGGTTAATAGATAGATTATTGGGAAGCTAATGAGCAATATCCAAGACACACCTCCTTTCTATTCATGCCCATGCTTTTACCTAACATAAGATTCCTTGCATATTTCTCCTTATTTAAGGCTTCTAGACATGACATTTTGTGAAGATGAGAAGGTGATAGCCAAGAAGTATATCTTAGACATTCTCTCACCAAAGCATATAAGAATCATGTCGAGTAGTGTGTTACAAGGCACATAAGTATTCCAATAGTACATTATTCTATACATATCTAGTTTATAGAAGCCATTTCTCTCCACATACATGTCCCTTTAATGTGTTTAATTTGTTAATGGAGACCTTATCTTGTGTACTTATCATATTCCAATTATTGGTTCAAAAGACCTCTTCAATAGTTTCCTAGTAACAATTCCTCTAACCCTCTATTTTTTGCTTAAGTTGAATTTATAGGTAGTCTATATTTAGGATGTTAGCTGAATAATTATTTGGATGTAAATAAGAGTGATCTATAGCTAAAACTTCTAGTGCACATATCAGAATTAAATTTCTCCACTTTTGGTATCAAAGAATTAGTATTGGAGCAAATAGATTCTAGGTTTCAAAGAATAAAGAATAGCACTTGAAAAAGACTTAGAGAAGGCAAATGAAAGATTGAAGCCATGAGCCTATAATTCAGCATGAAGTGTGCAACACTCATACTCATTGTAATGGGATGTAGTTGAAGCTTTTGTGTCTAGTACAAGAAGATAAAGATTCAAGCAAAGAATCTTGGACGCATAACTACATCTATTTGTATATGAGCATTGTGTGCGCATTTTAGATATTGCACTCAATTGGATGAAGTGAAATATTCTATTATGTACATAGCTAAATATTGAAGCTTATATGTAATCTTGAGGATACCATTACATCTTCTTCCTTGGTGCAAGAAAGGTATGCATTGTAGATGCTTATGTATGCATGCTTGTGAAATTTATGATCAAGATGAATGATAGCTTTGGAAAACTATTCTTAGACTGAATATAAGTTGAATCTAGAGTTTTAAATTGATGCCTAACGTGCAACAGTGCATGCATATATGGTCAGGGAGAATATACATGCAAGTCTCATGATGTGCGGATGAGTAATAGGCTATTTCATATAGTGTATACAACCTGCATATTTCCAGGTTTATGTAACCACATGAATTGACATAAAGAGAGCTGGATATATGCTTGAATAGTTGATGATTTCTATACATGCTGATGTGATCTTTTAGCATGATATTGAAGCATTAAGGGTCCTTGCATTCATGCATAGATGACCTAGAAGTCTATATGTTTGGATATGATGAAGATTGATGAAACAGAAGGCTACTATGCATCACGTTTGTGGATGTATCTTATTGTGGATAAAATTAATTCATGTAAAACTTTGAAAGAAACTATAATTATGCTCATGTTATGATAACTAAATGTGTGCAATTCTTGATTTAAGATACAACAAGCGAGCTCAATGCTACTAGTTTGACAAGCCAAATTAAGGTGGTTAAAGAAGCAAGAACACAAAGCTTGGTGCTAGAGTGAAGGAAGGAGCTCAAGTTAAAAGGCTTTGAAACACATATGATGTGCATTTTAACTTTGAGAACTTGAGGATTGAAGAAAAAGCTAACGATTTTCAAAACAAGGATGCCCATCAAACGACCCTTGGAGATTTGAAGGAGTTGAAGACAAACTAAAGAAGGTTTCAAGATTGTAATAAGTCAAGATAGCTGCCATCAAACATGGAGTGGACTATGATCAAGTCAAGTTGAAGATCATTTTGAGAAGAAAAACACATCAAACAAGGTTGAAGACCAGGATTGAGCTTCCCAACAAAGGAGTCGAAGATTCTGAAGAAGTGTCGCCATAAATGTCAAAGGCTCCACAAGAACTTGACGAGATTCTTTATGGCTCAAGAAGCACAAGCAATAAATTATTGAGAATTTATTATCTTGTCTTGTAGTTGATAAAGAAAGCTTAAATACATTACTTGAAGAGGAACTCATGAAGAAGTTTATGTATGAGCGGCTCATTGCTAATTTTTTAGTTGTACAAGCAGCCATGAGGTAAGATTATGAAGTAAGGGAGAGTTAGCTTGCAAGTATTGGAAACTCCAAGAAGATTCCAAAGAAGAGAAAGTGCAACCAAGTCAATTAATATCAGATTTGGAAGAGAAGTACTTTTGCTCAAAGAAAGAGTAAGAGCATCCATAAAAGGTCATTTCAGAGGATTAGGAGCACCAAATCCATGAATGACCTTTAGAAGGAAAAGAGTAGCCATGATACATATATGTTTATACAAACAAGTTGGAAGAATGTATGACATCCATCGCCATGTTAAAAAGAGATGAAAGAGTCATGGCTAAGGATTAAGCTTGCAAAGTGGATGAAAGAAAGAATTTCAGCACAACCACCTATGAAGGAAGGATTTTCAAAGTTAAAACATCAGCCAACAACCTTTAGAAATGTAAAAGTGAAGAAGAATAAATTTATATCAAAACAAAAGCTTGAGGAACATGAAGATGCCAAAAATACAACCATAAATAAAGTTGGAGATGATTCAAAGACAAAGGATGATCAAATAAAATCATAAAAGCTTAGAAGACATGAAGCCATGAAGGTATACAAGGAGAGAGATTTTCAAAGAGAGGAAAAAAAGGAAGAGAATGAAGCAAAAAGGTTATATACAACCAAGGTGATCTCATCTTATTGTATAAGTTTGTATGAAACATTGTTTATCATAGAGATTCAAGAAGATCTCTTAATAAGAGCCAAAGAAGCAAAGATGAAGTTGGAAAGAAGACAAAGAAGCTTGGAAATACAAAAGAGAGATAACCAACCTATCAAGCAAACACATATGAGGGCAATAGAAGCAAAAGGTGAAGAGAACAAGATTTGGAGAATAGCATGGGCTCCCAATTGTAGCTTGAGGGGGAGTGTTTAAAATTATGGAAGTTGTGGGAAGCTCCAATTGTGAGGCTTGACACATAATAACCTCTTGTCATTTACCTCTTCTCTATGTATGATTTAATATCGAATTTCTACTTATCTATTTCTTTAGTATATGTTGGAGTTCAAAGATAGGCTTAGTGTTGAAGAAATAGACACTACTCTCATAAGCTTGAGGGAGAGTTTTGAGAACAAAGGTGCAAGATTATGTGCATAGGGCATGGATAAGAGTCAAAGATTGCTCAAGATCTGAAGTACACAAACAAGGAACCACATTATCCATATGGAGTGGATTGGAGCACCAAATGTCACCAAATAATGGAAACACAAAGGATAAGAAGTGCAAGGTCATGAGGATTGACAAGATGCAAGGTAGATGAAGAAACACAAGACCACATGCACATTTCTTCTTATTTAAATTGATTTCGGGTGTGATCTTTCGTGGAGACAAAAAAGAGATATTAGAGAAGCAGAACCTAGTCATTGTCTTACCAAACATGTCAGGATTGCGCCTAATAGTGTGTTACAAGGCACATAGGTATTTCAATAGTACATCATTATGTACACATTCATCTTGTAGGAGCCATTTCTCTCTAAATATATATCCATTTTAATGCATATCATATCTTGTTAGAAAGCTAAATTTGTGTAATTCTTTGATTCAAATATTGTTCTAAATCCGTCTTTAGTACTTAGTGGTAGTAATTCTTCTGAGCCTCTATTTTCTTCTTAATGAGTTGATAGGTAGTCTACCTTTACGTAGTTACCTACTTGAAATTTGAGCTCAATTGAATTGATTTCTAGGTTGCTTTAAAGTCAATACTATCAACTTTGCATAGAAAAAAGTTTTGACTCACTGGTGTTTGATTTGTGGATGAATCCGGTTTTAGTAACTAGTTGATTGATTGGATAGATTTTGGAAGAGGTTTTCTAACTTTGGATGTGAATATTAGAATTAATTTTCTCCACAAAATCTTTGTGGACTCCATCATACATGTGATGGGCCTCTATTTGGGAATGTCATTTTTGGATCCCTTCTTGTGAGCAATTCTAATGTTGCTTTAGGTAATAGTTGAAGGGCACGTGGAATGTGATAAAACTTCCTAAATTTGAATAAAATTGGGGTGAGTGATTGAGGACCTTGAAAAATTCATTAGGAAACCCATCGGGTCTTGGGGACTTGTTTTTTTTTAGAATATCAATGACATGGATAATCTCCCACATCTTAAGAAGCTTGTCAAGGAAGGGGCTTGGTCCGCTTGAGATTGTAAGAATAAATGAAAGCACGAACGTCTCTATAGGAACTCCCTAGGGTCGGAGACCAAGAGAAAATTTCCCTCTAGTAGTCTCTAATAAATTTGCTATTTTCCTTTTCTTCTAAGATGCTGATGCCTTCAAAGAAGTCTTTCTCCTTTTTCCTTTTTAAAAGATTAAACATAGCCTCTAGGGTGGGTCAACAACTTCTTCCCATTTAATATTGAGATTCCTCACAATGGCTTTGTTATCGATAGCATCAAGAGTGTTATTTTTGCAAGCAACTTCTTGACTCCCATCCCTCGAAGCAAGAGAAGAGTGTAATTTCGATGTGACAACCACCCTCTAGGTCAGCCTATGGGCCTTAAACTTCCTTGTTGTAAGGTGTGAGGAACCTTTTGGAAACCTCACAACAATCTGATGCCACTGGAAAAGGGATGGGTTAGAAGCACAAGATACGAAGGACTTGCTCACCAGCAAGAAAGCCAAGAGGGATTGATTGATGTGCACCCATCCGAATTCAGGGTTTGGACAATGAGAACAAATCAATAGGATGATTAGGAGATTATCGAAAGGGACAATGATGGAAATGATAGAGAACAAACAAAACATGTGATCCAAGAGTCTTGGGAATGAGGCACCTATCAAGCATGGCTACTCAAAAGAGTCCGCCTTGTTGATTGTTAAACTAGGTCATATCAAATCCATGACCGACATCAAAATAAGTGTTAGAGATCTTGAGATTAGACCAAGACCTCTATTGAGAACCTACAACCACTTTACCAAGACCTTTTCACCTATCATCATAAGAATCTTCCATATTGATGTGGCCAATGAGGATAAAATCACCCTATTCTTAGCAAGATGAATCCACACAAACATCCTAAATGAAGAGTAGTATGGAGCATAAAGCGAGATGATGGAACAATTAAAATCTTGATGAAGGCTGAACAAAACCTAGTTATTTAGGTCAACCAAATGATATTGGATCACATACCTAAAAGTGCTAGAGATCCCAATAGAAGTCCCACCAGAACCTTGCTGGGGTTCGAGTGAAACTACTATAAGTATCTGAAAAGGATGTTAAGGTTCCAATCAAGAGATTGATTGGAGACCTTGATCTCCTAAAGAAAGATGATGAAGGGAGGCCAAGGGAGGGTGTGCAGACTCACAAGAATGTCATACACCATGGAGAGACTAATTCAGCCTTTTTAATTGAAAGAGAACACATCAAAAGGAGGCATGAAGAGAAAGATTTAGGAATTTCTTCTAAACTTCCTAGGCACTTTGACTACCAATTATGTTGACTTGGAAGGGTGAGAGGGCCTCGAATCCTTACTTTTAAAGATCATGGCCATATCAAATTCTTCTTCCCACACCAATTTAGGAAGAGGATGGGTGACTCAACTTCCATCACCCCCTTATTAGATGAGCAAGGATAGATGTGGAGACACGGGATTGCCCGAGATGACTCAACATCAAATAAGTCACCCTAGGGAGTTCTGGGGGAGGTAGCAATATCTTTATCCAAGAGAGATATGATTTTTGTGGAGGGTCCAATTCTACTGGATGATTGGGGGGGATATGACCTAGGGGATGGCTATGATTGAGACTTGATGAGGGTAAAAACTTTTGCATCAATATTATGGGGACTAGGAGAAGCCACCATTGGCATTGGAGGTTTGCATAGGAGGCAATCTTTGGTGTAGTGACCAACTTTGTGACATAAGAAGCAATTGTGAGGGAGGTTCTTATAGACAACCTAGTGGGTGCGATCAATGCCTCTACAATTTTCATCGAGATTGACATACTCTTTGAGGGGATTTGATAAGCTAATCTTGACCCAAACCTCATAATTCTGTAGGTTAATATGAGGTTGCTCTTTGATAGCTACAACCTTTTTGAGAATTTTTCCATGCCCTTGATTGCATGGTGCCACCATAAAGGGGAGATTGAGGAATTCTACTCAAATAGGGAGATGTGGATTCATCCTTGAGAGGGTTGAATCTATGTTCCCATTTTAAAAAGACTACTGGGATGTTTTTTGGTTGAGCCAGTGGTGTGTCCCTAAAATTCTATCAACTTGGGTGGCACTGTAAAATAAGGAGAGGAATTAAACATTAGATTGATACAAAATATGCGAAGGTAGCATGTTGAGTTTGTAGAAGGTGCAGGTAGAACATTGTCTGAGAACATCTAAAGGAAGCTTGGGACCAAGACAAATCCCAAGGGTAGTCTTGATCACAAGAGTTCATGGATTATAACTAAGATGAAAGTAGACAAAACCTCTTACAAGGAGAGGGTGGTGGGCTAGATAAAGGACTTAGTTATGTTTGGGTGATAGGCAAGAAACTGGAGCTATGTTGAGACCATTGAGTGATGATAGGATTGCGAGAGAAGGATGGGAACTACATGAAAGCATTTTTTCCTTTAGGTTGAGAGAATGTTTACAAGGACCACCAACCACTTATTTGAGAGGAGTCTATGGAGCAAATTGACATCAATAGAAAAAATCGGACTAGACTTACCAAGAACCATTGCTAGTGGAGAAGGTGATGATGAACTAGGCCAATCCAAGCTATAGAAAAATGAAAAAGTCCTTTCTATAACATACCTCTTACTCCTTACCACCTAGAATGGAATTAAGGAAAATAAAACAACCCTAAGGGCTCCTAGAGGAGGTCCTTAGGATCCCATGATAGGAACAAAGCCCTACTTCACACCATAACTCGAGGGGTCAGGGGGGGTTGACTCCATGGATATGTAAAAAGGGAGTGGGAAAGGAGACAACAAGGAGCAGGAGGAGACATACAAAAAAATCCCCTGAGCTATGAAATTGATCCTAACCCTTATACAATAATTAGCATGAATTTTTCAAAAACTCAATTTTTTGTATCCATGATAGGTTTATGTGGGTAGAAACGAAGTCATTATTATCAAAGCTTTCCTCTTAACTAGTAATGTTTCTCCTTCCTCAACTTCCTCAAGACCTATTAGGATGAAAAATCCATTAAGATCATACAATCGCCATTACCATGTTCTATTAAGGCATTCCCATTAATAGAGATGTCCGTGATGGCTAGGACTTTCATCCAACCACGTGGTTCAAATTTTTTGTCCTTAAAAGTTGAGGAATTTATGTTGTATCTTTAACATCTCTATCTTGAATCACCAAGTTAGTGGAGTCTCTTCAGTCTAATCTTTGCTCTTCTTCGTGAGCTTGCCTACAAACCCACAATTTCACATCCTCGTCCATCCAGGATTCAAAGTTCGATGATATATTTGAGGGGTATCACTAACATATTTTTACACATTTTCATTGGATGGGAGGGATATCTTGGTGTTCAAATGAGTGGTGATTCATTCTAGTTGTTATCCCCAAGTATTGCAAGTATAGATCATTGTTATCCAATCCTACACGACTTTCAATTGTGTGCATAAATGGTCCATCTAGAAAACCACTGTGCCACTCTATATGTCCATCAACCAATTGCAACTTTACATGGGTGGGATGTAGTGCAGGTTTTCCCCAATTTTCCTACAGGGATCTAGCAGTGAATGTTGAACCTAGTTTGCTATCTAAAATGGGTCTCATAGTGTGCTCATTGAATGGGATATGTAGGAAATTATTGCCTTCATTTCCTTCACTATAATCTCCTACCTTGTCAACTAGCGCTTGTTTTAAAATCATGGTATGGGGCTCCACGTGTTTGGCCATCTTATAAAATCATGGTATGGGGCTCCACGTGTGGGTTTGTGTGCAAAAGTTCTTTCTATTGTTAAGATGCATTTCCCCTGGGCATTCTTTAAGAGCTCAATACTTGTACTCTTTGTCCCTTTTTCATGATATTAGGAAGTCATCTTTTCAACAATGGATTCTCTTTTGTATTCTCTTGTATACTATGGGAATGCCATGAGATATTCATCATCCTCATCATTATCATCATCATCATCATCATCATCATCATCTCTTCTTCTTCTTCTTCTTCTATTGAGAGATCTATCCATGATGCACTTGCATTCAGGAGATAAAAAAGTAAATTGAGATTTCTTATGATCTTTAATCTCTTAAGGTGGAGGTTTTTGTCCATATTGCATCTCTTTCTTAAATCTAGCTTCTTGTAATTGGTCACATAAGTATTGTGGACATTTCTGCTCAGCTTTATATATTACCAAACTAATATTTATGTCTTCATCAATTGATTGCTTTATCACACTAGTAATAGGCTCTTCTACCAAAGATTCAATTGAATTTGGCACAAATCTAATCTTAATGTGATTTTCTTTTGGCTCTCTTTACTTGGTAGGTTTTGCATGAGATAAGTATCACTCTTGCACCATCATTAAGAATTGGATTTTGAACTACAACAATGAGTATTCTCTCCCTAAGTAGCCTGGCTTCTTTGAGAATCTTCAGTGACAATTCAATGAGATGTTTGTACATGCTAATCCTCTCTTTTTCCAATTGGGAATCAAGGTAATACCAATGATTTGTTTCCACATTAAGATTGATTTTTACCCGAGTCTCACATGCTTTGAACATCATTTCTATATCCTCAAGGAGTGGAGCTACAAGCACAAAACCTATTTTCTTCTTCTTGAAACCTTTCCCATTCTTAGATGCTATGTATTCTTCCTAAGAATCATCCTTAGTAAATGCATCTTGTAGATCTTTCTCCAAACTTCCCAATTCTAACTAAATTTATCATTACATTGCCTCCAAGTCAATTTTCTTTTATTCTTCTTTTTTCCTAAATGACTCCATTGAGGGATTGAGGGGGTGAAGTATCTTCCTCCTCATGTGACTACTCAACCTCTTCCTCCTTAACTTGTGCACATGTAATTGCTTGTAGAGGCATTTTCCCTTCAGGTTCACTTCCACATTTCATGATTTCCACTATCCATAGTGGTGTGTGTGCTATATTTAGTGTGATTTTGAGGTATCCAATCATGCGATCCTTCTCACAATCCTCAAAATATCCTTCCATCTTCTAGGTAAAGGTTCTAGAGGGTTTAGAATCATCTTTCAATAGCATGAACCATTTAGAAGTGGTTGCACCTTTATTGTGTTGTTGTCTTTGGATTGCAACCCTTTTCTCTATATAGTAGATTCCTTCACTAGAATTAGATGATCAAGTTTGAGTTGTTGCTAGTGATCATAGGATAGTAGGTTTCTTCTTGCTACCATTTACCCTTGATGTAAGGGCTTTCGGATTTTCATTTCTATCATGTGGGTAAGATTTTGAATATCTAGGGTTTGTGTCTACCATTTCTTGCTCCACAAGTAATATATACCTTTTAGTGTTTTCCTCAATATACTTGATTGGGACATTTTTTAAATATGGAGGTGATTGTTGTTCCAAAATAAGTTTCACAAGCTCCCGATTGGCTTGATTGTACATAGATTGAACATAGTAAGGTTCTTGGTAATATTGTTGTTGGTCTCTAAGAGGATTTTGATATACATGCCTAGGTGAATACATAGGACTATGTTGGTATCATTGTCCTCTGCTTACATTGTGGTTGTTGATATTGTTTATTGTAATCTGTAGGTTAATACCTAGGCATCCTATTGCAGATATAAGTGGGATGATCTCCATTAAAATTTTGATATCTCCTAAGCGATTGAGGTCTTTCTCCATAATGTGGATTCCATTGCTCTTTGGCTCACTCCATCTAAAGCTTCTTAAGTACCAAGTATCTATATCTTTAAATGAAGATTTTGTTGAGCAAGAGGAAGTTTGTGCTTCAATCTTGATGTGAGAGGGTGAAGTCTTTAGTTTTGGATGTAGATTTTCTTCTAAATCCACACAATCCTTGATTGCATTGTTCAATGTATTGAGATTATGAATGTTTACAAGAATGTAGATTCTCGCTAGTTAATACTCAAGGAATAGAGAGATCAACACCTTTTAATGTGAACTTTTGCCAAGTTGACATTGATCAACATATTTCTTGAAGTGTCTAGCCACAACCCTCATTGAGTCATGGCTAGCTTGTTTGAAGCTATATAGTAGAGATGTTGAGTCATGCTTGACTCCTCACTTTCATAATGTGCCTATGAAGTCCTTCAAAAGAGTTTGTATGTTCACAAAAATTTCTATTTTTAGTGGTTGGAACCATGACAATGTTATTTCTACAAGGGTTAATATGAATTCCCTCTATTGTGTCAAGAAACATGTAACTTGTCTTAGATTCTGTTTTTACCCACATGGTCTATCATTCTTCTAGCTACATTGATTGAGGACCATAGATATTCCAAGGACCATAGATCGAGCAAGCCAAGGCTCTAGCACGAGTCCATGTAGTATGAGGATTATTCCATCTTTTCAAAATGGACATATGAGGAACGTTATGGACTTTAAAGAGAGGACTCTAGATGTGCATGAAGGCAAAGGGCCATTAAAGGTTGGGAGGAGAATGGCAATTAGCTAAAACGGACCTCACATTTGGTATTAGATCTTGTGTATATAGGTGTGGGTGAGAGAGAGAGAGAGGGAAAGTTCAATTGGACAATAGAACGTTATCTTGTAGAGATCCAAATAATTATCTTCCTGAGGAATTCTTGGAGAATTTTGAGCTGCAACACATGGGGAAATTAGAGGTAAAATAGAGAATTTCTTCATCTTTGTGTGTGAGAAGGTTGCCACTTGGGAGTTTGTGCAGAGGGGAGAATTCGAGCCAAAAAAGTGTGTTTCTTTTGTTGGTCCATTGAGCTTATGCGAAGGAACACCCTCAACATGTAAGAGATTCATCTATTTAAGTTGACACATGCATAGGGAGGCCATCTAGGCAGTGTGCCCATCGAGGGGCCCCCACCCACAAGACCAAGGGGTGGAGGAAAAAACCTCTCTCTCTCTCTCTCCATCTCTCTCTCTGTCTCTCTCTCTCTCTCTCTCATCTCTCTCTCTCTCTCTATATATATATATATATATATATATATATATATATATATATATATATATATATATATATATATATATATATATATATATATATATATATATATATATATATATATATATATATATATATATATATATATATATATATATATCTGTGTGTGTGTATGTATGTATGTATGTGTGTGTGTCTGTCTCTCTCCCTGTTTAGTATGGTACTATAATGAACTTATAGTGCCTTTTAAAGGCCTCCATTGACTATTTTAACTCAACACATGTGATCTTTTAGTAGCCCACATGCCACTCCTGAATTTCATGTGACTATAGTGAGGGGGAACAATTGTTGGTGCAAATCAAGCCTTCACCTTTGGCTTGGACCCCTTGAAGGATATCTCAATGAGAAGCAAGAACCATAGGAACTTAGTCTTATGTGTTATTACTTTTTTACTCCTTGTAAAAGTCTAAAAGACTTGGCATTATGTATACACACCTAACTGATTAGAGTCGTGGAATTTGGATGGTGTGATTGGAGAGAATATCTCCCTACATTTAGTGGAGTGATCATAGGAGATTTGAATTTGAATTCAAATTCAAATCTCAACTCATACTCTATAAAAGCTACATTGAAAAGTCGCGGGTTGTCCTTCACCATTCCCGAGGCAAATACTATTGATCATAGAGTGTGTGAGTGCTACACCATAGCCTACACATCTCCAACTCATTAGGCTATATCTATCAAGCCAATGAGATTGTACATTCATGTGAATTAATAGAAAGATTTACATTCATCATCTCTGTTGTCTCTGAGTCACCTTCTCCAAGTCTGTCAACTTCAAAGGAGCATATCTCAGGATCTACTGAACCAAATCAAGAGTTTAATAGCTCATTGGAACCAGCTCAAGGTCTTCTACAAGCATACAAAATTTCAAAAGATTTCATTCAGCCATTTGTGAGAAATCGCAGTCGAGGTGCTTACTGGTCTGTGTCTGCAGAGTTCCTAAAAAGTCGGGGGTAATCATATTTTTGCTAAACTTATTTCTCAGTGTATGGTTTATCAATTTGAGTGATTCTACTTGCAATTGATAGCTTACTAAGGTACTTTAATACCCCCAAAAGGAATTGTTTCAATTTCAAGTGTGCTGGTCACACTGAGCATAACACTGAGCAGGTATCATTACAGAAATAGTAAGTTTTTGGATTTGTGAAGGAACCAAGTTATCTGTTTTGGTTTGATCATTACACAAATCATTTCCAAAGTACATATATGGTTTCTTTGTGTCATTTGGAAGCTAAGCAAGTGTACTAAGCATATCTGGAATCAAAGGAGGGCAGGTGTGAAGCAGGTTTTGCAGCATCAACTCATTTCTTGAGTGCATCCAACCATCACTCCCAACAGTGGTATCAGAGCAAATACGGTAATCATGGGTGATGGTTTCCCTTCCTTCATTGACAAATTGGACAGAAACAACTACCAAGCTTGGTCTCTGAGGATGAAGACCTATCTACAAGGAAGGAGTTTATTTGGATACATATCAGGAGATGAGGAATTGCCCTCATTTAAAACTAGAGGACTACCTACAAAGGATGAACATGAGAGGCTCAACCAATGGTGTGCAAAAGATGCTTTGGCAAGGTCATACCTTCTTAACTCTATTTCTGATTTCCTTTTACCTCATGTAAGGAATTGCAAAACTTCCCAAGAGACTTGGGAAACCTTGTCTACATATTTTTCATCAAGTACAAGGGCCAGAAAGAATCAACTATGGATTGAATTCACCACCCTTAGGAAGCAATCAAAGCAATCAATTTCAGATTTTGTCACTAAAGTCAAAGACATTGCAGACCAACTTGCAAGTGTTGGAGAGGAGATTGAGGAAGAGCAAATAGTCAGACAAGTAATCAATGGACTAAAAGCAGATGACAAATGGGAGAGCTTTACCACATCAATGGACTTATACATGGACATCCAAGCACCTGATCTAACAACTCTGATTGGACAACTCTTTACACATGAAGCAAAGATCACAAAGAATGGAGAGCAATCAAAAGGTAACAACCCCTCTGCCCTTTATACTGATAAGAAGGTAAAAGATAAGGGTAAAAGTAAGAAGGTTGAAGAAGAAGGATCTACCTCCCAAGCAAACTATGCAGGGAGAGGTAGATCTTCAAGAGGAAGAGGCAGAGGAGGTAAGTCAGGTAGGGGGAGACCCTACAACTCATCACCATGCAACATTTGTGGATTGTCCAATCATACCACAGATGAATGCTACAAGAACTATAAGAATCAGAGAGGAAGAGGCTACTCAAGAGGTGGATACTCACAAGGAAGAGGCAGATTCAATCAACACCAAAGCTACAATGGATACAACAATCAATACAACAACAATTACAACAACAATCACAATGGTAACTACCCAGGTGGATTCAGGAATAGAAGAGATTACAACAACTATGCAGAGGAGCAAGATGACTCCTTATTGATCATGAATATGACTTCTAAGTCAGGTATCAATGATGATCACTTATTCTATATTGATTCAGGTTGCTCTAACCATGTAGCTGGCAATGTGGCACTACTTTCTGATTTGGAAGAACCCAAAGGCAAGCATCAAGTGCAGACAGGTGATGATACTAAACATTCAGTTGTTAAAGTAGGCAATGTCAAAACTAGTGATGGTAATCAGAATTTATTGAGCAGAGTATTGTATGTTCCAACAATCACCAAGAACCTAATGAGTGTAGGTCAGATTGTGGAAAAAAGGTTTGCAAGTCAGGTTCACACAATATGGAGCATATGTGGAGGATCCAAGACATGGATTCAGAAGGATAGCTAAGGGAGAAAAATCAGGTAGATTGTTTACCTTTGAATTAGAAGACACAAAGAGCATTGCTTTGTACAATTACAAGGATCAAACACTATCAGAATTGGAAATTTGGCACAAGAGGTTAGGTCACATTGGTGAGAGGACCCTAAAGCAAATGTGCAGGGATCAATGTGTGCTTGGGATACCTAATGTGTCCAAGCAACACATGATTTACAAATGTGGATCATGTCAATTTGGTAAGTCACACAGATTGCCTTATACCAAGAAAGGTTTCATGCATGAAGATTATCTGGAATTAGTGCATACAGATGTTTGGGGACCTAGCAAGGAACCATCCATATCTGGATCAAGGTACTATGTGTCCTTCATTGATGACTATAGCAGGTGGACTGTCTTATACTACATGAAACATAAAGATGAAGTATTTAATTGTTTCAAAAAGTATCTTGCACTAGTTGAAAATCAAACAGGTAGACATTTGAAGAAGCTAAGGTCACATGGTGGAGGAGAATACTTCTCCAATGAGTTTGAAGATTTCTTGCAGGAAAGAGGCATCAAAAGGGAGATTACTACAAGGTACTCACCTGAACAAAATGGGGTAGCTGAAAGAAGGAATAGACTCATAGTAGAAACAGCTAGGTCTATGCTTAATGAAAAAAAGTTGCCAA
This sequence comes from Ceratopteris richardii, assembly GCA_020310875.1. Lineage (NCBI taxonomy): Eukaryota > Viridiplantae > Streptophyta > Polypodiopsida > Polypodiales > Pteridaceae > Ceratopteris > Ceratopteris richardii. Next base: position 272,884 of record MU260239.1, on the reverse strand, counting down.
ATTATCTTTGGGCAGAGAGTGTATCCACTGCCACCTATCTCATCAACAGGTTGCCATCCAAATCACTTGATGGCATGACACCATATGAAGCTTGGCATGGTAAGAGACCCTCTCTGGATCATTGCAAAATCTTTGGTTGTGTAGCATATGTGCATATTCCCTCACAGGTAAGGGGAAAGCTAGACCCTAAGGCTGAAAAATGTATCTTCATTGGTTATGATTTGAACCAAAAGGGATACAGATTCTACAACCCAACAAACAAAGGTTTCAAGGTAAGCAGAGATGTCATCTTTGATGAGAATGACTCATGGTATGAGAATGAGTGCAGGAAAGTTAGTCTACCCTATGACATGGAAGAAGATTTTCCAAAGCTCACCAGGGAGGAACCAATTCAGCAAGAAGATTCAAGCTCAGATGATGATGAAACAATAAATCTTGGAAATCCAAAGGGAAGATGAAGATGAAGCAACTAGAAGATAAACCAGAATCCTCAACACAAGCAATGAGGAGATCTCAGAGAGAAAAGAAGAAGCCTATTAGGTATGGGTATGATACTTCTCTTGTAACTAAACATTCTGTATATCTTGCAAAGGACTTGTTGAATGAAGAACCAGGTACCTATGAAGAAGCAATTACCAAACCAGAATGGAAAGAAGTCATGGATGAAGAGATGGAAGCTCTCAAGGAAAGTGATACTTGGGACTTGGTACCCAAGAAAGACTCTATGAAGGTAATAGGATCCAGATGGATCTACAAACTAAAGAAGAATTCAGATGGAACAATAAACATGTACAAAGCTAGGTTGGTAGCCAAGGGTTTTGCACAAACCCAAGGCATTGATTATGAGGAGACATTTTCTCCTGTGGCTAAGATGCCAACTATCAGAATATTAGTGAGTGTAGCTGCATCCAAAAATTGGAACATGTACCAATTAGATGTCAAGAATGCTTTCTTGAATGGATGGATATCTGAAGAAGTCTACATGTCACAACCACCTGGCTATGAAGACCCCAAGAAGGTAAACTATGTTTGTAAATTGAAGAAGGCTCTATATGGTTTGAAGCAGGCACCTAGAGCATGGAATTACAGGTTGACAACCTACCTCCTAGATCAAGGATTTGTGATGAGTAAAGCAGACACTTCTCTATTCATAAAGAGAAGTAGTACAGAGGTAATCTACTTGTGTGTTTATGTTGATGACATCATCATTACAGGGAATGATGTCAATGGGATTAGACACATCAAAGGACAGATGATGAAGGAGTTCAAGATCAATGATCTTGGATTATTGAAGTACTTCTTAGGTCTTGAGTTAGTCTACACCAACTCAGGTATATATATCACTCAAAAGAAGTATGTACAGGATATGGTCAAGAAGTTTGGTTTGCAGGATGCTAAAGTATCTACTACTCCAATGGAGGTCAACCTAAAGCTAAGTGCTCATGAAGGAGAAGAAGTCAAAGACATCACAGGATACCAAAGTATGGTAGGTAGTTTAAACTATGCTACCTTGACAAGAATTGACATAGCATATGGAGTTAGTGTGCTTAGTCAATTCATGCACAAACCAAGGGTACCTCACCTAGAGGCAGCAAAGAAGATCTTGAAGTATCTAAAGGGAACTCAAAGTCATGGTTTGTACTTTCCTTTTACATCAGATATTGACATTAAAGTTTACTCAGATGCAGATTGGGCAGGATGCAAGGATGATAGGAGAAGCACCTCAGGCTATATTTGTTTTGCAGGAGATAAGCCTATTTCTTGGTCAGCCAAGAAACAACCTACAGTGGCATTGTCATCCACTGAAGCAGAGTATAGAGGGCTTGCCAATGCCACTCAAGAAGCTATCTGGTTGAAGCTTCTATATACAGAGTTAGGCCTATATACAAGGCCTCCAATCATCTTTGGTGATAACACAAGTTCTCTTCACCTTGCAGCTAACCCAATATATCATGCCAGAACCAAACACATAGAGGTTCATTACCACTATGTGAGGGAGAAGTTACTTAGCAAAGACATTCAATTGACATATGTGTCTACTAATATGCAATGTGCAGATTTACTCACTAAAGCATTGGATGGAAACAAGTTATGCAGATTCAAATCTATGATTGGATTGCAGGAAGTTATTGAAGATTGAAGATGAAGACTTAAGCCAAAGTGTTTGGCTTGAGGGGGAGCTGTTGGTGCAAATCAAGCCTTCACCTTTGGCTTGGACCCCTTGAAGGATATCTCAATGAGAAGCAAGAACCATAGGAACTTAGTCTTATGTGTTATTACTTTTTTACTCCTTGTAAAAGTCTAAAAGACTTGGCATTATGTATACACACCTAACTGATTAGAGTCGTGGAATTTGGATGGTGTGATTGGAGAGAATATCTCCCTACATTTAGTGGAGTGATCATAGGAGATTTGAATTTGAATTCAAATTCAAATCTCAACTCATACTCTATAAAAGCTACATTGAAAAGTCGCGGGTTGTCCTTCACCATTCCCGAGGCAAATACTGACCATAGAGTGTGTGAGTGCTACACCATAGCCTACACATCTCCAACTCATTAGGCTATATCTATCAAGCCAATGAGATTGTACATTCATGTGAATTAATAGAAAGATTTACATTCATCATCTCTGTTGTCTCTGAGTCACCTTCTCCAAGTCTATCAACTTCAAAGGAGCATATCTCAGGATCTACTGAACCAAATCAAGAGTTTAATAGCTCATTGGAACCAGCTTAAGGTCTTCTACAAGCATACAAAATTTCAGAAGATTTCATTCAGCCATTTGTGAGAAATCTCAGTCGAGGTGCTTACTGGTCTGTGTCTGCAGAGTTCCTAAAAAGTCGGGGGTAATCATATTTTTGCGAAACTTATTTCTCAGTGTA
>MU260239.1:255000-260000 GCA_020310875.1 Ceratopteris richardii | reverse complement strand
AGATAGTCTTGGATCCATAAATGAAGATGTCGAAGATCACATATTGATAGCGCAACTGCTAACTGGTTTGAGAGGAGATGAAAGGTGGAAACCTTTCGTACTCTCGACTGAACTATCTTTAAATCATTTTGTACCAGATTTAAATCAGTTGCTTGGTTTGATGCTCACAAATGAGCAAGACCTGAAAGGAGATACAGATAAAGGACAAAGTTCTGCAATGTACATGAAGAACAAGAAGAAAGACAAAGGTAAGTCAAAAGACGAAGAAGATTCGAGTTCTCAAGCTTATTATGCAAGAGGTAAAGGCACCGACAGAGGAAGAGCAAGAGGTTTTGGAAGAGGAAGAGGTAGCCAGAATAACAACAAGAAGGCTTGCTGGATCTGTGGACTAAGTAATCATTTGGCTCATGATTGTTGGCACAATCAACAAGGATTAAATCAAAATCAGAATAGTAACAGCAGAGGTAGAAGCGGAAGATATCAGAATAACTTTCAAAGAGGAAGACAAAATCAAAGAGGAGGCTATGGTAGAGGTGGAGCAAGAAGTTGGGGACAGAATAAATCCTTCAACACCACCTACAACAACTACGCAAATGACACACAGAATGAAAGTCATATATCATTGATGATGAACTCAATCAGCACATCAGATAACGAAGACCTAAAGGTATTTTACATTGATTCTGGATGTTCTAATCACTTGTCAGGAAATATAGAACTAATGTCAGAATTGGAAAAAGGTAGTTCCAGTCATACTGTTCAAACAGGTGACAATACGAGGCATAGTGTACATTCAATTGGAAAAGTGAAGTGTAAGAGTGGAGCAGATTTGCTAACCAATGTTTCGTATGTTCCGACAATACCGAAAAATTTAATTAGTGTAGGACAGATAGTTGAGAAAGGTTTTCAAGTCAGATTTACAAATGAAGGAGTATTTGTAGAAGATCCCGAGAATGGATATAATCAGATTGTCTCTGGTAAGAAAGAAGGTAGACTCTTTACTTTAAGAGTACAAGGGAACATCGGCCAAGCACTGCTCACACATGGTGAAAAGGTGATTACAGAACTTGATCTCTGGCATAAGAGATTAGGTCATTTTAATGAAAAAGGAATTAAAGCTATGATTTCAAATCAGTCAGTACTGGGATTACCGAATGTACAGAACCAACATATGATTCATAAGTGCGAAGCATGTCAGATGGGAAAAGCCCACAGGTTACCTTTCCAGAAGAAAAGATTCAAACATGATGGAGTACTTGAACTCATTCATACAGATGTATGGGGTCCAACAAAAGAAGGATCAATCAACGGATCGAGGTATTATGTTCTATTCATTGATGATGCTACAAGATGGATAACTCTTTACGTTTTGAAAGAGAAATCAGAAGTGTTTGGAGATTTCAAACATTTTCATGCATATGCTGAAAGACTCACAGGTCAAAAGCTTAAGAGACTGAGGTCTGATGGAGGGGGAGAATATTTCTCCCGAGAGTTCAATGACTATCTTTGGAATGCAAGTATTAAGAGAGAAATAACCTGCAGGTATACACCACAACAAAATGGTGTAGGAGAAAGAAGAAATCGAACTCTAGTTGAGTTTGCACGAGCTATGCTTAAAGAAAAGGATTGTCCAAATTATCTTTGGACTGAAGCTGTAAATACAGCTACATACTTGGTACAGATTACCATGTACGGCATTAGATGGAATGACCCCGTATGAAGCTTGGTGGGGAAAGAAGCCAACACTTGATCATTGCAAAGTGTTTGGATCAGTAGCTTATGCTTATGTACCATCACAACTCAGACATAAGCTCGAGCCAAAAGCTGAGAAATATGTGTTCGTAGGATACGATGAAAAGCAGATGGGCTACAAGTTGTGGAGTCCTCTAACAAAACAGTTCACTATTTCTAGAGATGTTACATTTGATGAACAGAAGAGCTGGTATACAGATCAAAGTCACACAACGGAAGAATTTGAAGAAGAGGTAAGAAGGAAAGAGAAAGGGAAATCAATTGTACAGGTGAACAGAGATGAAGATCATATGCAAGCAAGTACGTCCAGGATCGGATCAGGTATGAGAAATGAAGATGAACAGGAATTTGATGAATATGTGTATTCAGATACACATGAAGAGTTTGAACCAAGAAGGTCAAACAGGAAGACAACCAAGAAGGTATTCCTATGATACTTCATACATAACTCAGAAAAATTATGCATATATGGTCAAAGATGATGAAGAACCTCAGAAGTATGATGAAACTAAAGGCAAGAAGCAATGGGAAGAAGCAATGGAAGAAGAGTTTATCGCACTGGAGGAGAATAAGACATGGGAACTTGTTCCAAAACCAAATGGTAAGAAAGTGATTGGAAACAAATGGGTTTTCAAAGTTAAGAAACTTGCAGATGGAAGGATAGCCAGACACAAAGCCAGACTGGTTATCAAGGGCTATGCTCAGATGCATGGCATAGATTATGACGAGACGTTTAGTCCGGTAGTAAAGATATCAACCATAAGGACAGTGATTGCTATAGTAGCATCAAAAGGATGGAAGCTAAGTCAGCTAGATATAAAGAACGCATTTCTAAATGGATACATATCAGATGAAGTCTACATGGAACAACCGGAAGGGTTTGTAAGTTCCAGATATCCAAACTTCGTTTGCAGATTAAGAAAAGCACTTTACGGACTGAAGCAAGCTCCAAGAGCTTGGAATTATAGGCTTGTGAAATATCTCAATGAACTTGGATACCAAAGTTCGAAAGCAGATGCAAGTCTACTCATTAAGAAAATAGAAGAAGGTATGATCTACATTTGCATTTATGTAGATGACATTATAATCACAGGTACTTCAGATGAAGGAATTAAAGAAGTAAAGAGATTACTCGAAAAGGAGTTTCAGATCAGTGATCTAGGAAAGTTATCCTACTTTCTTGGAATGGAAATCACATACACAGATCATGGTGTATATGTCACACAAGAAAGATATCTCCTAAACTTACTGAAGAAGTTTAATATGGAGAATTGCAGAGAAGCTTCAACACCGCTTGAAGCAAATCATAAACTCAGCAAATATAGTGGAGCAGAGTTTAAAGATATGAGAAAGTATTAGTTGTTAGTGGGAAGCCTAATCTACGCTACACTAAGACGACCGGATCTTAGCTATGCAGTGGAGTTCTCTCACAGTTTATGCATTGTCCGAAGGATCAACATTGGGTTGCAGGACAGAGAGTTCTTAGATATATAAAAAGAACTATAAAGGAAGGATTATATTATCCTTTTACGTTAGATATAAAGCTGAGAGCATTCAATGACTCAGACTGGGCAGGAAGTCAAGATGACAGAAGATCAACACATGGGTATATGATAAACCTAGGAGATAAGCTAGTAAGCTGGTGTTTTAAGAAACAACACACAGTGGCTTTATCATCAACAGAAGCAGAATATAAAGGACTAGTAGAAGCAACAAAAGAAGTGATATGGATGCAGACCTTGTTCAAAAGCATGGGTATTGATTAAGGTATACCGATCATACATGGAGATAATATGAGCTCACTGTATCTTGCAACAAATCCAGTATTTCATGCAAGAACAAAGCACATAGAGATTCAGTATCATTTCCTGAGGGAAAAGGTAATGGAGAAGGAGATAGAAATAACATACACTCCGACAAAAGATCAGATTGCAGATATTTTGACAAAGAGTTTGGATGGAACAAAGACAAGCAGATTCAAAGAAATGGCAAGTATAAAAGAAAGGAAAATATATGAAGACAGGAAGAGTCAAATTAGTGATTGAGGGGGAGCTGTTGAAGAATCACTCACGAATTTGACATACAAACATACATAAAAGAAAAAGAAAGATAAAGAGAAGCGGAATCAAATATTCAGAAAATAAAAAAGCCTGAATGAAGGGACAAATTCACAGCCGTTATGTACAGTGCAGAATCTTGCAGAATCAGAGGTTGATAGAGTTCGTTACACCGAATCAAATTGTATATAAAGAGAGAACATGCATAAGAATAAGAGAGGGAAGTGCGAGCTAGAACATGCGTGAGAAGAGCGCGCAGTTTAAATAGAGCACATATAGAGATGATAGAAGAGAGGAGAGAGAGAAGTTTTAGAAGACGCCAGAGATCGCGCATGTACAGATGAATAGCACAAACCTCAAATGTCAGGTGTTCATCTGAGAGAGATGGTAAGAAGAAACTACTCAGTATAGGAGAGTTTCCATAGCTTGAGCAAGAAGAGGCCAAGCTAATTTGTACACATCTTCTCTAATAGAAAACACATGTTCATGTGGAAGTTTACGCGTACTGTTCGTATGTGGAGAACTCTGAGTATTTTTGTGTTACGGTAGAAAGTTCATTAACCGTTAACAGTTACAGTTCGTTCAGTAAACGTGTCCCCCGGTACTCTCTCAGTAAACGAATGTCTCGGTCAATTATAGTTATCTCAGTAAACGAATGTTTTAGTCAATTACACTTGTCTCAGTAAACGCATTTTCGGTCAGTTACAGTTTCTCAGAAAACGTGTTTTCCGGTAGAACAACGAAGTATATCTCGCAGAGTAAATTAAGGTTTTGTATGAGAGATAGCTTATCTTATAGCTAGACATCTCTACTATCAGTTCATCAATCATTTCGGTGAAATGAATATGTACACACAGTACAAAGTCTGACCGAAAGGAGGCATTCTGAACCGGAGAAGTTTTTCCTTAAACTTCAGAAAGTGTTCACTCAGTAAAGGAAGTTCACGCATTACTTCCTTACTTCTTGTATACTCACTTGAAGTAATTACAAACAGGACAGGAGTTGATTCCAGTAGGATTCCGGTATAACTACGGTCACAGTCTGGTCAGAGTCCGATGAAGTTCCAGTGAATTTTTCGAGTGAATTCAAAGCGCAGTTTTATATGTTTGAGCAACAATAAACTTGCTAAGCTACTGCTGATTATAGAGGTGTTCTAATATCGCTCTAGCTTAGCCAACTTTTTCGGTGGCG
>MU260239.1:137500-217500 GCA_020310875.1 Ceratopteris richardii | reverse complement strand
CTTTCTTCCATAGTTCCTATAGGGCAAAAATATTCATTTAACTACAAGTTCCCAATTGTCTAAGTCAATCATGTATGTCAAGTGGACTCATCTATCATGTATGTATGCCACTAGTTTTTAATCCGTAAAAGGTAGCCATTATATGCATGTGGTTAGCAAGTGTTGAAGAATCACTCACAAATTTGACATACAGACAGACATAAAGACGAAGAAAGACACAAGAGAAGCAGAAACAAAGTCAGTCAGAAAATTAAGCCTTAGTGAAGGGACAAATTCACGACTGTAATATAGTTCATAGAAACTTCCAGAAATACGAGTTTTGAATCTCGGAACAAAATGTATATATAGAGGAAAGATAAGAGTCCCGTGAGAGACAAGGAATAGTGATATAGAAGACACCAGAGATTGCGTATGTAGAGATGAATATAGAACATGAACTGTCGGGTATTCATCTGAGAGAGATGGTAAGGAATAACTACTCAGAGTAGGAGAGTTTTCCATAGCTATGAGCAAAGTGAGGCCAAGCTATTTTGTACACATCTTCTCTAATAGAAAAAACATGTTCATGTGGAAGTTTGAGCGCATTCTTCGTATGTGAAGAAATCTGAGTAATTTCATGTTATTGTGAAAGTTAGTTAACGGTTACAGTTTTCTCAGTAAATATTTTCCGGTACTTCCGAGAGTTAGATCTCACTACACAGTGTAAAGATTTTCATGAGTGATAGCTCATCTTGAAGCTAGGAGTCTGAACTACAAATTGATCAAAAGAATTTTGTGAAACGGGAGATGTACACAGTATAAAGTCTGACCGTAAAGGACATTCAGAACTGGTGAAGATTTTTCTTAAACTTCAGAAAGAGTTCATTTACTAAAGAAAGCTCAGGCATTACTTCCTTACTTCATCAACAATCATTTGAAGTAACTACAAACAAAATTGCAGTTGATTCCGGTAAGATTCTGGTAACATTACGGTGACATTCTGGTGACAGTCCGGTGAAGTTCTGGTGATATTTCGGTGAGTACAAAACACAGTTGTAGAGTTTTCAGTTTCAGGAAGTTTGCTAAGCTACTGATGATTATAGAGGTGTTCTAATATCACTCTAGCTTAGTTCTTGTAACGTGGTGAATTCCGGAGTTGAGCTTTAGCTAGTTAAGCTCACTCGCTGCGTCAACAAGTAGTACAAGAGCTCAACAGTTGATGGTGGTTCGTTAGAGCTTAGCAAGTGGCAATTTTCCACAGTCTTGTTAGTGAACAAGCTTTTTCCACGAAATCAACAGTGGTATCAGAGCAGAAAGATTCTGAAGAGCAGGAAAGGTTTCTCAGAAGTAGAAACGGAAGTAAAGATACAAGAGAATTCAAAGAACTTTCACAAGAAAGGTGAAAGCTGAGGAGATCAACAACAAACGGCATAAAGAAACGTTCCAAAGTAATTCTCAAGGGTAAAGGTTTGTAAAAGGTAAAACCTTTTAATATTACACTTACCGACAGTAACAAAAATAAGAAGATTATGGCAGATCATATCTCTATTGACAAATTGAACAGAGATAATTATCCCGCATGGGTAATGCGCATGGAAGCCTTACTCATGAGTAAGGACTTAATGATATATGTGACAGGAGAAGAAAAGAAGCCGACTTTCGAAGATGACAGTCAACCAAAGAAAGAAGAGTTAGAAGCCTTGAAGTTGTGGCAGAAGAAAGATGCAACGGCAAGAGCTCATATCTACAATACAATTACAGATCATCTACTACCGCACATTAGAGGTCTCGAGAAAGCGGAAGACATATGGAGTGCATTGGAAGATCATTTCCAAAATACGACGAAAGCTAGGAAGGCTAGCTTATGGTCAGAATTTATAACGTTCAAGAAAAAGCAAAGTCAAAGCATTAGTGATTATGTCACTAAGATGAAAGACTTGGCGGATAGTCTTGGATCTATTGATGAAGATATCGAAGATCACAGGTTGATAGCACAAGTGCTTGTAGGATTGAGAGGAGATGAAAGGTGGAAACCTTTCATACTCTCAATAGAATTTTCTTTAAATCATTTTTTTACCAGATTTAAATCAGTTGCTTGGACTAATGCTAACGTTTGAGCAAGATTTGAAGACAGATGGAGATAAATCACATAGTTTAGCTATGTATGCGAAGAATAAGAAGAAAGGTGATAAAGGAAAAGAAAAAGATGAAGAAGAGATGTCTACTCAAGCAAATTTTTCAAGAGGAAGAGGTAATGCTAGAAGTAAAAGTAGAGGTAAAGGAAGAGGTAATCAGACTAACAACAAGAAGACTTGTTGGATCTGTGGATTAAGCAATCATTTGGCTTATGATTGTTGGCATAATTCTCAAGGATCAAGTCAAAATCAGAACAATAACAGTAGAGGCAGAAGCGGAAGATATCAAAGAGGAAGACAAAGCCAAAGAGGCAGATATGGTAGAGGTGGAGCAAGAAGTTGGGGACAGAAGTCTCACAACACTACCTACTACAACTATGCGAATGATACACAGAATGACAGTCATACAACGTTGATGATGAACTCGATAAGTATATCAGAGAATGAAGACCTCAAGGTATTCTATATTGACTCTGGTTGTTCAAATCATTTGTCAGGAAATATAGAATTGTTATCAGAACTTGAAGGAGGTATTTCAAATCATACAATACAGACAAGTGATAACACAAAACATAATGTAAGGTCAATTGGAAAAGTAAAGTGTAAGAATGAAGCTGACCTGCTAACAAATGTTTTGTATGTTCGAACAATCCCGAAGAATCTGATTAGTGTGGGACAGATAGTAGAAAAAGGTTTTCAAGTCAGGTTTACAAATGAAGGAGTATTTGTTGAAGATCCAAAAAATGGATACAATCAGATTGTCCATGGTAAAAAGGAAGGTAGACTTTTTACTCTAAAATTACAAGGAAATGTTGGTCAAGCCTTGATCACACATGGTGATAAAGCATTTATAGAATTAGACCTCTGGCATAAGAGGTTATGACATTTTAATGAAACAGGAATCAAAACTATGGTGGAAAAACAATCCGTGAGAGGATTACCAAATATGAAGAATCAACATATGATTCACAAGTGCAAAGCTTGTCAGATGGGAAAAGCCCATAGGTTACCATTTCAGAAGAAAGGGTACAAACACGATGATGTGTTAGAACTCATACATACAGATGTACGGGGACCAACAAAAGAAGGATCTATCAGCGGCTCAAGGTATTATGTTCTTTTTATTGATGATGCAACAAGATGGATAACTCTTTATGTTTTGAAAGAGAAATCAGAAGTATTTGAAGCTTTCAGGCATTTTCATGCATATGCCGAAAGACTTACAGGATAGAAACTCAAAAGACTAAGGTCTGATGGAGGAGGAGAATATTTTTCTCGAGAGTTCAATGATTATCTGTGGAATGTAGGTATCAAAAGAGAAATAACTTGGAGGTATACACCGCAACAAAATGGAGTAGCAGAAAGAAGAAACCGAACTCTAATTGAGTTTGCAAGAGCAATGCTAAAGGAGAAGAACTGTCCAAATTATCTTGGGCTGAAGCTGTAAATACAGCTACATATTTGGTAAATAGGTTACCATGTACACCTTTAAATGGGATGACCCCTTATGAAGCTTGGTGGGGCAAGAAACCAACACTTGATCATTGTAGAGTGTTTGGATCAGTTTCTTATGCTTATGTACCATCACAACTGAGACATAAGCTTGAACCAAAAGCTGAAAAATATGTGTTCATTGGATATGATGAAAAGCAAATGGGTTATAGGTTATGGAGTCGTCTAACCACACAGTTTATTGTTTCCAGAGATGTGACATTTGATGAAGGAAAGAGCTGGTATACAGATAAAGAGCATAGTGTTGAAACACGTGAAGAAGAGATGAAAAGAATTGAAAAAGGAAAATCACATATGTAGGTGAATGAAGATGAAGATCATGTGCAAGCAAGTACGTCCAGGATCGGATCAGGTATGAGAAACGAAGATGAACCAAGATTTGATGAAGATGTGTATTCAAATACACATGAAGAATATGAGCTAAGAAGGTCAAACAGAGTAAGGAAACAACCAACAAGGTATTCATATGACACTTCTTATTTGACTCAGAAAAACTATGCTTACTTAGTAAAGGAAGATGAAGAACCTCATAATTACAGTGAAGCAAAAGGTAAGAAACAATGGGAAGAAGCAATGAAGGAGGAATTCAATGCTCTTCAAGAGAACAAGACTTAGGAACTTGTTCCAAAACCAAATGGTAAGAAAGTGATTGGAAATAAATGGGTTTACAAAGTGAAGAAACTTGCAGATGGAAGGATAGCCAGATACAAAGCTAGACTGGTGGTCAAAGGCTATGCTCAGACGCATGGCATAGATTATGGTGAGATGTTTAGTCCAGTGGCAAAGATGTCAACCATAAGGACATTGATTGCTATAGCAGCATCAGAAGGATGGAAGCTAAGTCAGCTGGATATAAAGAATGCATTTTTAAATGGCTATATATCATATGAATTCTACATGGAACAACCTGAAGGGTTTGTAAGTTCCAGTTACCCAGATCATGTTTGCAGATTAAGAAGAGCTCTCTATGGATTGAAGCAAGCTCCAAGAGCTTGGAATTATAGACTTGTGAAGTATCTCAATGACCTTGGATACCAAAGCTCAAAGGCTGATGCAAGTCTACTCATCAAGAGAACAGATGAAGGTATGATCTACATTTGTATTTATGTAGATGACATAATAATCAGAGGAACCTCAGATGAAGGAATCAAGGAAGTAAAAAGGTTACTTGAAAAAGAATTCAAGATCAGTGACCTAGGAAAGTTATCATACTTTCTTGGAATGGAAGTTACATATACAGATCATGGTGTATATGTTTCACAAGAAAGGTATCTCCTAAACTTATTGAAGAAGTTTAACATGGAGAATTGCAGAGAAGCTTCAGCACGGCTTGAAGTAAATCATAAACTCAGCAAATATGGTGGTGCAGAGTTTAAAGATATGAGGAAGTATCAGTCGTTAGTGGGAAGCTTAATTTATGCTACACTAACAAGACCGGATCTCAGTTATGCAGTGGGTGTTCTCTCATAGTTCATGCATTCATTGGGTTGCACGACAAATAGTTCTTAGATATATCAAATGAACTATAAAGGAAGGATTATATTATCCTTTTACGTCAGATATAAAGTTGAGAGCATACAGTGACTCAGTTTGGGCAGGAATTCAAGATGACAGAAGGTCAACACATGGGTATATGATATACCTCGGAGATAAACTTGTCAGCTAGTGTTCAAAGAAGCAACACATAGTGGCTTTATCGTCAACAGAAGCAGAATATAAAGGACTTGTGGAAGCAACTGAAGAAGTGATATGGATGAAAACCTTGTTCAAAAGCATGGGTATTGATCAAGGTATACCTATCATACATGGAGATAATATGAGATCGTTGTATCTTGCAGCAAATCCAGTATTTCATGCAAGAACAAAACACATAGAGATTCAATATCATTTCCTAAGGGAAAAGGTAATGGAAAAAGAGATTGAAATAGTATACACATCTACAAAAGATCAGATAGCAGAGATTCTGACTAAGAGCTTAGATGGAGTAAAGACAAGAAAATTCAAAGAAATGGCAGGTATAAAAGAAAAGAAGAATATATGAAAGATCAAAGAATGTAAATTAGTGATTGAGGGGGAGCTGTTGAAGAATCACTCACAAATTTGACATACAGACAGGCATAAAGACGAAGAAAGACACAAGAGAAGCAGAAACAAAGTCATTCTGAAAATTAAGCCTTAGTGAAGGGACAAATTCACGACTGTAATATAGTTCATAGAAACTTCCAGAAACACGAGTTTTGAATCTCGAAACAAAATGTATATATAGAGGAAAGATAAGAGTCCCGTGAGAGACAAGGAATAGTGATATAGAAGACGCCAGAGATTGCGTATGTAGAGATGAATATAGAACCTGAACTGTCGGGTATTCATCTGAGAGAGATGGTAAGGAATAACTACTCAGAGTAGGAGAGTTTTCCATAGCTATGAGCAAAGTGAGGCCAAGCTATTTTGTACACATCTTCTCTAATAGAAAACACATGTTCATGTGGAAGTGTGAGCGCATTCTTCGTATGTGAAGAAATCTGAGTAATTTCATGTTGCTTTGAAAGTTAGTTAAGAGTTACAGTTTTCTCAGTAAATATTTTCCGGTACTTCTGAGAGTTAGATCTCACTACATAGTGTAAAGATTTTCATGAGTGATATCTCATCTTGAAGCTAGAAGTCTGAACTACAAATTGATCCAAAGAATTTTGTGAAACGGGAGATGTACACAGTACAAAGTCTAACCGTAAAGGACATTTAGAACTGGTGAAGTTTTTTCTTAAACTTCAGAAAGAGTTCATTTACTGAAGGAAGCTCAGGTATTACTTCCTTACTTCATCAACAATCATTTGAAGTAATTACAAACAAAATTGCAGTTGATTCCGGTAAGATTCCGGTAACATTATGGTGACATTCTGGTGACAGTCCAGTGAAGTTCCGGTGATATTCCGGTGAGTACAAAACACAGTTGTAAAGTTTTCAGTTTCAGGAACTTTGCTAAGTAGAGGTGTTCTAATATCACTCTAGCTTAGTTCTTGTAACGTGGTGAATTCCGTAGTTGAGCTTTAGCTAGTTAAGCTCACTTGCTGCGTCAACAAGTAGTACAAGAGCTCAACAGTTGATGGTGGTTCGTTAGAGCTTAGCAAGTGGCAATTTTCCGCAGTCTTGTTAGTGAACAAGCTTTTGCCACGAAATCAACAGTGGTATCAGAGCAGAAAGATTCTGAAGAGCAGGAAAGGTTTCTCAGAAGTAGAAACGAAATTAAAGATACAAGAGAATTCAAAGAACTTTCACAAGAAAGGTGAAAGTTGAGGAGATCAACAAAAAACGGCATAAAGAAACGTTCCAAAGTAATTCTCAACACTTACCGAAAGTAACAGAAACAAGAAGATTATGGTAGATCATATCTCTATTGACAAATTGGACAGAGATAATTATCCCACATGGGTAATGCGCATGGAAGCCTTACTTATGAGCAAGGACTTAATGATATATGTGATAGGAGAAGAAAAGAAGCCAACTTTCGAAGATGACAGTCAACCAAAGAAAGAAGAGTTAGAAGCCTTGAAGCTGTGGCAGAAGAAAGATGCAACGGCAAGAGCTTATATCTACAATACAATTACAGATCATCTACTACCACACATTAGAGGTCTGGAGAAAGCGGAAGACATATGGAGTGCATTGGAAGATCATTTCCAAAATACGACGAAAGCTAGGAAGGCTAGCTTATGGTCAAAGTTTATAACGTTTAAGAAAAAGCAAAGTCAAAGCATTAGTGATTATGTCACTAAGATGAAAGACTTGGCGGATAGTCTTGGATCTATTGATGAAGATATCGAAGATCACAGGTTGATAGCACAAGTGCTTGCAGGATTGAGAGGAGATGAAAGGTGGAAACCTTTCGTACTCTCAACTGAATTTTCTTTAAATCATTTTTTTACTAGATTTAAATCAGTTGCTTGGACTAATGCTAACGTTTGAGCAAGATTTGAAGACAGATGGAGATAAAGGACATAGTTCAGCTATGTACGCAAAGAATAAGAAGAAAGGTGATAAAGGAAAAGAAAAAGATGAAGAAGAGATTTCTACTCAAGCAAATTTTGCAAGAGGAAGAGGTAATGCCAGAAGTAAAGGTAGAGGTAATCAGACTAACAACAAGAAGAGTTGCTTGATCTGTGGATTAAGCAATCATTTGGCTTATGATTGATGGCATAATACTCAAGGATCAAGTCAGAATCAGAACAATAACAGTAGAGGCAGAAGCGGAAGATATCAAAGAGGAAGACAAAGCCAAAGAGGCAGATATGGTAGAGGTGGAGCAAGAAGTTGGGGACAGAAGTCTCACAACACTACCTACTACAACTATGCGAATGATACGCAGAATGACAGTCATACAACGTTGATGATGAGCTTGATAATTATATCAGAGAATGAAGACCTCAAGGTATTCTATATTGACTCTGGTTGTTCAAATCATTTGTCACGAAATATAGAATTGTTATCAGAACTTGAAGGAGGTATTTCAAATCATACAGTACAGACAGGTGATAACACAAAACATAATGTAAGGTCAATTGGAAAAGTAAGATGAAAAGAACTGAAAAAGGAAAATCACATATGCAGGTGAATGAAGATGAAGATCATATACTCCCCAATAATTGGTATCAGAGCAGGTCCTCGCTTCATCTAGGGCGCCGTTGACACTCCTCCGTTTGCAGTCCCAGAATCACACGAATTTTGGTGGGCATACTCAACGTGTTTCCGAGATCAAAACAACTTCGCTCTGTGGTGCCGAAATCGCGATCTGAGCTCGTTTCGGCCTCTGAACGCACTATCACAGCGCTTGTGCAGACTATTTCGTCTTTCTGTGGCAAAGGTATATACCAGTTTTTGTTCGCCAGTATAAGCGTCTCGAAGTCTGCTATAGGTCTAGCGGAATTCGTCTGGGCAATTTTGTTCAACTTTTTGAGATACAGTCAATTTTTTACATCAAGGTATTTTAGTCACCGGCCATGGCTGAAAGCAGTGATGTATTCCGTATGTTGGTTGTTGAGGATAAGTTGGATGGTACCAACTACCCATTATGGGCTTATATGATGCGACATGTATTGGTTGCAAAAGGATTGTGGAACATTGTGCAGGGTGTTGAAAGACGTCCTGTTACACCTCTGACTACAAGTACTGCAAATACAGGTGTTGGAGCTGATGAAGATGGTGTCGAAGATGATATTCCGTAGATTCCTCTTTGTGCTACTATTTCTACTACACCTACTGCAGAGCAGATTCGTTGGGATGGCAGAGATGCCCAGGCACATGCTTTGATAGCCTTGTCTGTCAAATGTGTCATTATTCCTCACATTCGCTCTTGCAGAACAGCTAAGGATGCTTGGATACGCTTACCACATTGTACCAAGCTAGGAATGAGGCTCGTGTTGCTTACCTCCGAAAACAGTTGGAGAGTGAGCACATGAATGAAGGTGATTCTATGGACAGTTTCCTAATGAAGATCAAAGACTTGAAGGAACAGTTGATTTCTGTTGATGAGGTTATACCAGATAGCTCACTTGTGCAGACCGTTCTGAATGGTCTTCCTGATTCATACCAGAGTTTTGCTTCTACTCTTCAGTTGATGATGAAAGGTAATCCAAATGCCCTATCATTTGAGGAGTTAGTCTCTGTTCTGTTGCACGAAGATCAATCCAAGCAAAACAGGTCCATTATGCGTGTTGCAGATCAAGCTTTCCTGGCTAGTTAGAAGGGCAAAGGAAAATGGAGCTCTTCTACTAGTAAGCAGAAATCTGCAAATGCTACACATTCGAAGAACCAAGACAAAGATGAGAAAAAAATCAGAAAAACAGAAATTTTTCTGTAAGTAATATAAAGGGAATGATCATATCATAAAGAACTGTCCAAAACTGGTTGCTAAAGAAGCAAAGAAGAAACATGCTGGAATGGTTGTTGCAGAGGCCTCTACACCAAAAAAACAGAGTCTGCAAATCTTGTGCAGGAAGAAGAATGGGCGTTTACTACTGTTTGTAGTTTTGACCCATCTTCTCATGATCAATGCATGTATGTAGTAGACTCAGATGTTTGGTATTTTGACAGTGGGGCAACCAAACATATTACCTCGCAGCGCAGTTTCTTCTCTTCACTCGAGTCTGTCCCTACAGGGAATACTGTTACATGCACCAACAACTCCTCTTATCCTGTTATGGGAGTTGGTAAGATCATTTTGACTACTGCTAATGGTAGTTCTTTCACTTTGTCAGATGCTTTATTTGTGCCAAGGAACAAAAAGAACCTGTTATCAGTTTCTGCATTAGCCAAGATTGGCTTGGTTGTGAAATTTGTTGATGACAGGTGTACAGTTCATGATCTATCAAATGGCGATGTGATTATTGCTTCTGGCATTTTATGTCGTGGGTTGTATAAACTCATAGACTATGAAAGATCTATAAGTGATTCAGCATGTGCAGTAAATGATTCTCAGGCTATGTCAGATGCAAAGCTTTGGCATGCATGCTTTGGTCATCTGCATTTTGCTAGTTTGCTACGCCTGCAGAAATCTAAAATGGTGTCCTCTTTGCCCAAACTTGAGGCACCTGGAAAACATGTTTTTGAAGGCTGTATTTTGGGCAAAATGCAGCGTTCGTCCTTTCCAAAAGATGGCTCCGTTCGGGATACGCAAAAATTGCAGCTTGTACATAGTGATGTCTGTGGTCCTATGCAGACACCCTCTTTTGGAAATTACCTTTACTTTGTGACTTTCATTGATGATTTTTCCAGGCATGCATGGGTATATCCATTGAAGGCAAAGTCCGAAGTGTTCATGTGCTTTAAACAGTTTTTGGTTTTGGCTGAAAATCTGTCAGCATGTAAAATGGGCACCCTCCGTTCTGATCGAGGGGGGGAATATATGTCTTCTGATTTTAATGCATTTCTGGCTGAACGTGGGATAAAACACCAGTGTACAGTGCCGTATACACCTCAACAGAATGGAGTTGCTGAACGAAAGAACATGTCACTCATGGAGATGGCGAGGTGCATGGTCAAAAGTCAGGCTTTACCACATAGTTTCTGGCTTGAGGCTGTCATGTGTGCAGCATATGTACTGAAGAGGTGTCCCACTAAAGCGTTGCAATCTATCACTCCATATGAGGCTTGGCATGACCGCAAGCCATATGTTGCTCATCTGCATGTTTTTGGTTGTTTGGCATATGCATTAGTGTCTGAACAACATCACAGAAAATTGGATGATAAGGCAGTAAAATGTATTTTTGTTGGGTACAGTTCTGAAAGTAAAGGCTATCGTCTGTATCATCCACAGACTAGACACATTCTGGTTAGCTGTGATGTTGTCTTTGTGGAAGATGCTATTCAGCCATTGCTTTCATGCACTAAGGAGACATTTGTTAGCTCCAAAGACATGTATGATATGTTAAGGCCTCTTTTTACAGGTGGACAGTCTAGTGCTGGTCCTAATGAGGCAACTTCTCAGCCTTTGCAAGTTTCATATGATGATGCAAATCATTCTATTTCTGATGCAGATTTACATGATGCACTTGTTGATGAGAGAGCTGATATTGAGCAGGCAAAAACTATGCCAAAATGGCTGGTGCAGACTTTGCGTGACAGCAAATTAGATGCACCTTTGTCATATCATACTCGTTCAGGCTCTCATAGTGCCTCCTTTGCATCAGATTGCTATGCTATGGTTGCATCTAGTCTCTATGATGAGAATGAGCCTATTTCTTTTGATGAAGCACAGAATTCAAAAAATTGGATGGCTGCTATGCAATCTGAATATGATGCTATAATGAAGAATGGTACTTGGTCTTTATGTGACTTGCCTCCTAGTAAGAAGGCCATTGGCACTAAGTGGGTATACAAGTTGAAGCGTAAACCGGATGGTACAGTTGACAGGTATAAGGTTAGGCTTCTTGCAAAGGGTTATGCACAGGAAAGAGGCATTGATTTTGATGAGACCTTTGCACCTACGTGCCGTATGACTACTGTTCGGAGCATCTGTGCACTTGCAGCTCATCATGGTTGGAATGTACATCAGTTGGACATTAAAACATCATTTCTGAATGGTGACTTACATGAAGAAGTGTATGTTTTTCATCCCCGTGGCTTTCTGCAGAAAGAGCTTGAAAACCAGGTGTGCAGGTTAAAGAAGGCATTATATGGTTTAAAGCAAGCACCATGTGCTTGGTATGAGAAGATACATGCCTATCAGATTGCGCATGGTTTTGAGAACAGTCCAATTGAAAGCACCTTATATGTTAAGCATGTTACTGATGTACTTATGATCATTGTGCTTTATATTGATGACATGCTACTCATTGGTCCTCATGAGAGGCATATTGCTGATTTTAAGGATGATTTACATGCCTCATTTGAGATGTTTGATTTGGGGCATTTGCATCATTATTTGGGCATTCAGTTTATGCACATTAATGGTGGAATGGCTTTGTGTCAAACGAAATATATTGACACATTATTGCAGTGTTTTGGCCTTGAAGAGTGTAAACCTATTGCCACTCCTATGGAGACAGGTTTATGATTGAGTCTTCATGATGCTGGAGATGCGTTTGATGCTATTCTCTATCAGCAGGCTGTTGGATGCTTGATTTACTTATGCATTACTCGGCCAGATATTCAGTTTGCTGTCTCACAGATGAGTAGGTTTATGCATTGCCCAGGACTCACGCATTGGAAGGCGGTTAAGCGCATCTTTCGCTACTTGAGTGGTACTCGACTACTGTGGTTGTTTTATCCCAAGGGGGCCAGATTTGCATGCTTTTTTTGACTCAGATTGGGCTGGTTGCTATGACACTGGTGTGTCCACCAGTGGTTTTTGCTTCATGCTTGGTAGCTCATGTATATCTTGGTTGAGCAAGAAGCAGCCTACTGTGGCCACTTCTAGTTGTGAGGCTGAGTATAGGGCAGCTTTCACATCGACTGTTGAGTGTGTGTGGCTCAGACACCTTATGGATGATTTGGGTGTTGGTCAGTCTTCTGCCACCACCATCTTCACTGATAGTGAGAGTGCATTGGAAGTTGCGAGGAACCCTGTGTTCCATGCTCGCACTAAGCACATTGAGGTGCATTATCACTATATCAGGGCGAGGTTCTCTGCTCGGGAGATCAACTTGGCATATGTGCCCACGCAGAAGAACATTGCAGAACTTTTCATGAAGGCTCTACCTAGGGAGAAGTTTGAAGCTTTCTGCAAAGCTTTGGACTTACTTGCTTTTGTGGAGTGATTTCCACATAGCTTGACACTTCTTTATACATGAGTGCCAAATCCTTGTTCACCGCATCACTCCCAGGGGGGATTTGTTGATATATTTAGGTAGTGATGTGTGTGAACACACTAGGACCGCCGGGGCACTTTTTTCCCTCTTTAGGAGGTTTTTTTCCCCCGGCTTGTATATACCCCTATTGCCCTAAAGGGCTACTTATCTTTGTACATTCTCTAGTAATACATTCAGTATTGTGTGTTTGTGCTCCAAGCTTCTTCTTCTTCCTTGTGTTGTTCACGTGCTTCTGCAGAAATCTATCTCCAACAGGGTTGTATGGAGTGGGATCTCATGATTCACATGGGCTTATGGCCTAAGTTCACAAGAGGTTAGTTCAAGATCACATATGGAAGGATCACGTGAATAAGAAAAATTTGATAGTATTGTTGGAGTTTGAGGTCTGCGGAAGCATGCGAACAACACAAGGAAAAAGAAGAAGCTTGGAGAACAACAAAATACTGAATGTATTACCAAGAGAATGTACAAAGATAAGTGACCCAGTAGGGTAATATGCATATATACAAGCTGGGGGGAAAAACATCCTAACGAGGGAAAAAAGTGCCTTGACGGTCCTAGTGTGTTCACACACAACACTACCAAAATATATGAACAAATCCCCCCTGGGAGTGATGCGGTGAACAAGGATCTCACACTCATGTATAAGGAAGTGTCAATCTCTATGGAAAAGGATCAATCCACAAAAGGAAGTAAGCCCAAAGCTTTATGAAAAGCTTCAAACTTCTCCTGAGGTAGAGCCTTTGTGAAAAGGTGTGCAATGTTCTCTTGTGTGGGCACATATGCTAAACTGACCTCTCGAGTAGAGAACCTCTCCCTAACATAATGATAGTGTACCTCCATGGAGTGCGAGCATGGAACACAGGGTTCCTCGCCACCGCCAATGTGCTTTGACTATCAATGAAGATAGTGGTGGCAGAAGACTGACCAACAACCAAATTAGCCATAAGATGTCTAAACCACACACTCAACAATTGTTGTGAAAGATTCCCTATACTCAGCCTCACAACTAGAAGTCGCCATAATAGGCTGCTTCTTGCTCAACCAAGATATGCATGAGCTACCAAGCATGAAGCAAAAACCACTCGTGGACACACGAGTGTCATAGCAACCAACCCAATCATAGTAAAAAAAAAAATGCAAATCTGGCGATAGTGATCCCCCTTGGGATAAAACAATCTAAGTATCCCAGTACCACTCAAGTAGCAAAAAATGCACTTAAATGCCTGCCGATGCTTGACACCTAGGCAATGCATAAACTTGCTCATATGTGAAACAACAAACTAAATATTAGGCCTAGCTATGCATAAGTAAATCAAGCATCCAACAACTTGCTAATAGAGAATGGCATCAAATGCATCTCTTGCATCATGAAGAATCAATCGTAAACCTATTTCCAGAGGAGTGGCAATAGGTTTGCAGTCTTCAAAGACAAAACACTATAATAATGTGTCAATATATTTTGTTTGACACAAAGCTATTCTGCCATCAACTTGCATAAACTGAATGGTCAAACAATGATGCAAATGCCCCAAATATGACATCTCAAATGAGGCATGAAAATCAACCTTAAAAATTAGCAATATGCTTCTCATTAGGATTAGTGAGCAGCATGTCATCAACATGGACAACAATGATTAGAAGCACATTATTTGCACACTTACATAAAAGGTTCTCCTGGTAGGATTGTTCTCAAAACCATGTACAATCAATTAGGCATGTATCTTTTCATACCAAGCATGTGGTGCTTGCTTCAAACCATATAATGCCTTTTTCAACCAACAGACTTTGTTTTCATGCCCTTTCTACACAAAATCATGGGGCTGAAAGACATACACTTCTTCATGTAACTCACCATTCAGAAATTTGATTTTAATGTCCAACTGATGTACATTCCAACCAAGATGAGGTGCAAGTGCACATATGCTACGAATAATAGTCATTCGGCATGTGGGAGCAAAGGTCTTATCAAAATCAATGCCTCTTTCTTGAGCATAACCTTTTGCAAGCTATCAATTGTTCCATCTGGCTTACACTTTAGCTTGTACATCCACTTAGTTCCAATGGCCTTCTTGCCAGGAGGCAAGTCACATAAAGACTAGGTACCATTCTTCATAATAGCATCATAGTTTGATTGCATAGTGGCCATCGAATTTTCTAAATTTTGTGAATCATCAATAAAAATAGGCTCATTCTTATCACAAAGACTAGAGGTAGCCATAGCATAGCAATCTAATGCAAAAGAAGCACTATGAGAGAGTGAACACGTATGATATGATAGAGTGGTGTCTAATTTGCTATCTTACAAAGTGCACCAACCATTTAGGCATAATTTTGCCTCCTCAATATCAACCCTCTCATGAACAAGTGCATCATGTAAATCTTCATTAGAAATGGAATGATTTGCATCATCATGTGGAATTTGTAAAGGTTAAGAAATTACCTCATTTGGATAAGAACCTAGACTCTCTACCTATAAAAAGAGGAAGGAAAGTTTCATACATAATTTTGGAGCTAATTGATGTCCGCTTAGTACATGAAAGTAATGGTTGAATTGCATCTTCCACAAAAACAACATCATGGATAACCAAAATGTGTTTACTCTATGGATGATACAGACAATAGCCTTTGCTTTCAGAACCGTAGCCAACAAAAATACATTTCACTGCTTTATCATCCAATTTTTTACGCTCTTGTTCATGCACTAGTGCATATGCTAGATAATTAAAGACACGTAGATGAGCAATAGATGGCTTATGGCCATACCAAGCCTCATATGGAGTAATAGATTGCAATGCTTTAGTGGGACATGTGTCAAGTCTATATGCTGCACACATAACAACCTTAAGCCAAAAACTATGTGGTAAAGCCTGACTCTTGACCATACACTGCGCCATCTCCATGAGTGACATGTTCTTCCTTTTAAAAAATCTAGTCTATTGAGGTGTATATGGCACTCTACACTGATGTTTTATCCCATGTCCAACTACAAATGCATTAAAATTAGAAGACATATATTCTCCCTCAATCAAAACAAACTGTGCCCGTTTAACATGGTGTCAGATTTTCAACCAAAACCAGAATTTGTTTGGAGCACACAAAAAATTCGGACTTGGCTTTCGGCCAAATGGCTCTCGAACACTTTTGTAGATGTTTTTTAATAAAACATATAGTGGGCTAGTCAGCCATTGATTATAAGTTTGATTGCATTTGTGTGACCTAAGAAATCTATGTTCATGCTCTGTCTACTGTGTGTTTTTTGTGTATTGTGTGGCTTCTATGTGGAGTATTATGTGTGGTTTCTAGAGCTTGGTTTTCTACTTCGAGGGTATTGTCATGAAGAAGGAGAGTCCATTGTGGTACATTAGCATTGAAATACTTCATTGGTATCAGAGCATTCTGAAGCAAAAGCATTGTTGCTTTTGTGCAAGCGAAGCGAGCACCCGCCCACCCACCCAAGGCTTGGATTTCTCCAAGGCTTAGGACTATGGCGGAGACCAAGGCATAGACCTTGTCATCTGAGTCAGGGAAGTCACCATTGGCTGCGCCCGAGGGAGGACCTCAATGATCAAGGGAGACAAAGATTCTCGGTACTTCCCGGGAGGTCACCCATCCCAATTTGTTCCCCTTGGAGTTTGCTTAACTGACAATGTATTGCCACTAAGCTACACTCTTGTGGTGCTTGAGAAAGGGGAAAGACTAAAGTTCACATGCTCTATGGAAGAATCAGATTAAAGATATGCTGATTCAGAGGAGGCAATGGAAGCCAATAAATGGAATCTCAAAGAAGCTTGCTGACATGGATATAGATGATTGGGATGAGTTGGATGAAATGGCTAGGTCCACTATTCGATTGCATATGGCAGTTAATGTTTACTTTATAGTATTGGATTGTGAAAGTGCAAAGGAGATTTGGAAGAAGTTATGCAACACATATGAAAAAGAAACGACATCAAATTAAGTATATCTGATGAGAAATTTATATGAACTTTGCACAAAGGACACAGATAGTGTTGCTTCTCATCTAAATGATTTTGATGCTATATTCTCTCAGTTACATGCTTAGAAAATGGAGATGGATAATGAAATGAAAGCAGTCTTGTTGCTATGCACAATGCCATCATCATGTGATATGTTCTACACAACTATTAGCAATAGTGCACCTGGTGGTAAAATGGTCTATGATGACATATGTGGAGCACAACTACGAACACCATCTTCTTTGATTGTGAAGATTGAAAAAAATAATGCTATTTTTAATGATGTTGATGTGTTGACACTTGAGATTACTGTGCTTATTGAGGCTCTTATGGCTGATTCTCTTTCCCACATGTGGTTGGTAGATTCTTATTGCTTCTTTCCATGTGGCACCACATAGAGAATGGTTCTCTAATTATGTAGCAAAGTCTCTTGGTACCATGAGACTTGGTGACTCTTACAAGTGTGACATTGTGGGGATTGGAGATGTGGTTGTGGAGTTCATTGATGGTTCAAAATTTATTATGCATAATGTACATCATGTACCTTAGTTATCACATAGTTTGATATCAGTTGTTCAACTTGATGACCTTGGTTAGAAGGTGGTCTTCTATGCTCAGTTCTTTTGCATATCAAAGGGCAATATGGTTATTGCAAAAGGAAGCAAAGTTGGCTTACTTTATCCTTAACTTGTATCACAGAAAGAACACTTGTTAGCTACTATTGAACAACCTATGTCTTGTATTTGGCATCGCCATTTGGGCCACATAAAAATCTTTCTCATTCATGCTACTTAACTGTGTTATCTTCTAACTTTTCATTTTGTGAGCATTGTCAATATGGAAAGCAAATCAAGAATGTGCATAAAACACACATTGAATCTTCAATTCTACCTTTAGGTCTTGTTCATACACATGTGTGTGGTCCTATGCCCACAAGGTCATTAGGTGGTTCTCTTTATTTTGTCTTTTTCGTAGATGATCCTACTAGAAAAGTCTAGGTATATCCTATCAAATCGAAGGATGAGGTACTCCCTACCTTTAGAAAATGGCTTGCTTTAGTTGAGACTAAAAAAGGAACTAAGCTCAAAGCTTTACATTCAGATAATGGGGGTGAGTATACCTCACATGAATTCAACATTTTCTATCAGTCTAGAGGAAATTGTAGAGAGTTTAAAACTCCTTATACCCCAATACAGAATGATGTAGTTGAAAGGATGAATAGAACTATTCACGATAGAGTACTTTCTATGCTACATAATGAAAAGGTTTCACAAGGCTTTTGGGCAAAAGCAGTATTGACTGCAACTCACATGATTAACCTTTCACCTAGTACTGCCAAAGGCTTGAAAGTGGCACAAGATTTATGGATAGGGAAGTCACCATATTATGATCAACTTTGATTTTTTGGGTGTGAAGCATATATTCATATACCCAAGAATCTTAGACAAAAGCTGGACCATAAGTCAATTAAATGCATTTTTCTTAGATATGGTCAAGAAGGACAATTTTTCTTAGATATGGGATCCTAAAACACGATCAGTGATCAAAAGTAGTGATGTCATTTTGAATGAGTCTAAGATGCATAAACAAACCATTAAGGAGGTTGAAGTGAGAAAGGTGGTGCTTGAGGATACTAGTCCTCCACTTTGCATGCATAAAAATGTTGCACATAGGGATGGTCAAGCAAATGTCCAATTAGATTAGTCTCCAAATGTTCCTGTCCAACAATCATTGAGATGATCTACATGTGTCTTGCATTCACTTGATAGATATTTGCTAGGTTTGGATTCTATTATGCTAATAGATGCTAGTGAGCTTTTTTGCTACAAAGAGGCTATGCAGATAGAAGATCATGTCAAGTGGGAGTGTGCCATCAAGATTGAGTTGGAATCTATTCACAAGAATGCTAATTTGGATTTAGTACCTTGGCCAAAGGGCAGGAACAATTTAACATGTAAATGGGTATATAAACTAAAATTCACATGAGATTGTGCTTCTCCAGAGTATAAAGCATGACTTGTTGCAAAGGGTTTTAAGCAACAACATAGCATTGATTTTGAGGAAATCTTCTCTCGAGTAGTCAAGATGAAAACCATGTGCATGTTGCTTGGATTCGTTGCAATGGAGGATTTTGAACTAGTCCAAATAGACGTGAAAATTGCTTTCTTGCATGGAGATCTTACAGATGAGATCTATATGGAACAACTAGAGGGTTATGTAGTTCCCAACAAATAAAGTCTAGTTTTTAAGTTGAAGAGGAGCTTATATGGACTTAAATAGTCCCCTAGATAATGGTATCAAAAGTTTGATGCTTTTATGAAGTCTCAAGGCTATTGTCGAAGCAATGAGGATCATTGTCTCTATACAAAGAGATGCTCCAATGGAAGCTTGATATTCTTGATACTTTATGTCGATGATATGTTGATTGCTCGGAAGTCCTTTTATGACTTGTCAATTCTCAAAACGAAGCCGAGTGAGACATTTGATATGAAGGATTTGGGGGATTCCAAACATATTATGGGCATGCACATTACCTATGATATGAGTAAAAGATGCATATAATTGTCTCAAAGTGAGGAAATATCCAAAGTAATTCATAGGTTCAATATGCAGGGTGGAAAAACATTGAGTAAACCTTTACCCACATATGTGAAATTGAGCAAGGATGATTGCCTCAAATCAAATGAGGAAAAGTAAGTCATGACCAAAAGTCCTTATCAGTCTGCTATTGATAGTCTCATGTATGCTATGGTAGCTACAAGAGAAGATCTTGCATTTGCAGTGGGAGTTGTGAGCATGGCAAGAAGCATTGGAAAGTGGTAAAGTTGATTTTGAGATATTTGAGTGGCACTAAGGACAAGTGTCTATGCTTGGGTATACGAAAATAATACAATATTGGTTACACAGATTCTGATTATGCTAGTTGTGTAGACAATCATAAGCCTTCATCAGGGTCCGTTTCACATTTTGCTAGAGGTGATATCCCTTGGAGATCTCATCTTCAATAATACACAATTGTTTCCACCACATAGGCAGAGCATGTTGAAGCAAGTGAGGCATGTAAGGAAGCATTATGGCTTTCTTGTCTTGCTTCTGATATGGGTCTACCTTAGCATGTACCTCGTTTGCTCAGTTATAGTCAGCGTGCCATTGCTTTGCCTAAGAATCCGATCTATCATGCAAAGAACACGCATATTAAGTGTGGTATCACTTCATTAGAGATTTCTTAGCCACTGAGCACATTATTCTTGAGAAGCTTCATACTCGAGATAATGTTGTAGATGCTTTGACTAAAGCTCTACCCCAAGATAGATTTTGAAACTGTTGTCACGTGATAAGGGTTACTTGATTCATGATCTTACATAGTTACTTGTATGTGTGTAACATGCCCATCAGCTGAGAGGTATAGTTTGTATAACTTAAAATAAGTTATTATTTACCATTCTTTATTTTTCTCCCATATTCACTTTGGCCATATTTGCCTTTAGTGGGAGATTATTACCATTAGTTTTCATGTGAAAGGCCAAATGGCTGCCAGAAACTTTTGTACATGTTCTTTAATAAAACATAGAGTGGTCTATTCAACCACATATTATAAGTTTGACTACATTTGTGTGACCTAAGAAATGTGTGTTCATGGTTTGTGTACTGTGTGTTTTCTGTGTATTCTGCAACCTCTGTGTGGATTACTATGTGTGGCATTTGGAGCTCATTTTTCTACTTTGAGGGTATCGTTGTGGAGCTCTCGAGAAGGAGATTCCACGATGGTGCATTGTCATTGAAATACTTCAAAGAGAAGGTGTTTGCATAGGACCACAAACATCATTGTGAACAAGCTACAATTTTTTAGTAGCTCATATTGAACCATCTTTTGGGAAGGAGGAACATTGCATTTGCCCAAAATAGAGCCTTCACAAACATGTTTACCGGATGCCTCAAGTTCGGTCAGAGAGGACACCATTTGAGATTTCTGTGGGCATAGAAAACTAGCAAAATTTAGATGACCAAAGTGTGCATGCCAAAGCTTTGCATCTGACATAGCCTGAGAACCTTGAACTGCACATGCTGAATCATTTAAAGATTTTGCATAATCTATGAGCTTATACAACCCACAACATAAAATGCTAGAAGTGATAATGATGTCGTCATTCGATATATCATGGATTGCACATCTATCATCAACAAATTTCACAACCAAGCTGATCTTGGCTAATGGTGAAGCTGATAAAAGATGTTTTATTGATCATTGGCACAAATAAAGCATCTGGCAATGTAAAAGAACTACCATCAATAGTAGTTAAAATGATCTTACCAACTCCCATGATAGGATGTGAAGGAGTTATTGGTGCATGTGATAGTATTGCATACAGGGGTGGGCTCAAGTGAAGTGAAGAAACTATGCTATGAGGTAATATGTTTGGTTGCCCCACTATCAAAGTACCAAACATCTGAGTCTACTACAAAAATACACTATTCATGAGAAGATGGGTCATAACTACAAACAATTGTAAATGCTCATTCTCCATTCTACACAATATTAGCAGACTCAATTTTGAGTGTAGAGGGCTTTGAAACAACCATTCCATCCTCTTTCTTCTTTGCTTCTTTTACAGCTAATTTTGGACATCTCTTTATGACATGATAATTTCCTTTATAATATTTGCAAAACAATTTCTACTTTTCTGTTTTCTTTTCATCTTCGTCATCCTTCTTTTATTGTGCAAAATTAGTAGATTTCTGCTTACTAGTAGATCAACTCCATTTACCTTTGCCCTTCTAACTAGCCAAAAAAGCTTGATGTGAAACTCACATAATGGACATGTTCTACCTAGAGTGATCTTCTTTCAATAGAATAGATTCCTCAAATTTTAAGGCATTTGGATTGCCTTTCATCATCAATTAAAGAGTATAAGTAAAAATTTAGTATATGAATCTGAACAGTCTATACATTTGAACTGTCTGGAAAGATTTCGTTAGTAGAAATCAACTATTCCTTCACATCTTTGATCTTTCGAAAAAAAACTATCCGTGGAATCTCCTTCATTCATGTGCTCACTCTCTAGCTGTTTTTAGAGGTAAGAAACATGAGCCTCATTCCTTGGTTGGTGTAAATTAACAAGTGTATCCCAAGCATCCTTTGCTGTTTTGTAGGCGTGAGTGTGAGGAATAATGGCATGTTTGACAGACAATGCTGTCAATGCATGTGCTTGAGCATCTTTGCCATCCCAATAAAGTTTCTCTATAACAAGTGTAGCAATAACCGTAGCACAAACAAGAACCTAAAGATCATCATCTTCAACACCATTTGATCACCTTCATTAATTCTATTTGGAGGTGTAGTAGGAAATTTTTTAACACCTTGCACAATATTCCTTAGTCCTTTTGTGACCAATACATGTTGCATCATATATGCCCATAATAAGTAATTGGTACCATCCAATATATCCTCAACAACCAACATACAGAATGCATCACTGCTTTCAACCATGACCACTAACTAAAATACCTTGATGTGAAAAAATGAATGTATCTCAAAAAGTTGAGAAAAAAACCTTGCCATGTTCGACTAAACCTATAGAAGACTTTGAGGCACTTGTACTGGTGATCGAACCTTGTATATATGTTTGACACAAAAAGATGAAATTTCCTACACAGGCACTATGATAAGTAGTTGGTACCATCCAATATATCCTCAACAACCAACATACAGAATGCATCACTGCTTTCAGCCATGACCACTAACTAAAATACCTTGATGCGAAAAAATGAATGTATCTCAAAAAGTTGAGAAAAAAACCTTGCCATGTTCTGCAAAACCTATAGAAGACTTTGAGGCACTTGTACTGGTGAACCAGACCTTGTATATATGTTTGACACAAAAAGACGAATTTTCCTACACAGGCACTATGATAGTGCATTCAGAGTTCCAAACGAGCTCATATCTCAATTTCGACACCACAAAGCAAAGATGTTTTGAATTCTTAATCGCCTTGTGTATGCTCACCAATTTTTGTGTGATTTTGAGACTGTGATTGGAGGGGTGTCCACGACACCCTAGATGAAGAAGCGACTTGCTATGATATCAATTGTTGGAGTTTGAGGTCTATGAAAGCACATGAACAACACAAGGAAGAAGAAAAATCTTGGAGCACAACACACAATACCAAATGTAGTACCAAGAGAATATACAAAGATCAGTGACCCATTAGGGTAATAGGCATATATACAATCCGAGGGAAAAAACCTCCTAAAGATTGAAAAAATGACTCGATGATCCTAGTGTTTTCACACACATCACTACCAAAATATATCAACAAGTATGTTTATCTAGACTCGATTAGTATCATGTGATCATATGAAGAATGATTGGGGCCAAAGATAGTGTATGAAATTCGATTACCTCATACTTGCAATCTAATATCACAAGAGATAGGTTTCAAAAGATCGCAAGTAAAATGATCATGTAGAGAGAGATAATGACTGTGTCTTTGACAAAGCAAGGATTCGATCATCAACAAGATGAAATCAAGTATAGTAATTAGAAGAATGACAAGAGATTTAAGCAAGACAAGTAAAAGAAAAAAAGCTAAAATCAATGAACAAGCACCTTGAACAATGACTTTACACCTACACAAATGTAATCCACACATGATCCTACTACTAGAGGTAGGGCAAGAGAAAAATGAGAACTTTTTGCAACTGCAAAGAAAACAACATCAATTGCAAGAACTTATGATAGCACATGAGACAAATCACTTGCAAGTGCATGATCTATCAAAAGGGTTACTTAGAAGTGGACCTCTACCTAGAAATGGCACCAAATAATGTGAGGTTACAACACCCACACAGACCAAAATGTCAATGTGAAGATATTAGATATTGTTCGATTTGTATGCTATGGTCATATGTAGATGAGATGGATATGCTTATTGGAAAGATCCAAGCAATATCTCACCTTGCACATGATCAATCAAAGTGGAAGCAATCTTCGGATGAGAGATCGTGTGATCAATCAACACATCATGAAACCGAATGATCTTTGCAAAAGATCGTACAATCAATGATCATCATCTCCAAATGAAGAATCACTCTCACACAAACAATCATGTGAATATAGGTGAACACTAAAATTTCCCTTCAAAACCTCTAAGTAATGACCAAACCATTGCATAGACTTGCATGAGAATCCCTATACTTTCATGTAAGCGACTCCATCATGATTTGCACGAAGGGGTTTTTCATTTATTCAAATTAGTATTCTACATTGTTCATCATCTTATTAAGGCTGGTATAGACTTAGTCGTTATAGTTGGCTCTTGATGCCTTGCTTTTGGAGAGCCCTTATATTCGAAATGGAAACATTGCAATTTATTATCCAAAGTTTTATCTTTGTAGAGGAAAAGCTCAACTCTAAGAAAATCAAGATTTGGGCTCTAATATATGGTTGCGATACTAAAAAATTTACATGTGAGGTTTTCACTCTATCAAGTAATGCTCCAAGTTCCTTAGCTCCTCCCATTAATGGGTTTGATCTCTTTTCTGCATGTTAAGGGCCAGCCAAAGAAAGAAACACCATACACAAATGTAAACAAAAGGTTGACAATGTTTGAAATGTTGGCTTCTCTTTCATGAAAGAACATCTAGACATTGAAGGTACAAAGGAGAAAATGAGAAGCTCACCAAGTAAAATGGTCAATTTTTTGGAAGAGTTCTAGAATGTAGCAAACCATAAAAGGCTTAGATGATACTATTTTGCAGGATTTTAATAGGGCCCTCAACCATCCATGGAAGTACTAGTGAAATGATTCATCAAAAATTTTGTACCCTTAGGAATTTCTATTCCTCATGTTCAATACTTGGCTAATGGATCTCTTTACACTTTTTTCAAAGAAAAATCACACATAGAGGTCATTTTGGGCTACAACCGATGGCTCCTTAGGAAGATGCCTATAGTCTTCATCAAATCATATCCCACATTTGAACCATTCAAAGAAAAGCCCTCTAGATTCCCTATTTGGATTAAGATACCAAATTTACATCTTAATTAGTAGCATTTTGTTGATGAAATTGCAGGGCTACTCTTTTGTTTTAGACAAAAGAATAGCTATTGACATCAACCCTCACTAGCATCTTGAGTTGCTAGTCAAGCTCTTCATAGAAAATGATATTACTCCCTCTATTGAATTAGAATATGGAAAAGGCAATATAGACATCACTCAAGAGATCATTTACAAAAATATGTTGAATGTCTACTTTATATGTAACAAGAGTGGAAATTTTGTAAGCAATTTCCCAAGTAGAGTTCTAGCTCCTCCAAGTGCTATGCAAGATGGGTCATCTAGAAGGGCGAGCAAATGAAAGTTTTGCCAAAGGTGACACGCCAAACTACACATCAAAAGAAAAGTGTGTCACCCAAGGTCACTTGCTCAAGCATACCTAAAACTAGTTGCCCACCAAGGGTTACTCAACGAACAAGAAAAGTCTCCCAAGTTTGGTGTCTAGCATAGACAGATAGATAGATAGATAGATAGATAGATAGATAGATAGATAGATAGATAGATAGATAGATAGATAGATAGATAGATAGATAGATAGATAGATAGATAGATAGATAGATAGATAGATAGATAGATAGATAGATAGATAGATAGATAGAAGATAGATAGATAGATAGATAGATAGATAGATAGATAGATAGATAGATAGATAGATAGATAGATAGATAGATAGATAGATAGATAGATAGATAGATAGATAGATAGATAGATAGATAGATAGATAGATAGATAGATAGATAGATAGATAGATAGATAGATAGATAGATATAGATAGATAGATAGATAGATAGATAGATAGATAGATAGATAGATAGATAGATAGATAGATAGATAGATAGATAGATAGATAGATAGGTATATAGATAGATAAACATACATACAAACAAACAAACAAACAAACAATCACATAGGTAGATATATAGACAGACAGACAGATAGACAGGCAGATAGATAGATAGACAGACAAATAGAGAGGTAGATAGACAGACAAACAAATAGATAGATATAGATAGATAGATAGATAGATAGATAGATAGATAGATAGATAGATAGATAGATAGATAGATAGATAGATAGATAGATAGATAGATAGATAGATAGATAGATAGATAGATAGATAGATAGATAGATAGATAGATAGATAGATAGATAGATAGATAGATAGATAGATAGATAGATAGATAGATAGATAGATAGATAGATAGATAGATAGATAGATAGATAGATAGATAGATAGATAGATAGATAGATAGATAGATAGATAGATAGATAGATAGATAGATAGATAGATAGATAGATAGATAGATAGATAGATAGATAAAGGAGGTGTGCTCTACATCTCGAGATATCTGGAGGAGTTCGTGTCAGCCAACATACTATGAGTAACGAGTCTACATCTGTCCTCACTTGTTCATTCACTAGCTTCTGATTTAAGATAATGAGATTTCGGATTTGCTGTAAAAGAGTTCTAAACTGCTCATATTCTCCATATTCTCACACACACTCTTCATACCTCTTAGGATCACAATCTCTTGTATCTAGTTCCTAAATTTGCCTAGATTCAGATATTGTCAATTTGTATCATATTCACACATTGTAATTCGACATTTAAATATAAGATAGTGTAGGTGAGCATCCTAGCTTATCGTACACTTTGAAAGATCTTGTTTATTCTCTCACTCATCTTCTTTTTTAGTCTTAAGGTGCGTATGCTAAGGTTCATGTGTTGGAAGATCCTCTAAACCTATGATTATTGTTATTGAGGCCCACCCCACTTCCAACATTTGGTATTAGAGCATAGTTGACATACACCCTTAACAAGATGAGTGATTATACACTTGAGAATGAAGACAAGCTTGAAGGAATGTCCAATTATCCAATGTGGAGTTTTATGATAATGAATCTGTTAGTATCAAAGGACTTATGGAATATTGTCGATGGCACTTATCCAAGGCAAAGACAACTCGGAGAAGAGGCTACTTCATCTTCTAGAAGAACCCCTGTTCCTACTTTTGCTCAATGGGAGGTTAGTGAAGAAGAAGGAACTACTTCATCATCAAGAGTCCATACTAGTTTCAAATTACTTCCTACATAAGAGCAATCTACATGAGATTCAAGGGATGCACTAGCACTTTCATATATTGCTATGGGAGTTAAGAGGCATATTATACCTCAAATCAGGTCTTGCAAAATCTCTCAACAAGCTTGGTTGGAGTTAGAGAATCTCTATCAGAGGAGAAACCCTACTAGGATTTGCTCTCTATCTCTACTTTCTTGTCAAGTGGCATGTTTGTATTGTCCAAAATAAGTCATGCTAATGTTGCAAGCTCTACTACACCTAAGGAGAACATGAAGTTATGGCATGCTAGATTTGGCCATATCAGTTACACAGCTCTCAAGCATATCAAAGATCAAGGTATGGTGGAGAGTCTACCTACTTTTTCTTTACCAGATGATGCAAAGTCATGTGAAGTATGTCTTGAAGGAAAGCTTCACAAACTACCTTTCATGAAGCATGGATACATCACAACCACAAATTGTAGATCATACATCCAGATGTAAATGGTCCAATGAGAACTGATTCTATTCAAAGTTTTAGGTACTTTGTTACTTTCATTGATGATTTCTCAAGATATTCATGGATTTACAATCTTAAAGTGAAGTCAAAGGTTTTTGCTACTTTTAAGAAACTCTTAGCTATGGTTGAAAATGAAAGTTAGTCAAAGATCTAGATTTTGAGAAGTGATAGAGGAGGAGAATACATGTCAAAAGACTTTAAGTCTTTTCTTGAAGACAAAGGTATCTCTCATCAACTCACTATTGCTTATACTCCATAACAAAATGGTGTTGCAGAGAGAGAGAAAGGATACTTGTTGAGGTGATGTGTAGCATGATGTCATCCAAAAAGCTTTCTCCTAAGTTTTGGTTTGATGCGGTACATATAGCTTATCACATTTTGAATAGGTCTTCCACAAAAGCTTTAAAGGTTATCACACCTTATGAAGCTTATTATGGGAAGAAACCCAATGTGAGTTACTTCAAAGTTTTTGGTTCGCTAGCTTATATTCACATTGAGAAGAAGATTCGTGGTAAGCTTGATGTAAAATCCATTAAATCCGTCTTTATTGATTATGCAATTCAAAGCAAAGGATACAGATTCTATGTTCCCGATACAGGTGATATCCTACTCTCATGCAATGCACATAGTGCAGAAAGTCAGATTTATGATAAGAAGGAAGAGATTCCAGAATTCATAAAAGAAGTTGACTATGCAGTTTTCAAAAGGAATTTGGATTCTTATATTCAGCCATACAAGGGGGTGATGAACCTTCTCTAGCCCTAAAAGATGCACTAGATAAAGGTGAAGAGAGATATTCATTACCTACACCAATACCTAGTCCATCATCAGTACCTCTTGAAGTTCCAGCTCAAGAAGCTGAAGAAGGTTCAACAATTCCATAAGAAAGAGATATTGAAGAACCAAAACAAATACCACCAGTTTTTAAGAATACACCAAAAGTGGTTATATCAAACCTGGAAGGACAATGGTATAAAGGAATACACTGGAAGAACCAGAAGTTAGACAAGGAGAGAACAAATAGCCGAGGTAAATTATGTGTAACAATTTGAGATTCATAATATAGCAAACAGACCAGGTAAATTATGTAGAACATTTTGAGATTCGTAATATTTTAGCTCTTACTTAAGTTGAGAATGAGCCCGCTAGTGTTCAAGATGCACTACAAAGTGATATGATTATCACAGGTCCCAAAGATTCAGTTATTTAATTATTTAAAGGACAACTTAAGCATAGATTTGATGTAAATGATTTAGATATTTTACATTATTATCTTGGGATTGAATTCATGCATAGAGATGAGTGTATCTACATGTCACAGCAAAAATACATCGAGAAATTATTGGAAAGGTTTGAGATAACATATTCTAAGCCGATGCAGACACCTATGGATATCAATGTGTCATTACGATTGGAAGAAGCTCTAAAACCAGCTGATGCTACATTATATAGTGGGGCAGTTGGTTGCTTGATAAATCTATGTAATACACATCCGGACATTCAGTTTGCAATTTCTCAAGTATCCAAGTTCATGCAGACTCAGCTTAAGATTCAGTGGAAATCAGTTAAAAGATATATTTCACATACACAGGAAGTTTTGCAGGTTATTAAATCTTGTACCACTGTGACATTGAAGGGGGGATTATTGGAAACATGTCACATTGGTCTGAAATCTTGAGAACCTATAGCATAACATGTGTTCTTTATAGAAACTTTTACAAGCAAAACATGTCGGCATCTTGGATACAACAATATCCTCTCAAGAAAATGGAGCAGATTCAAATCCCATGATTGGCGAACGCGTTTGGCGGATTTATTTTTTTGAAAAGCAATAAAATCGGCACCTAATTTTTGAACCATATCGTATCTTTTTTTTGCAATAGCTTTTAATGTAGCGATCGTATGTGTTTTATTGCTTTATGAAGCTTGCTTTGCAAAAGGCATCAAATCTTATAAAATAAGAGGCATGCTCATAGTTTAGATCATCATCAACTCAAGCTCTAGCAAGCTAAAGAGGTGATCAAGGAGGAGTCCTACACTCTTTAAGGAGGTGTGCTCTACATCTAGAGATATCTGGAGGAGTTCGTGTCAGCCAACATACTGTGAGCAACAAATCTACACCTATCCTTACTTGTTCATTCACTAGTTTTTTATTTAAGATAATCAAAATTCGGATTTGCTATAAAACAGTTTTAAACTGTTCATATTCTCCATATTCCCACATACCTTCTTCATACCTCTTAGGCACACAATCTTTTGTGTCTAGTTCCTATTTCTGCCTAGATTCAAATATTGTCACTTTGTATCATATTCACACATTGTAAGTTGACATTTAAATATAAGACAGTGTGGGTGAGCATCCTAGCTTACCGTACACTTTGAAAGATCTTGTTTATTCTCTCTCTATCTCTCACTCATCTTCTTTTTTAGTCTTAAGGTGTGTATGCTAAGGTTCATGTCTTGGAAGATCCTGTAAACCTGTGATTATTGTTATTGAGGCCCTCCCAACTTCCAACAAACTCATCATAAAAGTGATGTTGGAAACAATTCTCTATTTCAGCCCACAATCCTCTTCAAGCAAGAAATTGACTTCTTCAAGGTTTTCATCACAGAAGGTATTCCATTCTGATGACAAAATACTTCATATAGCTCTTCCATAGGTGATCCATTGTCGACAGGTATACATTTGAAAGTATATTGCAGCAAATGCATAAACTTATAGTGAGGATGTGTTATTTAAACTCGACCATTGTTGAAAAAGGATTTTTAGATGGAGAGAGAGAGAGAGAGGGACATCATAAGTTGGATGGCATGGCTTTGCACAAACAAGATCAATGTAAGCTCTTCTCCTTCCCTTTCAAGTGGCATCAAAGTTTTTGGGGAATTCATCATAAAGGTGGTGTTGGAAACAATTTCCTATTTCAGTCCCAGAATCCTCTTCAAGCAAAACATCAACTTCTTCAAGGTCTTCATCTCAAAAGGTACTCACCAGAGTCCATTCTAGTGACAAGATACTTCTTACAGCTCTCCCATACGTGACCCATTGTCGAGAGAGATATATTTGAAAGTATGT
Organism: Ceratopteris richardii; assembly: GCA_020310875.1. Lineage (NCBI taxonomy): Eukaryota > Viridiplantae > Streptophyta > Polypodiopsida > Polypodiales > Pteridaceae > Ceratopteris > Ceratopteris richardii. The sequence goes on along the minus strand of MU260239.1, from coordinate 186,884 downwards.
TGCAGCAAATACACTTGGTCCACTGCTGAAAAAAGGCTTGTTAAATGGAGAGAGACAAACATCATAAGTTGGATTGCATGGCAGGCCAACTAAGACATCCAATCATCATCTTAGATTGGAGTTTGTTGTTTTGTCGGCTTCTACAATGAACCACCTGACAAAATCTGTATGAAAGGTTTCATCTAGAGAACCATGAGTCAGTTAACATCTGTCCAACACAACAGAAAGCAGCACCAATCACAATCTGAAGAGCATCAAGGTGCATTCAACTCTCCTCACGCCTCATTGTGGGAAAACAGGTCTCAATGTTTGTTATATAGAGCTCATTGGCGCCTTCAAGAACAATATGTGGAATATTTGGAGCCACTGGGTGTTGCAGATAAGAACACAACATCTTTCCCTCTTTGCAATAGTATCACTTCTTATTACAGGCACAAAAATTTTCCTTACTCTCAAGTTGATCAATTATGAAGAACTAATAAGAAGAAATTAAGGTCAACAAGAAGAAGCAATTAAGCATACTCTAAGCTTTTCTCCGAGCCTTACTCCAAGCTTTGATGAGTTTTTAAGGATAATACATTTTTGCTCTTAGCTTCACCTTCATTTGGTGACTCAAAACTACTTACACTCTCTTCTATCGCCTCTTCTTCTTCACATCCATATTTACCCACCTTGATTCTAGCGTCCACAACTTCTTCATCATGTGTTAAAATCATGCTAACAAGGGCTCGTTTCAAAGAGCACAAGGATACTACATGAAAGTGTAAAAAGATCAGAGACTAGTATGGCCATTAATAAAGGCAACAAGGAGGCCTGAGTAGTGCAAACACTTTCCATTCGTGACAGCAACAGCAAACCAATGGAAATGATGCACAAAGATAGCATGCACACTTGTACATTGACTTGGTTATTGTGGTTCCCATGGTCTGGGCCACATGAACTAGAAAAGCTACATGGCAATGTACATGCAACTAAGTGTGGATCATGATTGATGACTCTCCCACCCATAATTTTGTTAATTATAATCCAGTCAAGAAATTAACTTCCACAAATACCTAGTGTTCATAAGTATGTCATTTCTATGATGCAAGCAGAGGACACGAGAATATATGACATTATGGTGTTCAATCTGAAACTGGAAATGAAAAACTGGAAATCATCCTTGCCGATTGTAATTAGGTTCAGAGCAGTGAGCATTAGAATTTGCATGATCCAACCAAAATAACACGTTCTCCTTGTATTTGCATATGTGCAATTATTCTATTTTGAACCAATCTTTCCTCAATGATCTTCCAAAGCATACATGGTGTTTTATTTCATCAATTTGAAGATTATGAGGTGTATTTGAGTTTCTAATAGCTAAAGGGAAGGCCCTTTGTTGGTTAGCTAGACCAAACTTCACATCTTCAACCATAAATTTCTACTACTCTTATTTTTTCTAAGTACTTTTAGTGGTATGAGAGCTACATCAAGATGGTTAATGGTTTTACTTCAATGATTTAGAAGCTTGATAGAAACAACTATGCTACTTGGCTAATTAGAGTGGAAGCTTAATTAGAAGTTAGATATCTTTATGGAATTGTAGCAGGTGATGAAGTTATGCCTACTACAAGATCCAAAGGAGGACCTACACAAGCAAAGATTGAGAAGCTTACACTTTGGTGTGCAAGAGATGCTCAAGCAAGGTCTTATATCTTAAATTCTATCTTTAATTTCTTTTCTAGCACCAAAGCGAGAAAGAATCACTTATGGAATGAATTCAACCAAATGAAGAAGCCACCAAAGCAAACAATCATAAATTTTATCACTAAAGTCAACGAAATTGCAGGTCATTTAGGTTCAATTGGAGAATTGATTGAAGAAGAACGCATCATAAGTGAGATCCTGAATGGTATTAGGACTGACTCTAAGAAGAGATGATGGACACACTCCAAAGATGTGTCTGGTGCTACAAAAACTTGCTCTACACCTGCCAAGATAACTTCAGAGATGCTAAGTAGAGACCTTGAGCTTGCTAATGATCCATAAATACCTCCTTATTACTTTGGAGGACCAATCTCAAAGATTCATCAAAACAGATGACTTGACACAAAATAGATGATCAAAAACTTGCTATTCTGGGATGGAAAGCACTCTAGAATCTCACTTAGAGCTCACATCCAGATGAAAATTGTCTGGAGATATTTTGCACATTTCTAATTAGATATACAATGAACCTAAAGCAACACATTTGATGAATTTTAATGAGCCATACTAAGAGAAATCAATTTAGGAACATTGGGGGTGTCATCCCGACTTTTCAAGAGTTGATTGCAGAAATATGCAGGTGACTTCCAATGTATGTATCTCACAAAATAATGAATACAATATGATGAAAATTGATACAAAGAAAATAGACGCATTAGGTTACCTATAAAAGTTTAAATCTCACCAAAATACTAAGTATACAAAGAGAAATCAATGATCGAATTTGATTGAAAATATGAAAATAGACCTGTAGTAGTAGATGAAGAAAACTCCAATGTGTAGCTTGAAATGTCAATCTGTATTGCACATATTGTACATGGAATGAATGGGAATGAACCTTGGGAAGGACAAGCACAATGTGAACTTCACAAATGACTTGGTGCTTGTTTAGAACTTCCTCCAAATGTAGCTAAACTCTGCTCTATTTTGTGATATTTTTTATTGTATATATAGATGATTTTAAAATTCAAAATTTTTGGGGGATTTCACCTAAATAGTCCTTCACGTTAGGGGAATCTCATCTAAATTATTTCTCCAATTTTATCTTCGTGATTGGTACCTAAAAAGGTCGCGAGATTCTCTTATTTAATTTAATTGCTTTTCAAGTAATCACTTTTACAAGAGGTTGTTCTTGTGGCTTCTCTCGTTGAGAGTATACATAACAAAGTAATGAATGACTAAGCACTAGGCTTGGATAAAAATGCACCAATAGCTCCCCCTCAAGCCTAGCATGCTTGATTCTTCATTCTTCTTGATGTCTAGCAATCCAATAATACCTGAATCTGCTTAGCTTGATGCCATCCAATAGTTTTGTCAACATGTCCACACGTTGAACATTAGTAGATACATAGGACAATTGAATGTCCTTACTAATCAACTTTTCTCTTACATAGTGATAATGGAATTCAATGTGATTTGTTCTACCATGGTAAATAGGATTAGCTAATAAATGAAGTGAGCTAGTGTTAATACAAAAAATCTGAGGAATTGAGGTATGTAACCCCAATTCTAAGTATAGACATTTCAACCACATTGCATCTTGTGTTGCATTGTCCAATCCTCTATATTCAGCCTTAGGAGATGATAGAGCAATAGTAGATTGCTTCTTTGAAGACCATTGAATTAATTTTGAACCTACAAAAGATAAATAACTTGATGTACTCTTCCTATCATCCGTTGATCTAGCCCAATCTAAATCTAAGTAGAGTTTAAGATCAATTTCTAATGTAAAGGGGTAGAAGAGTCCTTCATTGATGGCACCCTTCAAGTATTTAAGCACTCTCTTGGCTACTTCCATATGTGGCTTCCTTGGCTTATGCATGAATTGACTGAGTATGCTAACACTATAGCATATGTCCACCCTTGTGAGTGTTGCATAGTTCAAGCTTCCTACCAAGCTTTGATAGCTTGTGATGTCTTCAATGAGTTCTCTCTCATAATCACTTAGCTTATTATTCATCTCCATGGGTGTTCTTGCACACTTAGTACTTTCCATTTTAAACTTAGAAGGCATGTCATGTACATACTTCCTTGAGTGATGTAGATACCAGAATCTGTATAGACAAGTTCAAGTCCAAGGAAATATGTGAAAGGTCCAAGATCACTGAACTTGAATTCATCCTTCATTCTAGCCTTTACCTGCTTAATTCCATTGATATCATTCCTTGTAATTATGATATTGTCAACATACACACAGAGATATATGACCTCTGATCCATTTCTTTTGATGAATAGTGATGTATCTACTTTGCTAGCTTTGAATCCTTGGTCCTGCAAGTAGGTTACTAATCTGTGATTCCAAGCTCTTGGAGCTTGCTTCAAACCATACAAATCCTTTTCTAGTTTTCACACATAATTTGGATGATGTGCATCTCCATAACCAGGTGGTTGTGCCATATATACTTTTTCTGAAATATATCCATTGAGGAATGCATTTTTTAGATCTAATTGGTATAGCTTCCAATTCCTAGATGCAACAATGCTAACGAGTACTCTAATGGTAGGCATTTTAGCTATAGGTGAGAAGGTCTCTTCATAGTCTATCCCATGGGTTTGAGCAAACCCTTTGGCTACTAATCTTGAATTGTGTCTATTAATACTACCATCTAAGTTCTTTTTCAATTTATAAATCCACCTAGATCCAGTTACCTTCATTGATGGTTTGCTAGGGACAAGTTCCCATGTGTCATTGTCTATGAGAGCTTCCATTTCTTCATTCATTGCTTCTATCCACTCCTTCTTGCTTTGAACTTCTTCATAAGATGTAGGTTCTTCATGCTTAAGATCCTTAGCCATGTAGATTGAATACTTTGTGACCAAAGATGTATCAAATCCATATCTTTCTTGTTTCCTCTTTTCTCTCATTGACCTTCTGATTGGTTGTAGAGAGCTTTCTGATCCTTGAGCTAGATCTTGTACATTTGCTTTCCATTTATTCTTCCATAGCTTCAATTTCTCCAACTATGGCATGTCATCTTCAGAATCACTATCTTCATGATGTTTTGGCTCCTTTGTTGGAAGAGATGGAAACTCATCTTCCAAGTCATAGGGTAGATTCACTTTCCTATCATCATCAAACCAAGATTTATTTTCATCAAAGACTACATCGCAACTAACTAAGAAGCCTTTTTTAGTGGGATTATACAATCTCTATCCCTTTTGATTTTGGTCATATCCAATAAAGACACACTTCTTTGCTTTGGGATCCAATTTCCCTCTTACTTGATAAGGAATATGAGCATAGAATAAATATCCAAATATTTTTCAACGATCTAGGTTTGTTCTTCTTCCATTCCATACCTCATAAGGTGTCATATCATATAAAGACTTAGATGGAAGTATATTTACAAGATATGTAGCTATTGATACAGTCTCTACCCAAAGATAATTAGGTAGATTCTTTTCATTTAACATCAATCTGACTGCTTCTTCTATGGTCGTGTTCCTTCTTTCAGCTACTCCATTAAGTTCAAGTGTGTACCTAGTTGTTAACTCTCTTTTGATGCCTCTTTCTTGAAGGAAAGCATCAAATTCATTTAAGAAGCATTCTCCACCACCATATGATCTGATTCTCTTGAGACATTTTATTTGGTTCTCTACAAGTGCAAGATATCTTTTGAAACAATTGAAAAATTCATCTTTATGCATCATAAAGTGTAGGGTTGTCCACCTACTACAATCATTAATAAAAGATACATAATGTTTTGAACCTAAAATGGAAGGTTCCTTGCTTGGACCCCACATGTCTGTGTGTACAAGATCTAATAGCTCCTAATGGATATAGCCTTTCCTATTGAAAGTTTGTCTATGAGATTTGTCAAATTGACAAGCTCCACACTTGTAGATCATATGTTGCTTTGTGATGTTGGTTAATCCAAGTACACTTTGATCCTTGCATATTTGTTTCAAAGTTCTTTCACCAATATGAGCAAGCCTTTTATGCCATACTTCTAATTTAGAGAGTGTTTGAGATCCATAGCTAAACAATGCTATGTTCTCGGTGTTTTGAATTTCAAAAGTGAGTCTTCCTGTCTTATCTCCTTTGATTATCCTTCTAAATCCTTGCTTGGGGTCTTCCACATATGCTCCATGTCTTGTGAATCTAACCTGCAATCCTTTCTCCACAATTTGTCCAACACTTATCAAGTTTTTGGTTATAATAGGTAGATACAATACCTTGCTTAGAAAATTCATATTGCCGTATGATGTCTTGACATACCTATCTTTTTCGTTGAATGCCTTGTATCATCTCCTATCTGCACTTCATGTTTGCTCCTGGGATCTTCTAAGTTAGAGAGCAATGCCACATTTCCTGATACATGATTTGAGCACCTTGACTCAATATAGAAGACATGATCATCATCCTTACCCTGCTTCAATTATAGGTTCATGAGAAGAAGTGAGTCCTCTTGACTTTGATCCTCAGTGTAATTGTTGTAATTCATCCTTCTCTATGTCCATTTTGATAGTTTTTATTGTTGTGATAGATGTTGTTGTTCTATCCTCCATTGTATCTGCCTCTGTTTGATCCATAGCCAACTCTATTGAATCCTCTTCCTTTGGAATTCCTTGGGTTTTTATAACGTTCTTCAATAGTTTGATTAGAATAACCACATATATTACAAGCTTGAGATGTTTTGGGTCTCCCCTACCTTGCTTTCCTCCTCTACCTCTTCCTCTAACTCTTCCTCTATCTGTGAAGTTGGATTGGAAAGAGCTACCTCCATCTTCATTCTTCTTGGACTTTGACTAATCCTTAGCTTTAGTTTTATTAGAGTATAAGGCAAAAGATTGATTAACTCATGAGGATCCACCATTCTTGTTCAACTTTGGTTCATGTGTGAAGAGTTGGCCCATCACAGTATTGAGATCAGGTACTTGCATGTCCATGTACAAATCCATGGCAGTTGTGAAGGATTCCCACTTGTCATCAGCCTTGGTGCCATTGATAATTTCCCTTATGATTTTTTCTTCTTCAATTAATTCTCCAATGCTCCCGAATTGATCAGAGATCTCCTTCATCTTGGTGACATAATCCATCCATAGCTAGTTCTTCCTTGTTGTAGTGTTTGAAAAGAAGAAGGCAGCAAGTGCATTCCAGGTCTCTCTTGAGGTCTTACATCCTTTTACATGAGGTAAGAGAAAATCAAAGATTGATTTTAGAATATAGGACCTGGCTAGTACATACACCAAGGTGTAAGACTCTTGCTCTTCATGTGATGGTTTCCCTTTCCTTCTCACTACTGGCATGACTTCATCTTCAGATATGTATCCAAATAGATTTCTTCCTTGAAGGTAAGCCTCCATCCTCAGAGACAAAGTTGGTTAGTTGTTTCTATCTAATTTATCAATGGTAGAAGGAAAACCATCTCCCATGTTGATTCAACTATGCTCCAATACCACTATGAGAAGAGATGGTGGACACACTCCAAAGATGTGCCTGGTGCTGTAAAAATCTGCTCTACACCTGCCAAGATAACTTTAGAGATGCTAAGTAGACACCTTGTGATTGCTAATGATCCATAAATATCTCCTTAGTAATTTTTGTTGGAGGAAATGGTGGATAATCACAAGAGATGAGATGGTGTAGCTAAAACCTACTTCACACCTGCTATAAGTAATGGATGGAGAGTGTTGTGGGCCTCTTTAGCTAGATAATAAGCATAAATGATCACCTATGTTGCTTGGAAAATGATGCACATATGATAGGATCAAACCAGATAGGTAGGCATATGATCCAATATACAAAACTTGCTATTTTGGTTGAGACACCTACTTAGAGTTTTGCACAATTCTCTAAGTATAGTAGCTATTAATAAAATTCCTTTTGGGGATCTTCAATTAGCTTAAAAAGCTACCATTGATGAGTGGAATCATCCAAAATGATAAAGTATATGCAGAGAATTATGTTTAGCAAGTTGAACATACACCTTGACTTTTACGGCCTTGACAGTAACAGACTAGTGAGCAAAGTTTGATTGATATCTAATGATAGAGTGAAGCTTGATGGAGAATTTTAATCTCCAAAAGAACAATCTATCCTTGATGTTAGAGCACCTCTATATCAAGAACAACTATGAGTGTCCTTATGTTTGTCATCTTCGCCACAATAATATAGGTCTCATCATAATCTATACCATATGTCTGAGCATACCCTTTCACAACAAGTCTAGCTTTATACCTAGATACACTTCCATCTGCATACCTCTTTGTCTTGTAGACCCATTTGCATCCAATGATCTTTTGACTATTTGGTTTGGGAACCAAATCCCATGTTTCATTCTCCATTAAAGCATCATACTCTTCTTGCATAGCTTTCTCCTAATTTTCCTTACCTTTTGCCTCTTCATATGTAGAAGGGTCTTCCTCGGCGTTCACCATATAAGCATAATCTTTAGTGGTAAAAAATGAAGTATCATAACTATACCTTATAGGTTGCCATTTGTGCCTTAAGGACCTTCTGAGTTCTCCACTTCTTGAAGTTTCTGGTTCATCACATTCTGGATCAAACCTTGGCAATTCTTCAACTTCAACTTGTACTTCATTATTCTCTTCTTCATCAAATATTTGAACCTTTCATTTACCTTTCTTCTTATCCAAAACTTCTTCATCACCTGCATGAATGTTAATTGTACTTGCATACCAAGTACTTTGCTCATCAAATGTAACATCCTTTGACACAAGGAATTGTTTTGTGGATGGACTCCACAACCTATAACCCATTTGCTTATCATCATAACCAATGAACACATACTTTTCAGCTTTAGGTTCCAATTTATGCCTCAACCGTGATGGCACATATGCATAGGCCAAACAGCCAAACACTCTGCAATGATCTAAGGTAGGTCTCTTGCCCCACCAAGCTTCATATGGTGTCATACCTTGCAAACCTTTACATGGTAACCTATTAACCAAGTATGTGGTTGTATTTACAGACTCAACCCACAAATAATTGGAACAATTCTTTTCTTTCATCATTGACCTTGCAAACTCAACAAGAGTTCTATTTCTCCTTTTTGCTACACCATTTTGTTGAGGAGAGTACTTGCAAGTAACTTCCCTTTTTATACCTACATTCCATAAGTAATCACTGAATTCATTAGAGAAATACTCTCCCCCTCCATCTGACCTTAGTCTCTTCAATTTTTGCCCTGTGATTCTCTCTACATATACATGATAATGTTTAAATGTATTAAATACCTCTGATTTATATTTGATCACATATATGGTGATCCACTTGGTAGCATCATCAACATAAATCACATAATATCTTGAACCATTAATGCTAAAGTCCTTTGATGGTCCCCATACATCTGTGTGTACGAATTCAAGCTTCTCTAAATACATGAAACCATGCTTAGTATATGACTACTTATGAGCCTTAGCTAATTGACATGCCTCACATCTGTATGTCATATGTTGACTTGCAACATTAGGTAAACCAAGCACTGAACCATTGTTAATCATATCCATAATACCTCTTTTATTGAAATGTCCAAGCCTTTTATGCCAAAGATCTAACTCAGAGATCTTATGTCCTCCATAAGTGAACAAGGCATGACCAACATTGCCTTGAATCTTCAATGTGAAGAGCCTTCCTTCTTTCTTCCCTGAAACAATTTGTTTATACGCATTGCTAGGGTCTTCCACAAAAACTCCATCATTAGTGAACCTTACTTCATAACCTTTCTCAACAATTTTCCCTACACTTATCAGATTCTTTGGAATTGTAGGAACATACAAAACTTACTCAAAAGAGTGCTCCCGTCCTTAGCCTTCACTGATCCAATTGACTTCACATTATGCTTTGTATTATCACCTGTTTGAACTACATGATTAGTTACCTTATTCTCCAAATCAGTTATCAAAGCTATGTTGCCACTCAGGTGATTGCTACACCCTCAGTCAATGTAGAAGACTCTTTGATCTTCAATTTGTCTTTCACAAGTTGCATTCATAATCAAGGTTGAATCCTCCTTCTGATCTGAAGCATAATTGTAGTAGGTATTGTTGCAAGATTGACTTTGGAAACCTCTACCTGCATTTCTTCCAAAGTAACCTCTACTACATCTACCTCTGAAATTACCTCTCTGATTTCTATTACCTCTTCCTCTTGAATTAAAATTTTGATTATATCCTCCACCATTATGATTATTATGCCAACATTCATGAGCTAAATGATTTGTCTTACCATAAATCCAGCAAGCTTTGACTCCATAGCTAGCTTGACTAGTTCTACCTTCTTCTTCATTCAATTGTTGCTTGCCTTTGGTAAATTTCTTCTTGTCCTTTGAATACATTTCTTGACTTCTACTCTTATCACCATTACCTTTGACATCTTGCTCAAAAGTTAGCATATGTCCTAGCAACTGATTCAAATAAGGAGTAAAATGATCTAGTGACAATTCAATAGATAAAATGAATGGCTTTCATTTGTCATGTCTTCTCAAACCTGTGAGGACTTGCCTTACCAATTTGTCCTCTTTAGTATCTTCTTCAACTCCTCCTAATGCATTTGCAATATCCTTCATCGTTGTTACATAATCAGAAATGGATTGAGAAGCCTTCTTCTTGAATGTGGTAAACTCTACCCACAAAGATGCCTTCCGTGACTTTGTAGTGTTTTGGAAATGACCTTCCAAAGCATTCCATATATCACTTGTACTTTCAAGTCCTCTAATATGAGGTAGCAAGTAGTCATTGACTCCCATGTAGATTATGCTCCTGGCTTGAGCATCCTTCTTCATCCATGTCTTCAAATCTAATAGTTCATCCCTAGTTGGAACACTAAGATCTCTAAATTCTGGTCTTTATTCTTCATGTGTGATATAACCTATCAATAATTTCCTTCATTTCTTCAAATGTGTATTAAATTCTTCAAGCTTTGTGAGAAATAAGTGTACCTTTACTTCGAATGTAGTTCCTTTTGGTCTTCTTGATAGCTTCAGGCCTCCTTCTCTAGCTCTCACTTCAAACTTTCACCTTTTGACTCTTCAAAGGTTGATTTCTGTATAGCTACAGCAGACCGGGGTCCTCCTTTCTTCAATTTCGATAATTCCTACTCTGATACCACTGATGGAGAGTGTTAATCTCCAAAAGAACAAGCTATCCTTGATCATAGAGCACCTCTATATCAAGAAAAACTCAAAATCTCAACCAATTTTGGAAGACCAATGTCAAATTATCAAGACTTTGGCTAACTATGAAGAAAGTCACTACATAGAAAAGTGTGCTCCACATAACTCACTCATTGACTTATCAAATGTGTAAAGTTTCTAATGAAACTTTGTACAAGGTGTTGGGTAAAGGTTTGCACCTTCTCCAAGTAAAAACATCTCAAAAAAGGCAGTACATCTTGAGATATGATCAAACAATCTACCTATGTCTGAAACTATACTTCTCTATAGTCGACTTTTACACCTAGAACTTCTAATGCATAGTTCTCTTCAACTAGAACCCACTTATTCAAATGTTTTTAGCCCTTGGTATCTTACCTTCAAAATTAAAGAATAAGTGCTCACTTGCTCAAAACTTTACATTGTGGAAGGATAACTGACCAAAACATCATCATCAATTAGCTTTATTGTTATCTGTATAAAGGGTAGAAGATCAGTTACCTCTTGACTTGTCACCATTTCTGTTGAGCTTTGCTTCATGGGTGAAGAGTTGTCCCATCAAGGTGTTGAGATCAGGTATCCATGTAGAGATCCATTGTAGTGGTGAAGGATTCCCACTTCTCATCAGCTTTAATTCCATTGATGATCTACCTCACTATGTGCTCTTCCTCTATCTCTTCTCCAATGCTTGCAAGTTGGTCTACATCTTTCATTTTGGTTACATAGTCAGCCACTACTTGCTTTGATTGCTTCTTGAGAGTTGTGAATTCCATCCACAACTGATTCTTCCTAGCTCTTCTGTTGGAGGAGAAGTATGATGAAAGCACTTCCCAAGTCTGTAGGGAGGTTTTACAGTTTTTAACATGTGGTAATAAGAAATTAGAGATTGAGTTTAGTAAATATAACCTTGCAAGAGCATCCTTTGCACACCATGTGGTTCACCTCTCTTGCTCTTCCCTTGTTGGTTGATTCTTGCTCCTGAAGATTGACATGTCTTCATCTCCTAAGATGTATCCATATAAGCTTCTCCCTTCAAGGTATGCTTGCATCCTTAGGGAACATGCTGAGTAGTTGTTCCTGTCCAATTTTTCAATGAAGGATGGAAATCCATCTCCCATCTTGATTGAACTTGCTCTGATACCACTATTGGAGGAGATGGTGGATAATCACAAGAGATGAGATGTTGTAGCTAAAAATTGCTTCACACCTGCTATAACTAATTATTGGAGAGTGTTGTGGACCACTTTAGCTAGCTAATAAGCATAAATGATCACCTATGTTTCTTGGAAGATGTTGCACATATGATAGGATCAAAACAAATAGGTAGGCATATGATCCAATATACAAAAATTGCTATTTTGGTTGAGACACCTACTTAGAGTTTTGCACAATTCTCTAAGTACAGTAGCTATTAATAAAATTCCTTTTGGGGATCTTCAATTAGCTTAACAAGATACCATTCATGAGTGTAATCATCCAAAATGATAAACTATATGCAGAGAATTACGTTTAGCAAGTTGAACATACACCCCGACTTTTACGGGCCTTGACAGTAACAGACCAGTGAGCAACGTTTGATTGATATCTAATGATCAAGTGAAGCTTTACTGATGAAACTTTGTAATACTAAAGTAGACAGTATCAAAAGAGGTTGTACATATGAAGCTTTCCAAATGATATGCTATATATCAATATTATGTGAAGTGATCAAGTTTTTAGGCTCGGGCTTAATTGCACCAAAAATTTTGAGGATCAATCTCAAAATGATTCATCAAAACAGATGATGACACAAAATAGATGATAAAAAACTTGCTATTTTGGGATGGGAGCACTCTAGAATTTCACTCAAAGCTCATAGATTGTTGAGAATTGTCCAAAGATATTTTGCACACCTCTAAATAGATATATAATGAACCTAAAGCAAAAAAATGTAATGAATTTTAATGAACCATACTGAGAGAAATCAATTTAGGAAGATTTGGGTGTCAGCCGAACTTTTTAGGAGTTGATTGCAGAAATACATAGGTGATGTCAAATGTATATATCTCACAACATAATGAACAAAATATGATGAAAATTGATATGAAGCAAATAAACTTATCACTTTACTTCTAACAATTAACATCGCATCAAAAGACTAAGTATATAGAGAGGAATCAATGATCAAAGTTGACTGAAAAGATGGAAATAGACCTGTAGTAGTAGATGAAGAAAACTCCAATGTGTAGCTTCAAATGTCAATCTGTATTGCACATATTGTACATGGAATGAATGGGCATGAAGCTTGGGAAGGAGAAGCTTAATGTGTGCTTCATAAATGACTTGTTGCTTGTTCAAAACTTCCTGCAAATGTAGCTAAACTCTGCTCTATTCCATGACTCTTTTTGAGTGTATATATAGATGATTTTGAATTCAAAATTTTGCGGGGATTCCACCTAAATGGTCCTTCAAGTTAGGGTAATCTCATATAATTGATTTCTCCAACTTTAGCTTCTGATTGGCACCTAACAAGGTCACAAGATTCTCTTCTTTAATGTAATTACTTTTCAAGTAATCACTTTCACAAGAGGTTGTTCTTGTGGCTTCTCTCATTGAGAATATACATAACAAAGTAATGAATGACTAAACACTAGGCTTGGATAAAAATGCACCAACACTGACAAGCAATGACAATCATTTACAATTGTTTATGATCTTATCATGGATGGACACTTGACTTCAACATATTGTTGGAATCAATATCCTATTGGTCAACAATGTCTCAATAATTCTTTTTTGGTCAAATTGTACTCCATTTATAAGAGCTCACTCTTAGTCCTTCTTAAAGGAAACGGGGGTGTTTAGAATGTGTAAACTTCCTCTTCATCCCTTGTACAAGCAAAAGCGTGGGGCAACTTTGCCACGTGGTCGTCCTCCCATCCCAGTGGCGCGAGTTCAAATCCCAGGAACAGCACAGCGCGGAAGAAGTTTTAACTTCTTCTTTATTAAAAGCTATGGAAAACACACGGACAGCGATCATGTTTTCTTTCACGTAAATTTTAGCGACAACTTTTCAAAATAACGATCGTAGAGTTTTATGAGAAGAACGATCGCTTGATTTATTAGCTTTTGGTTATGCTTTTGGAGGAGAACAAATACTATATAAGAAGTACTTTGGGTCACTTCTATTCATCCTTCACCTAGGATCAACACAAGCTTTCTAGAGCTTGGACCTCAGTAGAGGTGGTGTTTCTTCTAGCACATGGGGCAGCCATGGTGCTAACTTGAAGCATGTTGAGGAGCAGAAAACTTCTTCTTTATTAAAAGCTATGGAAAACACACGGACAGCGATCATGTTTTCTTTCACGTAAATTTTGGCGACAACTTTTCAAAATAACGATCGTAGAGTTTTATGAGAAGAACGATCGCTTGATTTATTAGCTTTTGGTTATGCTTTTGGAGGAGAACAAATACTATATAAGAAGTACTTTGGGTCACTTCTATTCATCCTTCACCTAGGATCAACACAAGCTTTCTAGAGCTTGGACCTCAGTAGAGGTGGTGTTTCTTCTAGCACATGGGGCAGCCATGGTGCTAACTTGAAGCATGTTGAGGAGCAGCTATGGAGTTCTTCTTGGTGATTCTTCTTGGAGAAGATGAAGGGTGTGCTCACACTCTACCTCATGGAGAGGAGGTTATCTCTTGTTCATGGCAAGAAGACTTGGTCATTAGCAGCTTGATGGTGAGGATCGCCCATCTACAGGATGTATTTGAAGATTGTCTTCTACAGGAAGATATTAGGTTGAAGATTGTCTTCTACAAGAAGATGTCTGGCTACTTCAAAGACATTGGATGGGACCATCTACATGATTTTGAAGATTATCTTCTACAGGAAGATATTAGGTTGAAGATTGTCTTCTACAAGAAGATGTCGGGCTACTTCAAAGACATTAGATGGAGATTAACATAAGATTCACATCTTATGTTAAGTATTCAGGTACATATTCTCTTTATGCACACAGGTACTACTTGAAGTTTATGGAGGCTATGGCGTTCATATCAGGAGGAGTCCTATTTGGCATAGGTACAAGAGAATCAGTACTTATATGCTTTATGCATATTTTATGAGGTGTTTAAGAAGGTGTGTTCACATGAGTTTGAGGATTTCCGGCAACAATCTTGTTAGCATTCTATGCTACTTTATAAGTATGTGATCTTTTCACACACGTATCTGACTTAGGGTCTTCCATAGCCTAAGTTTAGATGTAGGTTTGTTGACCATCAGTTTCACACTGATCCTTCCTCATTCAGTCACTCATATTCACTCTTCTATAACCTATCAGGTCACACATCTCATGTATATTCAGATTACTGCCCACACATCTGAATATGTTTGTTACATTGTACATTCACTCATTCATCCATTTCTCATCACATAGAGTGGTTGAGAGATATGCTCCCACATTGTACATTGAACATTGGTATATATGATACTATGAGTAAGCGCTGGCTTACATAACACCTTACACATGACGTCTATTCTTTCTCTATCTTTATCTCATCATTTGTATGATTAAGTTGTGGTATGTTCATGTTTTGTCAATATGGAAGATTGCTAGAATTAATGTTGTATATATACTGGACCTATGGAACCATGGACCTATGACATGAGCTAAGGGCCTACCTCACTTCCAACATTTGGTATCAGAGCACTAAGGTTTTACAGAACTTTAGATCTTTGGCATCAATGCATTAAGGCTCATTCATAATCCCAGGTTCCTAGACTTCCAGATTTACAACATATGATTTGAAAGCATCTTCTAATATTTGACATTTGACATACACACTTAATCTAAATGAGTAGAGATTTGAGAATTAGACACTTCAGTTACATTCATCAGTGTGGAGTACGAAGTTGATGATCTGTTAGCAGCCGAATATTTTTGAAGAGTATGCAAATACTTTACAAAAGTATTGTTTGAAGACCCAGACTTGATGAAGAGAAGACTACTTCAAATTCAAGGAAGAACAATGGTTTAGAGAAGATGAAGAAATCAGATCAACATCAAATCACAGGTATCAGTTTCTACTATTAGATTATCATTTGCAGGTCATATCTTAGAAGAGCAGTTATGAAGAGATTTGAAGAAATTCAAGGATTGCTTTTACACGCTTTCATCATTTGAAAGTTAAAGCATTAGCTACATCAAAACAGGTATCTAGAGGTTTTTCTAGAGAGTTTTTGAGAAATCTCTTTCATGGCAAGAAAGTTCATCTAAGAAGACAAGCGCAGAGATGAGATGAGTTTTTTCAGCCAATTTTCTGTTGTAAGTTGGTTGGATATCAAGGTACAAATGTATCTAGAGAAGGTAACTCTAGAAGGGCAATTCATCATTCAGACAAACGATTGGTGAATTTAGTCGTTTCAGACATTTGAAGCAGAATTTTGATATGAGGAGATGATAAAACATGATTCTATATTCACTTCCATTTGTATACTATGTTTGTTTTATCTCTTACTCTTACATTAGAGGAAGAGAAAAGTTCATTTGAAGAAGTCAAGGGTGTTTGCTACTTCAAGATGAAGAGAACAAAAGGTATGGAAGAGAAGTTTGAAGATGTTGACATCATCAGGTGGAAGAAAGATGCAGAAGAAGAAAATCCATCATTTCCAAAAGAAAAGTAAGACTTCCTTTTCTCTCATATTTTCCATATACTTTTCCTATTTTATCCTCTACATCCAAAGACAAGTCTACGAGAACATCTTGTTTAAAGAAGAAGTAGTTTCTTGTTTTGCATTACACTTGGTCATGATTTAGTAGATTTGACAAAGAATTGCATTGAGAGAAAGAAAAGCAGCAGATATATGTTTTAACTCATATATGTATGAGTTATGTTTTAGTTGAAGTTTATAAGCAGGCAGCTTATATGTTTCCTCAAAGAATTCTTGGAGTGTCAATACAGAGCTACTTGGTATATGACAAGTTGCAGAGAAGTATATTCCTTCTTTAACTAACTCTCTTAAGGTAAAAGAGTTTTTTTGTAGCAGATGTTGAAGACTTGGGTTGAGGTTTTATGTTTGGAAAAGGTTACCTCATATTCAGTATTTTTAGAAAACTTCAGAAAATTCAGAATCTTGTTGATGTACCAGTCAGTTGAAGAATCTACTTTCTATGATTGTCTTGATTTTTTGGATACATGCTTGTATTCAAAAAAGGTGTTCCATTAGATCCTATCACTTGATTGAAAAGTGGAGTTAGCCAAAAGAAAATCAAGCAGGTACTATCACATTTCACCCGGGTAAAATATGAAAGTTATGAAGTATCAACTTGCAGCTTTTGGAGTTCTCAAGGTGAGAAGTTTGTCCACTTATGGTTCAAGTAGGAATTTCAGATTCCTTAAAGGATTTGTTTGAAGAAAAGTTTTACAACTTTTTGAGAAGCATGGACACTTGGAGACATTCAGGTAGCAAATCAAACATTCAGACATGAAGGTTTGATAAGAGCAGATTCTACACAGGAGAGATCATTGATCTTGTATGATCTTGAGTATTTATGATTCAGTTGTCTATCCTTTGTTTGGTAAGATTCTTAACATTGGAAGAAGTAAGTCAAAGATTCAGATTCTATCAGATTTGTGTTGCAGAGAAAAAGAAGATACTTGTTATGTTACAGAAAAATATGGATCCTAAAACTTTTGTTTCAGATACAAGTATGGATTACTGAAGATCAGATTTAGTGAAAGAAGGAAGACGTTCCACATTTCATAAAGTCTGATATACTTTGAAGAATACTTGATACTAGTGTTAAATCATCCAGGGGGGTGATGAAACATGAAGACTTATTTTCAGCCATATGTGAAAGAATGAAGATTCATACTTTCAGGTATTCCTATTTCAGGTATTCCTATATTTCCTTTGTCAGGTTCTCTTTATGTTCCAGCTTTGAAAGAAGAAGGAAGAAGAAGAATGTTTGGAGAAAGTTCCTGTTCAGGAGAAGGTTCCAAAATTCTATTGAAGAGAAGCTTGATATTTCAGAAAGGTATATTTCAAAAGTGCGCACATATATGTTTATACCAAGTTCTGAAGGAAAGAGGTATGAAGGATTTAAAGGATGAAGACATGATGACATCATAGATTTTTTGACTCAGATTTCAATTGAGTTGAGTTGATTTGACTTGAGTACAGTCAGAGATGAACCAGCAGTGTTCATAATGCACTAAGTTGTGAGTTGACAGTCACAGGTTCCAGGATTCAGTTCTTGATTTGTTTAGTGTATTTACATGACGCAGCAGAAGTACGTTGAGAAACTTTTTTGGAAGGTAAAAATGCAAATATATGGATACTAGTGTATGTTTTCAGGTTTTTGAAGACAAGAGATAGCAGGTTCAGAGTCAGTACATGCTACATTTGTTGTCAAGCAGTGATTGCTTGATGTGTACACTATTGGATATCTAGTTTGCATATTTTCTCAAGTATTATGGTTCATATTCAGCAAGTTTAGGTTCTTTTGAAGGAAATTCAAATTCAGTTTTGAAGAAGACTTTTGAAGAACAAGTTCTGAAGTTTGGAAGTACAAGCTTGAAGCTTGTGATAATTTGCAGATTATATAGTTTGCAGATACAGTCCAGGTTGTACCAATATGACATTGCAGGGGGGATTGTTGGAATCAATATCCTATTGGTCAAACAATGTCTCAATAATTCTTTTTTGGTCAAATTGTACTCCATTTATAAGAGCTCACTCTTAGTCCTTCTTAAAGGAAACGGGCTTGCTCAGAATGTGTACAGTTCCTCTTCACCCCTTGTACAAGCAAAAGCGTGGGGCAACTTGGCTACGTGGTCGTCCTCCCATCCCAGTGGCGCGAGTTCAAATCCCAGGAACAGCACAGCGCGGAAGAAGTTTTAACTTCTTCTTTATTAAAAGCTATGGAAAACACACGGACACCGATCATGTTTTCTTTCACGTAAATTTTGGCGACAACTTTTCAAAATAACGATCGTAGAGTTTTATGAGAAGAACGATCGCTTGATTTATTAGCTTTTGGTTATGCTTTTGGAGGAGAACAAATACTATATAAGAAGTACTTTGGGTCACTTCTATTCATCCTTCACCTAGGATCAACACAAGCTTTCTAGAGCTTGGACCTCAGTAGAGGTGGTGTTTCTTCTAGCACATGGGGCAGCCATGGTGCTAACTTGAAGCATGTTGAGGAGCAGCTATGGAGTTCTTCTTGGTGATTCTTCTTGGAGAAGATGAAGGGTGTGCTCACACTCTACCTCATGGAGAGGAGGTTATCTCTTGTTCATGGCAAGAAGACTTGGTCATTAGCAGCTTGATGGTGAGGATCGCCCATCTACAGGATGTATTTGAAGATTGTCTTCTACAGGAAGATATTAGGTTGAAGATTGTCTTCTACAAGAAGATGTCTGGCTACTTCAAAGACATTGGATGGGACCATCTACATGATTTTGAAGATTATCTTCTACAGGAAGATATTAGGTTGAAGATTGTCTTCTACAAGAAGATGTCGGGCTACTTCAAAGACATTAGATGGAGATTAACATAAGATTCACATCTTATGTTAAGTATTCAGGTACATATTCTCTTTATGCACACAGGTACTACTTGAAGTTTATGGAGGCTATGGCGTTCATATCAGGAGGAGTCCTATTTGGCATAGGTACAAGAGAATCAGTACTTATATGCTTTATGCATATTTTATGAGGTGTTTAAGAAGGTGTGTTCACATGAGTTTGAGGATTTCCGGCAACAATCTTGTTAGCATTCTATGCTACTTTATAAGTATGTGATCTTTTCACACACGTATCTGACTTAGGGTCTTCCATAGCCTAAGTTTAGATGTAGGTTTGTTGACCATCAGTTTCACACTGATCCTTCCTCATTCAGTCACTCATATTCACTCTTCTATAACCTATCAGGTCACACATCTCATGTATATTCAGATTACTGCCCACACATCTGAATATGTTTGTTACATTGTACATTCACTCATTCATCCATTTCTCATCACATAGAGTGGTTGAGAGATATGCTCCCACATTGTACATTGAACATTGGTATATATGATACTATGAGTAAGCGCTGGCTTACGTAACACCTTACACATGACATCTATTCTTTCTCTATCTTTATCTCATCATTTGTATGATTAAGTTGTGGTATGTTCATGTTTTGTCAATATGGAAGATTGCTAGAATTAATGTTGTATATATACTGGACCTATGGAACCATGGACCTATGACATGAGCTAAGGGCCTACCTCACTTCCAACACATATTTCTTGGACAAATCTTCAACAAAGAGGCCGACAAAAATTTGAACAAATGTAATTGTTATTAGGGTAACTGTTGGAAGAAGTAATTTTTTGAAGTACTTTTGATGGAAAATAATTGTAAAATGCCAAAAACTTGTAAAAATATTTATGCAATTGATGTAAAAATAAGGAAGAGTCTTCCTTATGTAGAGTAGAATCCTACGTAATTTTTCTAGAATTTTTGGAAACTCCTAGATAGCATATTTTTAGAATAAAAGAGGAAAGGACAAAAATTCAAGTGTGAAAAGGGACACTTGAAAATGTATAAAAGACAATTTCCTCTATTATGAGAGGGTTGGTTATTTGTAATTGATGCTATCCAAGTGAAGAGAGAAGTTTCCTACAGAAAATCGTGTTTCTTCCTTTTGTGTGATTTCTTTGATTTGTTGAGTCTATTCTATGTGTATCCATGGAGATTTGTGAGCTTCTATTGTGTGTTTCTGATGAATGTGTATGAAGAGATTTGATTACTGACATGTAGTGATAAATTGAGGAAGAATGGTGCTGGAGATGAAAATCGTCTATTTTCACAGAATCGCGATTGTCTCGTTTGAAGGTTGCAGGTATCATTTTTTAGTTTTGACTTTATGATTGTATTTTGCTAAGAAAATAACATGTTTTAGACACCAAGATTGTGGAAAATGATGGAGATTTGCTCAAGATAATCCAAACCCTAGAAATTCCTCTTCACTTTCACTATTTCTCAGAAATCCAGCCATTTTTCTCTTATTTCTTGGATTCTATCATCTAGAAGGGGCTGTGGTCTCTTGTATACTTCCAGGATTGACAAAAATAAGATGTATTGTTGATTCTTTATGGTAAATGACTGGAGATGACAACTCCAAAGGTTAACAACAAACATTTTTTGGCGCCGTTGTAGGGGAGTATATCAAAAGCTTCATTGAAGTTGGACCTTGCTGGATCTTCTATTGATGATGGTATTGAACACATTGAAAAGGTAATACTCTTTAATCAAGAAATGTAAACATGAAAAGGTGGATTTCTTTGTTTGTCTTTTGGGGAAAGAAAGCAATAGATAATCTTTTGAAAATAAGAAGTGTTGAAATTTTTGCAAATTGATAGTTGCTTATATCATTTTTGGAAGTTAAGTGCAGGTGTGTGAAAAATTGAATCAAGAAAGCTGATGATAAGGTAAAATGTGTCTATTCTTGCATTTGTAGAGTGCTTTTTGATCAAATACTAAGAAAAATTGTTGATCTTGGGAAGATGACAAGATTGCATTAAGGAAAAGTCAAGTAAAGTAGCTAGATGCAAGTAGATAAGATCCATTTGTAGCCAAGTCAAAGTAATAATCTTGAGAAAAAACTGAATTGCATCTTGAAAAGAAAAATGTTTGAGTCTATCTTTGCAAAAATTGATATTTGCATTTCTTAGCACCTTTTTCTTTGGGAAGTTTTGCTCATGAACTGTTTTGATAGCCAAAGCATAAGAGAGTATAACCAATCAAGGAACACAGGATCAATAGATCACCAAACAAGAAACCCTAAGTGAAGTGTTTACCTTAATTTAGGGCAAAATACTAAAAAATTCATAAAATTCATTAAAACAATCAAACAAATTTCTTTTCTCCTTAGGAAGTTGGACTGAAGTTTTGTTGACAAGAGTAAAAGAGACCAAGTGAAAGGAAAGCAAAAAATTGCCAAAAAACTGGAAAATTAGAAAAAACACGATTCTCTTCATAAGATCGCGATTCTCTGAATAATTTTTTGTTAAAAATGTAAAATTCTAGGTGATAGCTGAATTGGAATTGGTAAAGGGTATTGAAGGGAAACAAGGGAAAAGAAGACTTAAAATTGCAAAAAAACAGGAAGTACAGAAAAAATGCGATTCTCTGCACAAAATCGTGATTTTCTGTAAGAGGAAAATTTTTTAGAATTTTAAGCATATTGGGTTTTGAGACAGTTAATTGTAAGAGATTTCATCAAGATTGAATAAGTGAAGGAAGTCAAATTCCAAAAACTCAGTGAGGATTGAGTATCAGGAAGGAGAAGTGGAAAACAAGTACAAAATTACAATTTTCTCCAATATTATGATGGAAGTGACTAATGATGACTAATGATGAAAAGTTAGGAAGTAAGGATCAAATCATAAAACTGTTGAAGAATAAAATTGGATAAGTAAAAAAGTGGAAAAAACGGAGGAAATTGCACAGTATCGCGATTGTGAGGACACTATAAAACTCTGAAATCTCAGAAAAAACTCATTTTGAGTGAGAGAGAGAGGGAGAGAGAGCAGGATCAGGATCGCGATTGTCTGCAGATATAAGTCTTGGAGATTTCTGGAATCAAGCAAGCAAGATAAGGAGTCCTCAATACAATTTCTTTGTATTTCTTTAAATTTACATGACCGTTAAGACAAATAAGCACAAAATAACCAAAAACACGGAATCGCGATGTTCTGAATTTTTGAATTTTCTGTGGAAAAAAATATTAATTTGAGTAAACTCTTTCATTGCATGTTGAAAAATAGTTAAGGCGATTCTATTATAGAAACAAAACTTTGAAAATCAATACCTTCAAATTTTTTCCAAAAACTGATCAGAATCGCGATTCTATAGTCAAACACAAAATCATGATTCTCTGAATTAGAGCACAAAATTGCGATTCCCAGAGCACGATTTTCATAAGAAAATCATGTTTTTTACGATTGTGAGCAATCACGATTGTCTGGGAACAAAATCGTGAGAATCACGATTTTCACCACAGAATCGTGAAAATCACGATTCTCTTCACAGAATATGGAAACTTTAAATGAAATAAATGAATCTCCTGAAACTGGGGACTATAGAAACATCCTCAAATACATGTATACAAATAGGTTTGGAACCTATGTATATCAGGATGGAATGCATAAGTTTCTCATTAGATTGAGAAACTTAGAAGTTCCCTTGAATATAACACCAGTAGCTCAATTCAAAGATCGTAGATATGAGGATAGGCAGGGATGTATATACATCTTCTCATAAGACCCAGAAAATTCTAATGACCTAGGGAAATGTGTGGACAAGAGACCTTGGGAACAGAACCTAGGGCAATCAGACTTGCCAAGACCACATGAAATTCACAATAATGGTGAACAACAACAGGGTAGGAGAACACATACTTCCCCAAATCCTTTTGAAAAGGAACCAAAAGGATTTAATGATTTTCCTTTAAAAAGAAGAAATCATTGGCAAAATCAGGGTAGAATGCTTAGACCCTACCAAGTAGCCAAATGCATGAAAAATCAATATGAAGGATATTCTGATCCTCATGCTCATGCTGCAGAATTTAGGCAATTAATTAGAGCTGAAGAAGTAGAGGATTACAAAGTTCAATTTGAAGCATTTGGTCTAACCCTAACAGGAGCTGCATTATCTTGGTTCATTCCCTTAAGAAAGGAAATGTATCTAGATATTGAATCCTTCCTAGAAGCCTTCATTGGGGAATTCTCAAAGACTGGAATAAAACATAGCACAACTACATTGATACATAGCTTTAAACAGCAAAAAGATGAAAATGTCAGAGAGGCAGCTAGGAGATTCAAGCAGTACATTGACAGATGTCCTAGAGAGGAAGTACCTTCCATGGCAAGACAGGTATCCCTATTCATAGAAGGATTAAGAAGTGCCCAATTAAGAACCCTAGTGTATTATAGGAGATGCCCTAACCTAGGAGCATGTGTGAAAGAGGCAATAGATTTGGAAGATAACAGAGGCCAAGACCTGTTAGCATTTGATCAACCTAGAACAAATGAAGATAAAATTCCACCAGCAAAAGAATTGGCTCAAGCCATTGCTAAAGCCCTAGAAGTCAGCACTAAAACCAATTTGATAAATACCAAGATAACAACAAATAAAAAATGCTATAATTGTGGAGAAAATCATTTAGTACAACAATGTCCATATCAAAAACCACAACATTTGCAAGATAGAAAAACACTCAAATATTGTACACTAGAGAGAAAATGGACAAATCATACCAGAGAGGAATGTTTCTACAATAAACAACCCATTAAGGAGAGAGATTATGCAAGTCAAAGAGAATCTGGATATATTGAGCAACCAAGACCTGTACTTGGGCAACAACCTCCATTACCAACAAATGTGGTACCAGTTAAATACACACCAACAGAGGAGGGAAACTCAAGAATAAGATCACCATACAAGGAAGATTATCAATGGAATGAAGGATATCAGGAAGAATGGGAAGGATATGAACTGAGAGAACCAAAACTACAAGCCCTAGATTTGGGAAATGGGAGAATTGAGATGGATATAACCACATTCATGTATATACCCAATAATTATATGTCCAATCAGAAACCTCAGTTCAAAGGGGGACAAAAGATAACTTGTTATAGATGTGGGGGAGAACATTTCATTAGAGACTGTCCACAACCTCCTACATTAAGAATAGAGGGAGCTTATTGTAAGGATTGTGGCAGGGAACATTTAATAAAGGATTGTCCAAGAAATCCTCAAAAACAACATAACACATCTAATAACATACCACTGAAAACAGTTAACATCATGGAGCAAGAAGAATTGAGTGACATTGACCAAGTGAATGTAAATGCTATAACAAGGGCACAAGCTAAACAACAAGAAACAACTAAGAAACAAAATGAAGGTTCAGTTTCAAAGGTGAAGAAAATTAGACAAAAAGGGAAATGGGAAAGAAAAAAAAGAATGGGTAAAAACTTGGAAGAGGAGAATAGGGAACAGTCAAACAGTACTCCCTCTCAAAAGACACAAACCCAGTCAGAGATAAGAAATTCACAAAGTCTAGATACCTTGATAAAAGTCTCAATATGGAAGTGCAATATGATAAGAAACCTCACAAATAGAAAAAGAAGATTGAAAAGAGAAGATTGTGTAGAAGGAAGAAAATTACAAGATGAGAGCTATGTACCACAAAAATTCAAAGATGAAGAATTTGAGCCCTATGGGTGGAACCAAATTTTGGCTACCATGGATCTAGCCAGTGATGAGTATGTAGGAGTGGAATTTCAAAATGAAGAAGGATATGATGTTTTCCACATAGGAATACAAATGATAAAGGTATCAGAAACAGAAGAGGACCATGAAAAAGAAATGATATTGAAAAATGGGAAAACACAATATTTGGAAGAAGTAAAAGCTGAAGATGCAATAAAAGATAAAATCTCAGGCAAATACAAGAAGAACAAACACAAGGAAATAGAAAAAGACCAAGAGGATGAAAAGAATGAGAAAATGATAGAAAAAGACCAACAATTTGATGTACCAACAAATTTCAAGACTTATGAAGTAGAAGACAGATTACTTCTAAAGATGAAACCAAAGAGGGAAAAGAAAAAAGGGGAATCTTATGATAATGAGGAACAAACTAAAAAGGTCATGATCACCCAGGAAGAAGGGGAAGAAAGACATATTATAGTAGCTGATGACATGACAAACCAAGAAGAGGAGGCATTAAGAAATTTGGCCAGAAACTATAGGGATGTGTTTGCTTATAGCTACAAGGATTTGAAAGGTATTGATCCTAAAATCTGTGAGCATAAGATTCCTATTACACCTGATGCAAAACCTAGCAAACAGAGACATTACACATTCAATGATAAATACTCTTCTAAAATAAAGGAAGAAATTGACAAGTTGCTGGCTGCCAATTTCATATATGAGATCGAGTATACAGAATGGATATCTCCTATAGTTGTGGTACCAAAGAAGAAGGGAAACTTAGGGTATGCATTAACTTGAAGAAGGTGAATGCAGCAATATAAGAGATAGTTACCCATTGCCTATAACAGACCACCTTCTAGAAAGAGTTGCAAGAAAGGAGGTTTATAGTTTTTTAGATGGTTTTTCAGGATACAATCAGGTACCTATAGCATTGGAAGACCAACATAAAATTGCCTTTTCCATAGAATGGGGAATTTTTGCT
Organism: Ceratopteris richardii; assembly: GCA_020310875.1. Classification (NCBI taxonomy): domain Eukaryota; kingdom Viridiplantae; phylum Streptophyta; class Polypodiopsida; order Polypodiales; family Pteridaceae; genus Ceratopteris; species Ceratopteris richardii. The sequence continues at coordinate 160,781 of MU260239.1, read as the reverse complement.
TTTAGGGTTATGCCCTTTGGGTTAACTAATGCCCTAGCAACTTTTCAAAGATTGATGTGTCATATCTTCAAAGAGTTCCTGAGAGATGTAATTGAAATATATGTGGATGATCTGTGCACTTTTTCATTAAAAAGACAGGATCACTTGCAAGATTTAGAGAATATATTCAGGAAATGCAGAACATACAGAGTATGTTTAAATCCAGAAAAGTGTGTATTCTTTGTAAGACAAGGAAGAATGTTAGGTCACAGTCTCTAAAAATGGAATTTCAACTGATGAGAAGAAAATAAAGGCCATAGTAGAACTTCCAAGACCTACAAATGTAAAGGAACTTCAAACTTTCATGGGGCATTGTGGGTATTATAGAAAATTTGTACACAAGTTTGCTAACATAGCTAAACCTTTATATGCCCTAATTACAAAGTTTGAGTGGACCAAGGAGTGTGACCAAGCTTTTGAAACTCTAAAAACTTGTTTGGTAACAGCCCCAATTCTGAAAACACCTCAATGGGATAAAATTATTCATGTCCATGTGGATGCTTCAAATTATGCTTTGGGATGTGTGTTAGCACAACCAATAGAAGGAAGCAAGTTAGATTCTCCAGTGGCTTATGCTAGTAGGCAATTGACTTTAGTAGAGAAAAATTACACAACCACTGAGAGGGAAGGGTTGGGAATGATATTTGCTGTGAAAAAATATAGACATTACCTTTTGGCCAACAAGTTTAAGTTCTTTGTGGACCATCAAGCTTTACTAAGTAAATAAACCTTGTCACACTGGTAGAATAGTCAGATGGTTTCTTTTACTAATGGAGTTTGAGTTTGAGGTGGTGGTCAGACAAGGAAAAACACATTTGAGAGCAGATCATTTGTCTAGAATCCAGTCTAAAGAACCTAGTTCACCTTTCGATGATGACCTTCCAGATACATATTTGTTCAAAGTAGAAAGTGTTCCTGAGTGGGCCATGACTTTAATACCTTTGTTAACCATGGGACCTTGCAGAACAATTGGAAACAACACACACTTAGTATTACAAAGCAAGAACTTTATGCTGCTAGCTGGGCACTTGTATCACCTCAATTATACAGGCATATTGGAATATTGTACTCCTGAAGAAGAGCAACAGGAATATCTAAAAAGAGCTCATTGTTGGAACCCTTTTTCTCATGCTTCTAGAGTAGTCATCCTAAGTAATCTCAATAGGATGGGGGTACATTGGCCTAAAAAGATTCAAGATGTAACAAAATACATTGCTAACTGCTGGGAGTGTCAATCACTGTAAGATTCAGAATTTATAACTCTATATTGGTTTCAGAAAAATCCAGATTGGAGTGAAAATATTATTGAGGAGTTGAAAAGGAAGAAGAAAGGAAAACAAGTAATAGCTGGTGCAGATTCAAAAAATCTACAAGTAATCTCTGAAGAATATCAATTGATAGGAGAACAATTATATAAGAGAGGGATGGATGGATATTTAAGAATTTGTGTTCTTGAGGATAAATATTTGGAAATGTTGGAAATGGCACATTCTGGAGGGGCAGGAGGACATTTCTCAAGTGACAGAATGGCTAAAATTATATTATATTCTGGCTTTTGGTGGCCAGCCCTATTTCCTGATGCAAGAACATATGTAAAAAGATGTGACATTTGTCAGAGGGTGAGTCAACCAAATAAAAGAGACAATATGCCATTAGTTCCATTGATTTCAGCAAGAGCCTTTAGTAAATGGGGGTTACATTTCATTGGACCTATACATCCTCCAGCAAGACAATCACATGCTGAATATATAATAGTGGCTACAGATTACCTGACAAAATGGGCTGAGGCCAAAGCCACAAAAAGAAATGATGCTCATACTACTGCCAGATTTCTCTATGAGAATATCATCACCAGATTCGGACTTCCAATTGAATTGGTAAGTGATAGGGGGACCCATTTTTTAAACCAAATCATAGAAAACATAACTGAATATTTCCTGATTAGTCATAGAAAGTCAGCCCCATATCACCCACAAGCCAATGGGTTAGCAGAAAGTACTAATAAAGTACTTAGTATTGTACTGTCAAAATTAGTAAACACAAACAGGAATGACTGGGATCTACAACTTAATCATGTTCTATGGGCTTATAGAGTGGCTTATAAAACGGCAATAGGAAACACACCATTCAATCTAGTATATGGACAAAATGCAGTTCTACCTATGGAATTCCTCATTCCAACATTAAAAGTGGGTAGTCACTACAATTGGACTGGACATGAATTATTTGAGAGAGTAATAGAATTGGAAAAACTGGGAGCTTCTAGACTCCAAGAAATTATGAGTATATATGCGGACAAGAAAAGGCAAAAAGCTTATCATGATGTTCAAAAGAAAAAGATCTACAAGAAGGAGATCTAGTTTTGGCATACACAGTCAAGGAACATCAGAAGAAACTTCAGAAAAAAGGACATAGGCCTTATATTATACATCAGATAAGTAACAGTGGAGCTATCCAACTAGCTAACATAGATGGAGAGATCATGCTAAATTTTATAAGTGGATGTAGAGTTAAAAGATATGATCTTCCATTAACTGCTTCTGAATGGAGAAGATTACAACAAGCTCAAAACAGGAAGAAAGAAGAGGAAAACATTAGAAAAGAGGCTCAACAGGAAGCAAAGGAAAGGATAAGAAAAACCAAAGATCATAGGGAAGTCTGTTTGTGTGAAACATCTCTAAAAGAAAAAGAACATTTGCCTGTTATAACAATGCATTTCCAGAAGGAAAAAATTAAAGTTTTGATAGACTCAGATGCACAGGTAAATTTGATCAGTTCAGCATTGTTGAATAAGTTTAACCGAAAGAAGACTAAAAGTAAAACCTTTATCAAAACCTTGGAAGGACAAATAATACAGAGTCTGTCTTCACCTTCTATTGAAGTTAAGTTCAATAAAGAATATATGAAAATAGATTGTGAAGAATGGCCAGATCATTTGATGACTGAGAAATTGATTTTGGGACAACCATGGCTCAAACAAGGTAATGTAATTTTGAATTTTGAAAAAATGAAGCTTAAATTGACAATAAATGACAAAAGGTTTTTAATATTTTTATTGAGTAATGAAGAACAGGATGTTCATGACCCAGACATGGAAGGATTTACTTTTTCATTGGAAGACACACAGACATTGCCAATACAAATACTAAATGATCAAGCTTCATTTAATCAAAACCTGCAAAAAATTGAAAGGGCAAAGGAGGGTGGAGACACAGGAGCAAGGTGGCAATTATGGCACAATCTGAAGCATCGAAGCATTAGAACACGAAGGATATGGAAACAAAGCATACCCAAGGCCTGTTCATCAAAACAAAATCCCAGGACAAAATGGATATGGAGGCCAAAATATTCTAAAAACTGCTTATCAGAAGGAGATGGATTTTTTCCTGAGATAGGGGCAACTAGGGTTAAATATTATTGGGTAAAAAAATCAGAGTTGATTCAATGGAAAAAGACCATCTATATTTGATCTGGATTTAGAATTGTTTCAGAAACAGATCAGAATGTGATAAAAAAGAAAATCATAATATATTGGGAATTAGGACAAAATATTTTACCTTATCCTTTTTCTAAGAAGAGAATTAGGAGAGGAAGAAAAGAAATAGAAGAAATTATTAAAAAAAAAAGAGAGAGAACAAAAGAAAAAAAGAGAAAAGAAATAGAAGAAATTATTAAAAAAAACAACAAAAGAAAAAAAGGGAAAAGAAATAGAAAGAGAAAAATTATCTATTTTTCCTTTTATAAGTTATATAGCACAAAGCAAGATATAGGTAGAAGGGTAGCATGTTTCTATTTATTATTTTGTATTTTCCATTCTATTTTTTATGATTTTTTATTCTTTTTTTTATTTTTATTTTCATTTTTTCTTCTAAACATCTTCTTCCTGGATAAGAGCTGTCAGAAGAGGGGAGTGCACTAGACATCTTGCTACACATGTAATAATCACTTTAATTGAGTTCTTCTAAAGAAGTCAAAATTTAATTGAAAGTTTATTTTCATTCTTCTTTCATTTCATCTCAAAATAAATATCATTCTTGATTTCTTGTGACTCATGTGGGTGGAGTTTTTTCTTTTTTGTGTGATGTTATATTTCCTCCAGAATGATGAATTCGAAGGAACTACCAATCCATGAGTTCAAAGCAGACTAAGTCAACCTGTCTAGAGGACATTGGTTCTTAGACAATGAAGCAACAACGGAGATAGTAGAATTAGAATCTGATGAGGAGCTAGAGATTCTAGAAGCAGAAAAGATAGTCAAGGAACTCAAGGAAACTCTAGGAATTATTGGCCAGCATATATTTACAGTGGGAGTTGGAGGTTATAAGTACACTATGTTGTGTCAAGAGTTTTACAAATTCCAGAAAAGTGCAGTTAACTACAAAAGGTGGAAAGCAGTAGGATTACACAAGTTGCTGGAGGAACCTATATTTTTTATAGACTTTGAAAGAGTGGCACAGGTACTGAACAGCTTGTTCGAAGTTGGGAAGGGCAATGAGGCATATTTCCGATGTAAAGTTAAGGACAAAGAAAACCAGGAGGTGAATATCACCATAAAAGCGGAGCATATCAGGGCAGCTTTATAGTTTTATCCAATGGGAACTAAGTTGGATAACAGCTTTGTCAAGAAGAATAAAGAAACATATACAGGATATTCTAAATTTCCTGATTTCAAGGGAAGAGAAATTGAGGAATATGCCATCAGAATGTTTTTGCAATATTTCTGTTTCCCAAAATTGTCGAGATATACCATGCCGCACAAATCAGTAACACTGATTATGTTTAACAATAAGGACATAACTAAGCCCTTTGGAATAATGGATGTATCACCATATATACATGAGCAATTGAAAGAAGCAGCTAAACACTGGGAACAAAAAAAGTATATGAATGGAGCCTAATTTTTAACCAGGATTATATATCATGTACTTGAAATGGAGGATCAGTTGAAGTTAGCTCCAGTAGCCCAATATTTTAGAAATTTGATGGCAGGAATCAAAAGTCCATCTAGGAAGATATCTGTAAGCGAATCAGAAGGTCAAACCAGCATGAGGGGAGCAGAAAGGAAAAGGAAGGGAATATCTGAGGAAGTTATTCCTGTGAAGAAAAGAAGATTGGATCTAAGAAAAGTTGAATTGGAGCAGGAAGAAGCAACTAAGGAAGAGCATGAAGCTTCTCAGAAGCAGGTTCAATCTTCTAATGACACTCATCCACCTCAGACCAGTAAAGAGCAGTTATATACTTATCTGACTCAAGGTAATAATAAAAGGGCAGTATATGAAGCACAATATCAAAAGATGTTGGAGGATTATTCTTGCAAAGCAATAGATTGGGTTCAAGAGGAAGTAGAACATTATGAAGAACTCCATGATCAGATGATGGCAGTTGAGACAGAGGAAGTATTTGTAAAAAAGGAAGTGGAACTATTAGCATACTTCAAAGAACTACAAGGACATCCAGAAACAAGAAATACAGTTGTAGCAAAGAAGAAGGTTCAGAAGAAACCGGTACCAAAGAAGAAGCTAACCAAGAAAAGTAAAGGAAAATCAATAGCAGAACCTGTACCAATGATAGGAACTGAAGAAGTAATAATAGAAGAAGGGAACCAGAAGGAATCTACTGTGGTAGAAGAATCAAAACTGGAAAAATCAGGCATAGCAGACTCTTCACAATTCTCTTCAGACTCTGAAAGCGATATTGAAAATTTCTTGTTAAAAAGTTTGAATTTTTCAGTACCTAGTACACCTAATGTGATAACACAGGCCACTAAAAAACAAAAAATACCAGAAGACTTGACAAGGAAGCTTCAAGAAAAGCAGGTCCCAGAAGAAGTAGTAAAGCAGGTTAGTCCTGAAGAAGAGAGAAGATTACTAAAAGGAAAAGCAGTGATGAGGGAAGAGGAGAGTGAAGTAAGAAAGGAGTTCAGCTGTGGATTAATAGATTCAGGATTAAAGTCAATATGGACAAAACCTTCACAAAAATTCAATTTCAAAGTGCATGAAGGAAAAGTAGAAGAAGAAAAGGGAGTTCAGTTATGCAGTCCAGCTAATAAACAAAAAGATACAGCTCAAGTCAAGGAAACAGAAGAGGAAATAGTAGAAAAAGAGAATGCTCAAGAAGTAGAAGAGGGGATTACAGAGAAAGAGATCAACCAAAGCATAAAAGACATCCTGAATGATTTGAATCATAATGAAGAATTCACAACTACAGAAGATCAAGGACAAGAGGAAGGCCTAGATCTCATGGATATAGATGAGCAAGAGGAGGGACAAAAAGAGCAGACAAGTAATGATCAGACAAAACTTGCTGAGGAAACTAATTCAACCATAATTCAGGAAGAAGAAGTACAAGTAAAAGAAAGACAATTCTTTGAAGAGGAACAACAAGTGATGGAAAACAAGAAGGTAGAAGAAATAAAGACAACTAAAGATATATCAGAACAGGAGAATAAGGATGATAAGATATTGGAAGATGAAGAAGAGGTTGCAGATCAAGAAAAAATGGAAGCAGATAAAAGCCTTGAAGAACAAAAGACTCAGGTCCTAGAGTATGAGGAAGATATCAATGTGACAAAGGAGCTATTTGAAAAAGCTAATCCCAAATGGAGGAATATATGGTTGGATGCAAATAAGGAGTGCAGAAAAATATGGAAGGAAGCACCTATTCAGCTGAAGATTAATCCAGCATACTACCTAGTAGCAAGGAGAAGAGAGTGGACAGTTTTCTGGGGAAGAAGGAAAGAAGGACAAATTCCATCCAAATGGTTGAACTTTCCAAAGATAGCAGGACCAAAGGCAGGAACATGGCCTACAAAAAAGTATATGGTGGATACAGCTGAATCTGTCTTAGCCACATACAAGGATGTTAATGACCCAGCATGTATTTTACTAATCAGAGTAATGAGACTCATTTTGGCATGTATAGAGACTTACACAGATACAGATGTCAGAATTCTAAATAACATTGGCTTCAATTCTCCTACTGATGCCTTATTCTTTGATCTCAGTGAAACACCTGACAGGATATGTCTGATGGCTTATTATAGCAGAATAATATTTTTGGGCAGCCATTATCTCCAAATTTTTGAAGATGCATTTGATTATGGGTTCTTTGAAAGGGAATCAGAGATATTTGGAAACTTGTCTGTAGTCACAAAGTCTCGACTCACTGCATATGAAGCTGCCTACACAAAATACTTGAAAAAGGATGTAATTGATAAACCGGAGGCTGATGTGCAGTGGAGGAAAGCATTGTTTGAGATGGTAAACAACTTGAATGTTATTGAAAGGAGAAGCCATGACCTACTGTCACAAGTTTATCAGAGAAAGAAGAAATGAAGGGAGCATTCAGCGTATATGAGCAGGAATGTCTTTTGTCAGGAGCCAAAAGGTCTAGGAGGGGAAGAATGTTGGAAGAAGTAATTTTTTGAAGTACTTTTGATGGAAAATAATTGTAAAATGCCAAAAACTTGTAAAAATATTTATGCAATTGATGTAAAAATAAGGAAGACTCTTCCTTATGTAGAGTAGAATCCTATGTAATTTTTCTAGAATTTTTGGAAACTCCTAGATAGCATATTTTTAGAATAAAAGAGGAAAGGAACAAAATTCAAGTGTGAAAAGGGACACTTGAAAATGTATAAAAGACAATTTCCTCTATTATGAGAGGGTTGGTTATTTGTAATTGAAGCTATCCAAGTGAAGAGAGAAGTTTCCTGCAGAAAATCGTGTTTCTTCCTTTTGTGTGATTTCTTTGATTTGTTGAGTCTATTCTATGTGTATCCATGGAGATTTGTGAGCTTCTATTGTGTGTTTCTGATGAATGTGTATGAAGAGAGTTGATTACTGACATGTTGAGTGATAAATTGATGAAGAATGGTGCTGGAGATGAAAATCGTTTGTTTTCACAGAATCGTGATTGTCTCGTCTGAAGGTTGCAGGTATCATTTTTTAGTTTTGACTTTATGATTGTATTCTGCTGAGAAAATAACATGTTTTAGACATCAAGATTGTGGAAAATGATGGAGATTTGCTCAAGATAATCCAAACCCTAGAAATTCCTCTTCATTTTCACTATTTCTCAGAAATCCAGCCATTTTTCTCTTATTTCTTGGATTCTATCATCTAGAAGGGGTTGTGGTCTCTTGTATACTTCCAAGATTGACAAAAATAAGATGTATTGTTGATTCTTTATGCTAAATGATTGGAGAGGACAACTCCAAAGGTTAACAACAAACAGTAACTCTACAAGTTCCCTTTATGCAGATAATAAGGACAAGAAGAATAAAGGAAAGAAGGAGGATGATGATGAATAAATCTCTCAAGCCAACTATGCAGGCAAAAGCAAGTGGAAAGGGAAGAAGAAAGGAGCAAATCAAAGGCAAAATAAAGGACAAAAGATCCAACCTTGTTCCATCTCCAATAAGACCAACCACACCAGTCATAATTGTTTGTTCAATGGAAGAACATAGAAAGGAGGAGATAGAGGTGCATTTGGCAACACAAGAGGCAGAGGTGGAAAAAACTACAATAACAACAATAGAAACTACAAAAAAAGGGACTTCAAGAACTACTCAGAGGGCCAATCACATGAAGATTCATTACTCCTAATGAATTTGAGTCATAAAGAAGGTAAAGAGTGAAAGAACTTGGAGAAGCTTGTAAAAGGTAGAAAAGTGCATTTTGAAGAGACAAAGTTTGGTCCAACCAACCAGCACAAGACCAGCCCTTGAGCTTATGGAGACTCAAATAGACCTTATAGGCATGTGATAAGTCCAAAGAAATGCACTATGTACTTTGGAGCATCAAGGAGAAGGAGTCCATACAAAACAAATAGGTTCGCACGTCGACTAACTCAAAAAACTTACTATCTATGGAAGAGACAATGAACTTCAAATGCCCATAGCAACTAGCGATTTTATAATTAGAAAAAAAATCCTTTTATGGGAGTGATACACATAGGTTTGAGTGTATATAATGCACAAAATTATAAGGAATTAAAAAAATATGCTATAGAAATGAATCAGACATTCAATGGTGGTACCTCCTATTTTTCAAGAATACGTAGAGATTGACCACGAGACATAAAAACTAAGATTTCTTCCAATCTACTAAACCAAATGCTATGACATCTTATAGGCATACACTAAACATTAATACCTTTCCAATGAGCCATCTTTCACCAAATTTGGAGCTGTGTAGAGAGAATAACAACCTCTACAAGATTACTGTTGACGAAGAAGATGATGCAAAAAATTGAGGGAGCAAGACAATGATGGTCACAAGTGTATGTATACTACATCCATATATTGTACAAGTGATTTGAAGTCTTTATATAGACTCTAGGAGTGTTCCATGACTTCTAAAAGTAGATTTTGAATTAAAATGAAGGTGAAAATGGTTGTTGGAGGGAATCAATTCACTTTCCTACAATCTAGGAAAAATGAAGATCAAGTTTGATGTACCTTTAGGTGATTGATTGCTTGATTGATTACAATTGAACCACCACAAATTCATGGGATTTGTGCTCTCTTTTTCTAATTTTACATGTGTAAAGATCAAGGCTTTTACATCGTTAAATGAACCATCAAAAATATCTCAAAAAAATACAATAAATGAGCATAGGTAAAAGAACTGTGCAACGGATATTCTTTTGCCATAATCCAAGCGATAGTTTTTGATGTAGATCAAATCGACCTCAAGCATAGTGTAAGCTTGATGTTCCAACAGCTGCCCCTCAAGCTAAAGTATGCTTGAGTCTTCATTCTCCGATAGGTTGAATACCTGCCATAGCTTTGAATCTACAAAGCTTTATTCCATCAAGTGCCTTTGTCATCATATCTGCTACTTGCTTTTCAGTAGGAACAAACGAAATGTCAATTTCCTTTGCCATGAGCTTCTCTCTGATGAAGTGGTAATGAACCTCTATGTGTTTGGTTCTTGCATGGAAAATAGGGTTTGCCGCTAGATGCATGGAACTTACAATATCTCCAAATATGTGAGGTTTGGAACTTACAAGTCCCAAAGCTGTATACAATGCTTTTAAGAATATTGGTTCTTGATTTGCTATGGTCAAAACTCTGTACTCTACTTTAGTTGAGGATAAAGCAACTGTAGGTTGCTTCTTGGAACTCCATGATACTAGCTTGGAACTTGCAAATGCTAAGTAACCAGAAGTACTTCTTCTATCATCCTTAGCCCCTGCCCAATTTGCATATGAATAGATTTTGATATCCAAATTTGAAGAGTAAGGATAGAATATACCTTCATTGATTGTACCTTTGAGATACTTAAGTACTCTCTTAACCGCATCCATGTGTGGTCTTCTCGGTAAGTGCATGAATTGACTAAGCACTCCCACACTATATGAGATGTATGCCCTTGTATGAGTAGCATATATCAAGCTACCTACAAAGGTTTGATACTCTTTAATGTCTTCAATTTTCTCACCTTCATAAACACTAAGTTTGTGATTCATCTCCAAAGGTGTACCTGCAGGTTTAGCGTTCTCCATTTTCAACTTGAGAAGTAGATCCTGAATGTATCTTCTCTGAGTCAAATACATTCCTTTATCTATGTATATCACTTGCATACCTAGGAAATATGTGAGCTCACCTAGGTCATTGATTTTGAACTCCTCTTGCATGTGTCTCTTGATCGTTTGAATGCCATTTAGATCATCACCTATCATAACATCACCTATCATAATAATATAATCTACATATACACATAGATAGATAACCTCATCGTGATCTCTTTTGATGAATAGAGAAGGATCTGAGCTATTAGGTTTGAACACTTGATCTTGAAGATATGTAACCAACCTGTAATTCCAAGCTCTAGGAGCTTCTTTCAATCCATACACTGCTTTCTTAAGTCTAGAAACATAAGATGTATGATTATGGTTTTCAAAACCTAGTGGTTGTGACATGTATACCTCTTCACTTATGCAACCATTTAAGAATGCATTTTTCACATCAAGTTGGAGGAGTCTCCAATTCCTTGCAGTAGCTACACTTATCAATGTCCTAATTGTAGTCATCTTTGCAACTAGTGAGAATGTTTATTCATAGTCTATACCATGAGTTTGTGAGCATCCTTTGGCAATTAATCTTGCCTTGTACCTACAAACTGATCCATCTGAATTTCTTTTAACTTTATATACCCATCTACAACCAATTACCTTTTGATTCGGTGACATTGAAACCAAATTCCAAGTGTCCATCTCCTTCAATGCATCTATTTCTTCTTTCACGACCTTTTCCCAATTAGGGTTTCCCTTTGCCTCTTCATAGGTTGAGGGTTCCTCTGAAATAGAGTCCTTTGCCAAGTAGATTGAATGCTTCATAACAAATGTGGAATCATATCCATACCTTTCTAATTCTTTCTTCTCTCTTGCTGATCTTCTAGGTGCTTGTTTGGAGCATTCTCCAACCACTTGCATCTTTGCTTTGCCTCTTGACTTCCATATCTTGTAATCCTTTTCCCTTTCATCTTGGTCCTCATCTATATCACTTCTTGGATCTTGGACCTGTGTATCATGTTTGCTTCCTAATTGATGAGAATCAAAACCAAGATCATATGGTAGAGTTACCTTTTGTTTGTCTTCATGATACCAAGACCTCTGTTCTTCAAACACAACATCTCTACTTGTAGTGAATCGCTTGGCTGAAGGATTATAGAACCTATAACCCATCAGAGTTGAATCATATCCAATAAACACTACCTTTGTTGCCCTTTCATCTAGCTTACCTTTTATTTGTGATGGTACATGAACATAAGCTAAACAACCAAACGCCTTGCAATGTCCACAACTAGGTTTTCTTCCATGCCATGCTTCATAAGGTGATTTGGATGGTAGTCTATTGACAAGGTACACAACAGTTGAAATAGCCTTTTCCCATAGATAATGTGGCAACTTCTTCTCTTCAAGCATTGTTCTATCTGAACCAACCAATGTCTTGTTTCTCCTCTCAAGGATTCCATTCAGTTGAGGAGAGTACTTGGTAGTCACTTCCCTTTTGATACCTTTATCCTACAATAACTCATCAAACTCTTTGGAGAAGTATTCTCCCCCTCCATCAGATCTAAGCTTGTTTAGTGATTTACCTATATGATTCTTCACATGTGCTAGATACTTTTTGAAGCAATCAAACACTTCATTCTTACTCTTGATAAAGTATAGAATAGTCCATCTATTATGGTCGTCAATAAATGGGACATAATACCTTGATCCTGCCAATGAAGGTTCTTGACTTCGTCCCCGTACATTTGTATGTGCTAAGTCCAATAAGTTGTTGTGGATGTAGCCTTTGTGGTTGAATGGTTTTCTTTGTGCCTTCCCAATCTGACATGCATCACGCTTGTTAATCATGTGTTGCTTTGATATGTTCGATAGTCCTAGAACACTTTGATCCCTGCATATATCGTTCAAGGTTCTTTCATTCACATGAGAAAGTCTCTTATGCCACACTTCAAGCTCACTTAGGGTTTGAGACCCAAAAGTGAATAGAGCTATGTTCCTAGTTTCTCCTACTTCAAAAGTAAAGAGCCTACCATGCTTCTCACCTCTAGCTGTCTTCTTGAAGCCTTGACATGGATCTTCCATAAAAGCTCCATGTTGGGTGAACCTAACTTGCAAGCCTTTTTCAACTATTTGTCCTACACTTATTAGGTTTTTAGTGATAGTGGGTACATAGAGAACCTTACTTAGAATGTTTGTGTTGATATATTTAGGTAGTGATGTGTGTGAACACACTAGGAACGCCGGGGCACTTTTTTCTCTCTTTAGGAGGTTTTTTCCCCCGACTTGTATATACGCCTATTGCCCTAATGGACTACTTATCTTTGTACATTCTCTAGTAATACATTCAGTATTGTGTGTTTGTGCTCCAAGCTTCTTCTTCTTCCTTGTGCTGTTCGCCTGCTTCCGCAGACGTCTAACTCCAACAATTGGTATCAGAGCGGGTCGTCGCTTCATCTAGGGTGCCGTCGACACTCCTCCGTTTGCAGTCTCAAAATCACACGAATTTTGGTGAGCATACTCAGCGTGTTTCCGAGATCAAAATGGCTTCGCTTTGTGGTACTGAAATCGCGATCTGAGCTCATTTCGGCCTCCGAACGCACTATCACAGTGCTTGTGTAGGCTATTTTGTCTTTTTGTGCCAAAGGTATATACCAGTTTCTGTTCGCCAATTTAAGCGTCTCAAAGCCTACTACAGGTCTAGCAAAACTCGTCTGGGCAATTTTGTTCAACTTTTTGAGATACAGTCAATTTTCTGCATCAAGGTATTTTAGTCACTGGCCATGGCTAAAAGCAGTGATGTTTTCCGTATGTTGGTTGTTGAGGATAAGTTGGATGGTACCAACTACCCATTATGGGCTTACATGATGCGACATGTTTTGGTTGCAAAAGGATTGTGGAACATTGTGCATGGTGTTGAAAGACGTCCTGTTACACCTGTAACGACAGGTACTACAAATATAGGTGCTAGAGCTGATGAAGATGGTGTCGAAGATGATATTCCGCAGATTCCTGTTCGTGCTGCTGTTTCTGTTGCACCTACTACAGAGCAAATTTGTTGGGATGGTAGAGATGCCCACACACATGCATTGATAGCCTTGTCTGCCAAACGTGCCATTATTCCTCATATTCGCTCTTGTAGAACAGCTAGGGATGCTTGGGATACACTTACCACATTGTACCAAGCTAGGAATGAGGCTCGTGTTGCTTACCTCCAAAAACAGTTGGAGAGTGAGCACATGAATGAAGGTGATTCTATGGACAGTTTCCTAACGAAGATCAAAGATTTGAAGGAACAATTGATTTCTGCTGATGAGGTTATACCAGATAGCTCACTTGTGTAGACCGTTCTGAATGGTCTTCCTGATTCATATCAGAGTTTTGCTTCTACTCTTCGGTTGATGATGAAAGGCAATCCGAATGCCTTATCATTTGAGGAGTTAGTCTCTGTTCTGTTGCAGGAAGATCAGTCCAGGCAGAACAGGTCCATTATGCGTGTTGCAGATCAAGCTTTCCTGGCTAGTCAAAAGGGGCAAAGGAAAATGGAGCTCTTCTACTAGTAAGCAGAAATCTGCAAATGCTGCACATTCGAAGAACCAGGATAAAGATGAGAAGAAATCAGAAAAGCAAAAATTGTTTGCAAGTACTGTAAAGGGAATGATCATATCATAAAGAACTGTCCAAACGTGGCTGCAAAAGAGGAAAAGAAAAAGGAGGTTGTAATGGTTGTTGCAGAAGCCTCTACACCAAAAACAGAGTCTGCTAATCTTGTGCAGGGAGAAGAATGGGCGTTTACTACTGTTTGTAGTTTTGACCCATCTTCTCATGAGCAATGCATGTCTGTAGTGGACTCAGATGTTTGGTACTTTGACAGTGGGGCAACCAAACATATTACCTCGCAGCGCAGTTTCTTCTCTTCACTCGAGCTTCCCCTATAGGGAATACTGTCACATGCGCCAACAACTCCTCTTATCCTGTTATGGGAGTTGGTAAGATCATTCTGACTACTGCTGATGGTAGTTCTTTCACCTTTTCAGATGCTTTATTTGTGTCAGGGATCAAAAAGAACCTGTTATCAATTTCCGCATTAGCCAAGATTGGTTTGGTTGTGAAATTTGTTGATGATAGGTGTACAATTCATGATCTGTCAAATGGCGATGTGAGTATTGCTTCTGGCATTTTATGTCGTGGGTTGTATAAGCTCATAGACTATGAAAGATCTGTTAATGATTCGGCATGTGCAGTTCACGATTCTCAGGCTATGTTAGATGCAAAGCTTTGGCATGCACGCTTTGGTCATCTGAATTTTGCTAGTTTGCTATGCCTGCAGAAATATGATATGGTGTCTTCTTTGCCCAAGCTTGAGGCACCCGGAAAACATGTATGTGAAGGCTGTATTTTGGGCAAAATGTAGTGTTCCTCCTTTCCAAAAGATGGTTCAGTTCGGGCTACGCAGAAATTGCAGCTTGTACATAGTGATGTCTGTGGTCCTATGCAGACACCCTTTTTTGGAAATTACCTTTACTTCGTGACTTTCATTGATGATTTTTCCAGGCATGCATGGGTATATCCATGGAAGGCAAAGTCCGAAGTGTTCATGTGCTTTAAACAGTTTTTGGTTTTGGCTGAAAATCTGTCAGCATGTAAAATGGGCACCCTCCGTTCTGATCGAGGGGGGGAATATATGTCTTCTGATTTTAATGCATTTCTGGGTGAACGTGGGATAAAACACCAATGTACAGTGCCGTATACACCTCAATAGAATGGAGTTGCTGAACGAAAGAACAGGTCACTCATGGAGATGGCGAGGTGCATGGTCAAAAGTCTGGCTTTACCACATAGTTTCTGGCTTGAGGCTGTCATGTGTGCAGCATATGTATTGAAGAGGTGTCCCACTAAAGCGTTGCAGTCTATCACTCCATATGAGGCTTGGCATGACCGCAAGCCATATGTTGCTCATCTGCATGTTTTTGGTTGTTTCGCATATGCATTAGTGTCTGAACAACATCACAGAAAATTAGATGATAAGGCAGTAAAATGTATTTTTGTTGGGTATAGTTCTGAAAGTAAAGGCTATTGTCTGTATCATCCACAGACTAGACACATTCTGGTTAGCTGTGATGTTGTCTTTGTGGAAGATGCTATTCAGCCATTGCTTTCATGCACTAAGGAGACATCTGTTAGCTCCAAAGACATGTATGATACGTTAAGGCCTCTTTTTACAGGTGGACAGTCTAGTGCTGGTCCTAATGAGGCAACTTCTCAGCCTTTGCAGGTTTCATATGATGATGCAGATCATTCTATTTCTGATGCAGATTTACATGATGCACTTGTTGATGAGAGAGCTGATATTGAGCAGGCAAAAACTATGCCAAAATGGCTAGTGCAGACTTTGCGTGACAGCAAATTAGATGCACCTTTGTCATATCATACTCGTTCAGGCTCTCATAGTGCCTCCTTTGCATCAGATTGCTATGCTATGGCTGCGTCTAGTCTCTGTGATGAGAATGAGCCTGTTTCTTTTGATGAAGCACAGAATTCAGAAAATTGGATGGCTGCCATGCAATCTGAATATGATGCTATAATGAAGAATGGTACATGGTCTTTATGTGACTTGCCTCCTGGCAAGAAGGCCATTGTCACTAAGTGGGTATACAAGCTGAAGCATAAACCTGATGGTATAGTTGACAGGTATAAGGCTAGGCTTGTTGCAAAGGGTTATGCGCAGGAAAGAGGCATTGATTTTGATGAGACCTTTGCACCTACATGCCGTATGACTACTGTTCGGAGCATTTGTGCACTTGCAGCCCATCATGGTTGGAATGTACATCAGTTGGACATTAAAACAGCATTTCTGAATGGTGACTTGCATGAAGAAGTGTATGTTTTTCAACCCCGTGGCTTTGTGCAGAAAGGGCATGAAAACCAGGTGTGCAGGTTAAAGAAGGCATTATATGGTTTAAAGCAAGCACCACGTGCTTAGTATGAGAAAATACATGCCTATTTAGTTGCACATGGTTTTGTGAACAGTCCAACTGAAAGCACCTTATATGTTAAGCGTGTTAATGATGTGCTGCTGATCATTGTTGTCTATGTTGATGACATGCTGCTCACTGGTCCTATTGAGAAGCATATTTCTGATTTCAAGGCTGATTTGCATGCCTCATTTGAGATGTCTGATTTGGGGCATTTGCATCACTATTTGGGCATTCAGTTTATGCAAGTTGATGGTGGAATGGCTTTGTGTCAAACAAAATATATTGACACATGATTGCAGCATTTTGGCCTTGAAGACTGTAAGCCTACTGCCACTCCTATGGAGACAGGTTTACGATTGAGTCTTCATGATGCTAGAGATGCATTTGATGCTGTTCTCTATCAGCAGGCTGTTGGATGCTTGATTTAATTATGCATTACTCGGCTAGATATTCAGTTTGTTGTCTCACAGATGAGCAGGTTTATGCATTGCCCAGGAGTCATGCATTGGAAGGCGGTTAAGCGCATCTTTCGCTACTTGAGTGGTACTCGGCTACTTGGGTTGTTTTATCCCAAGGGGGGGATCACTACCGCCAGATTTGCATGCTTTTTCTAACTCAGATTGGGTTGGTTGCTATGACACTCGTGTGTCCACTAGTGGTTTTTGCTTCATGCTTGGTAGCTCTTGTATATCTTGGTTGAGCAAGAAGCAGCCTACTGTGGCCACTTCCAGTTGTGAGGCTGAGTATAGGGCAGCTTTCACAGCGACTGTTGAGTGTGTCTGGCTCAGACGCCTTATGGTTGATTTGGGTGTTGGCCAGTCTTCTGCCACCACCATCTTCACTGACAGTTAGAGCGCATTGGCAGTTGCGAGGAACCCTGTGTTCCATGCTCGCACTAAGCACATTGAGGTGCATTATCACTATGTTAGGGAGAGGTTCTCTGCTGGGGAGATCAGCTTGGCATATGTGCCCACGCAGGAGAACATTGCAGACCTTTTCACGAAGGCTCTGCCTAGGGAGAAGTTTGAAGCTTTTCGCAAAGCTTTGGGATTACTTCCTTTTGTGGAGTGATTTCCACATAGCTTGGCACTTCCTTATACATGAGTGCCAGCTCCTCGTTCACCGCATCACTCCCAGGGGGGATTTGTTGATATATTTAGGTAGTGATGTGTGTGAACACACTAGGACCACCGGGGCACTTTTTTCCCTCTTTAGGAGGTTTTTTTCCCCCGGCTTGTATATATGCCTTTTGCCCTAATGGACTACTTATCTTTGTACATTCTCTAGTAATACATTCAGTATTGTGTGTTTGTGCTCCAAGCTTCTTCTTCTTCCTTATGCTGTTCACGTGCTTCTGCAGACGTCTAACTCCAACAGTTTGTCCTACCATTGGAAGCTTTGACATTACCAATCTTCTCCACATTGTGCTTTGTGTCATCCCCTGTTTGCACTTCATGTCTATGCTTTGAACTTTCCAAATCAGATAGAAGAGCAATATTGCCTACAACATGATTCGAACATCCTGGAGCTATGTAGAACAAACGATCATCTTCTTTACCTTCTTTGTGGCTTAGATTCATGAGAATCAATGCGTCTTAATGTGGTTGATCTTCTGAATAATTGTTGTAGTCCCTTCTATTATAGACTCTATTGTTATTGTTAAAGTTGTGTCCATGTCTACCTCTATTGCTGCCATATCCACCTCTTCCACTTCCTTTTCCAAGATAGAAAAATTACGATTTCTCACAATCTACTGAATTAAATGCTATGAAAATTTAGAAACATAAACTAGACACTAATCTAATATCTTTCCAATGAGCCATCTCTCATGAAATTTGGAGCTCTGGAGAGAGAGCAGCAGCCTTTGCAAGATTACTGTTGGCAAAGAAGATGATGTAGAAAATTGAAGGAGCAAGACAATGATGGTCACGAGTGTATGTATATTTCCTCCATATATTGTACAAGTGATTTGAAGTATTTATATAGAATCTAGGAGTGCTCCACAACTTCTAAAAATGGATTTTCAATTCAAATGAAGGTGGAAATGGATGTTGGAGGGAATCAATTCACTTTCCCACAATCTAGGAAAAATGAAGATCTAGTTTGATCTACTTTTAGGTGATTGATTGCTTGATTGATTACAATTCAACCACCACAAATTAGTGGGATTTGTGCTCCATTTTTCTACTTCACCATGTGAAAAGCTCAAGGCTTTTACAAGGATAAATGAACCATCAAAAATCTCTCACAAAAATACAACAAATGAGCATAGGTAAAAGAACTTTCCAATGGATATTCTTTTGTCGTAATCCAAGCGATAGTTTTTGATGTAGATCAAATCCACCTCAAGCATAGTTTAAGCTTGATTTTCCAACAAAGAGGATGCACATTTGTTTTACATACATTCTGGATGTTTCTCTTCTATCAAACTTGGAGAAACCCAAGTATAAGCATGAAGTAGAAACAAGATATGATATTAATTGCAATGTGGAAAGGATTGGCAATCTCAAAGCTTCCAATGGAAGAACAAACATTCCGAGTAAGGTTATATATGTACCCACTATTACTAAAAACTTAGGACATAATGTTTCTACTCAAGGCATTCATGTAGATCCAAAGAAAATCAAAGTAATTAAAGAATGGCATGTACCTCAATCTGTGAATAATGTATGCTCTTTTCTAGGGTTAGCTAGTTTTTATAGAAATTTTGTAAAATGTTTTTCTTATTTAGCACTTCCACTCACATTATTTTTGAAGAAAATTTAAAATTTTCATGGGGATTAACACAACAACAATCTTTTGAAAAACTCAAACATGCACTTTCTCATGCACTTGTTTTGCAATTTTGCAAAACCTTTTCATGTAGTTATAGATGCTAGTGGTTTAGGTATAGGTGTTGTATTAATGCAAAATGATAATCCCATTGCATTTGAAAGTAAGAAACTTAAACCTTTTGAAAATAATTACAGTACATATGATAAGGAACTTTTAGTTGTTGTGCATGCTTTAAAAATTTGGAAACATTACCTTATGGGTTCTAAAGTTCTAATAAAAATAGATCAATAGACTATTAAGCATTTATTAAATCAACCTTTGATTTTAGATAAACACATTAAATGGGCTTCATTCATACAAAATTTTCAACCTTTAATTCAATATGAAACTGGAAAAGCTAATGTCATGGCTGACGCCCTTAGTCATATCCCATCCCCACAAACAAATATTGTTTCAATAAAGAATATTTTTGTTGTTCATATTCATTAATTTCATGACATGATTCCTACTTATGCATCTGATTTGTATTTTTCATAAACATGGACTACTTTCAATAATTCTACACCATCTAATGAGGATCATTACACTTTTCATAATGGATTCTTGTATTTCCAACAAAAGTTATGCATCACACAAATTTTTAAAGAATTTTTTATGAAAGAGATGCATGAACCACCGTATATGGGTCATAGGGGCATACAAAGTACTATTTCTACATGTAAAGAATTTTTCTTTTGGCCTTTTTAATGCCACTTCCCATACCTAATGGACCATGGGAGCAAATTTTTATGGATTTTACTAATGATCTTCCTATAACTTCATCTCATAATGATATAATTTGGACAATTCTTGATAGTTTTAGTAAACAAGCGCATTTCATTCCTTGTAAAAAGACTCTTTTTGCACCTCAAGCTGCAAAGTTATTTATTAAATGTATTTTTCCACATCATGGTGTTCCCAAAGTTATTCTTTTAGATCGAGATGTTCGTTTTTGTAATCACTTTTGGGTTGCATTATTTCAAAATTTAGGTTCCAAAATAGACTTTAGCTCTGCATTTCATCCTAAAAGTAATGGGCAAAGTCAAGCTACAAATAGTACTATTTTGGATTTATTACATTGTTATTCTTTAGATAATCCAAGAAATTGGGATGACAAACTTCCTTTACTACAATTTGCATATAATAACACAATACACACCACTACTTGACATGCATCGTATGAAATTATTTATGGTAAAAAGCTTCCCACTCCCATATCTATCACTCAATTTGATATACCTATGGTGACTCTTTTGCAAAAGACCATATTTCTACACTTCATGAGGTTCATGAGCACATTAAAAAGATTCAAGAACATTACATGTGTAATGTTAATAAAAAACGAGTAGCTACATAGTTCAATGAAAACAAACTTGTATGGTAATGCATAATAAAAATATGTTTGAAAAATATTTCACAACATTCCTAAGGTTAAACTTGCACCACACTATTATGGAACTTTCCGTATTATTCAAAAATTAATGAGAATACTTTTGGATTAGAGATAACTTCTCACTGGAATATACATAACTCTTTTCATATAAGTTTATTGAAATCCTTCAAAGGAACCTTACCAATCACTCCTATTTTAGATGATCCTCCTTTACTTGAAGAGGATGTTGAAATTTTATTTCCAGAGAAAATACTTGATTATGTTGTTATTACTACGCGCACTAGTAAGAAATATCATAGATATTTAGTTAAATATAAAAATCACTCAATTGAAGAATCTCAATGGATTCATAAGACATCACTAACTCCACATTATGATTATTTGATTTTTGCATATCATTCACAATCACATTAAATTCTAGTTTTCCATCATGCAAGTTTAAGAAAGTTGTATATGGCTTAAAACAAGGTCCTAGAGCTTGGAACTATAGATTGGTGACCTCTCTACAAGATCAAGGGTTCAAATCAAGCAATGTAGATCCTTCTTTGTTCATCAAGAAGGTTCATAATGAAGTTATCTATTTATGTGTGTATGTAGATAACATAATTATGATAGGTGATGATATGAATTGAATAGAAAGGATCAAAAGTTGTATGCAAGAGGAATTCAAGATTAGTGAACTTGCAGAACTCACATTCTTCTTAGGTATGCAAGTCATCTATACAGATCAAGGAATGTACTTGACTCAAAGAAGGTATATTCAGGATCTACTTCTTAAATTCAAGATGGATAATGCAAAGCCCACAGGAACACCTATGGAGATGAATCATAAACTTAGTGTTTATGAAGGTGAACAGATTGAAGATATAAAAGAGTATCAAAGTCTTATAGTTAGTCGAACCTATGCTATACATTCAAGGGAAAATATCTCATATAGTGTAGGAGTGCTAAGTTAGTTCATGCACTCTCCAAGAAAGCCACACATGGATGCAGCAAAGAGAGTCCTCAAGTATCTCAAAGACATTATTAATGAAGGTATATCCTACTCCTAGATAGATAGATAGATAGATAGATAGATAGATAGATAGATAGATAGATAGATAGATAGATAGATAGATAGATAGATAGATAGATAGATAGATAGATAGATAGATAGATAGATAGATAGATAGATAGATAGATAGATAGATAGATAGATAGATAGATAAATAGATAGAAAGATACATGGGCATTTTAGATTAAGGAGTGATTACTGATTGACCAATCAGAAGAGGGTAGTGGCCACAATCTATACTCTATAAAATACTAGGCTAAAGGGGAGAGAGGGTACAAGTTTCCCTCCTATTTAATGAGTTGCCTTTAGAGAGAGAAGGAATCTTGTAACTATGCTAGACCCAAAAATTCAAATTTTTAAAAAAGTTTAAAAGCTCATCATAACACCTCACAATGGACTCTCCATTACTTTTAGGGTCAAACGTGCTCTTTTTTTACCAGAAATTCAAAATCTGTGCATGATTTGAGCTGGAAAAAATGACTTTTTTTAAAATACTAAGGAAAGAGGTATTTCCCTCTTGAACCTCATATTTTCATACTAGATCCCAAAGGGACATCTTTTTTCCACTAGTTTCTTTCTATAGCACACTATTGAATCTCTTCTTTGTGTATTCCAAGCTATCAACATCTCCCATATTGAACTATTGTGGTAGATTGAAGACCTTGAACTTCAATGGCAACATCTAAAGGCTATAGGCAACCAAGACATGAAGTTCTCACATTAAGATGTCACAATATCAAAGCTATAGATGGACAATAATGCCACATGAGTACTCCAAAGGTGCATGGGTGTACATGCAACCCTCTAGATATGTGCCTCATCAAGTTAGACATCTTGGAAACTTGGGTCTTCATTATGGCCACAAAGACAATGGGATGGTTGCTATTGCACAACATGTCTTGAAATGGCAACTATGACACTTGAAAACTCTACTAGAATGAGTATTCTATCAATTGTAAGTATTACTCTATAATATTGCATGGTTTATATTGTTAAATATATCTTTGACCTATCAAGATATGATTTTATTTGTTACAGACATATTTCCTTCTACTTTGGTGGATGAACAACCACTTCATACCCTTACAAGTGCTTTCCAAGAATTTCATGAAGATTTGAGCATTTTTTGTGCAATTTTGAGTCGTTGATGGAATTTAATATGTTTTTGACCTATCTACATATGTTTTTTTTGTGGTTTGGCTACATTTATCTCTATGTACATAGAAGAACAACAATTCCATAGCCTTAAAAGTACATTCTAAACATTACATGAAATTTTGAAAGCATTAGTCATTTCATAACATTTATAATTTCATGATGATGGAGTTTTCTTTCTGTTTATGTAGATTGCAACAATTTTTTAGGTGAAGATATCTAACTCAAGACTAACAAGGTTTTCTAGGAGAAAAGATATTTTTGATGATCCATTTGAATATAAGCTATATTGACAAGGGCATAAGGTTAGGAATCTACAAATGTTTTTAC
>MU260239.1:110000-115000 GCA_020310875.1 Ceratopteris richardii | reverse complement strand
CTTTACCACAGCAATGAATTTATACATGGACATCCAAGCACCTGATCTAACAACTCTGATTGGACAACTCTTTACACATGAAGCAAAGATCACAAAGAATGGAGAGCAATCAAAAGGTAACAACCCCTCTGCCCTATACACTGATAAGAAAGTAAAAGACAAAGGTAAAAACAAAAAGGTTGATGAAGAAGGCTCTACCTCCCAAGCAAACTATGCAGGGAGAGGTAGGTCATCTAGAGGAAGAGGCAGAGGAGGTAAGTCAGGTAGGGGGAGACCCTACAACCAATCTCCATGCAATATTTGTGGCTTGTCTAACCATACCACAGATGAATGCTACAAAAACTACAAGAACCAAAGAGGAAGAGGTCACCAAAGAGGAGGATACTCTCAAGGCAGAGGCAGATTCAACCAATCTCAAGGCTACCATGGCTACAACAATAATTTTAACAACAACTACAATCACAATGGCAACTATCAAGGTGGATACAGAAATAGGAAAGACTACAACAATTATGCAGAGGAGCAAGATGATTCCTTATTGATCATGAATATGACTTCTAAGTCAGGTATCAATGATGATCACTTATTCTATATTGATTCAGGTTGCTCTAATCATGTAGCTGGAAATGTTGCATTACTTTCTGATTTGGAAGAACCCAAAGGCAAGCATCAAGTGCAGACAGGTGATGACACTAAACATTCAGTTGTTAAAGTAGGCAATGTCAAAACTAGTGATGGTAATCAGAATTTATTGAGCAGAGTGTTGTATGTTCCAACAATCACCAAGAATCTGATGAGTGTAGGTCAGATTGTGGAAAAAGGTCTACAGGTCAGGTTCACTCAACATGGTGCATATGTGGAGGATCCAAGACATGGATTCAGAAGGATAGCCAAGGGAGAAAAATCAGGTAGATTGTTTACCTTTGAACTTGAAGACACTAAGAGTATTGCTTTGTACAACTATAAGGATCAAACACTATCAGAATTGGAGATTTGGCACAAGAGATTAGGTCACATTGGAGAGAGGACCTTAAAGCAAATGAGTAGGGATCAATGTGTGCTTGGGATACCTAATGTATCCAAGCAACACATGATATACAAGTGTGGGGCTTGTCAATTTGGTAAGTCACACAGATTGCCTTATACCAAGAAAGGTTTTATGCATGAAGACTATCTGGAATTGGTGCATACAGATGTTTGGGGACCTAGCAAGGAGCCATCCATATCTGGATCAAGGTACTATGTGTCCTTCATTGATGACTATAGCAGGTGGACTGTCTTATACTACATGAAACATAAAGATGAAGTATTTAATTGTTTCAAAAAATATCTTGCACTAGTTGAAAATCAAACAGGTAGACATTTGAAAAAACTAAGGTCAGATGGTGGTGGAGAATACTTCTCCAATGACTTTGAAGAATTCTTGCAGGAAAGAGGCATCAAGAGGGAGATTACTACAAGGTACTCACCTGAACAAAATGGGGTAGCTGAAAGGAGAAATAGACTCATTGTAGAGACAGCTAGGTCTATGCTAAATGAAAAGAAATTGCCAAATTATCTTTGGGCAGAGAGTGTATCTACTGCCACATATTTAATTAACAGGTTGCCATAAAAAACACTTGATGGAATGACACCCTATGAGGCTTGGCATGGTAAGAGACCATCCCTGGATCATTGCAAAATCTTTGGTTGTGTTGCATATGTGCATATTCCCTCACAGGTAAGGGGAAAGCTAGACCCTAAAGCTGAAAAATGTATCTTCATTGGTTATGATTTGAATCAGAAGAGATACAGATTCTACAACCCCTCAAACAAAGGCTTCAAGGTAAGCAGAGATGTCATCTTTGATGAGAATGATTCATGGTATGAAAATGAATGCAGGAAGGTTAGTCTACCTTATGACATGGAAGAAGACTTCCCCAAGCTTATCAAGGAAGAATCAATTCAGAAAGAGGACACAAGCTCAGATGATGAAGACACCATCAACATTGAAGAGTTCAAAGCTTGGAAATCCAAAGGGAAAATGAAGATGAAGAAGCTAGAGGATATACCAGAATCCTCAACTCAAGCTATGAGGAGATCTCAGAGAGAAAGTAAGAAACCTATTAGGTATGGGTATGATACTTCCCTTGTAACCAAGCATTCTGTATATCTTGCAAAGGATCTCTTGAATGAAGAACCAGGTACATTTGAAGAAGCAATCACTAAACCAGAATGGAAGGAAGCAATGGATGAAGAAATGGAGGCTCTCAAGGAGAGTGACACTTGGGACTTGGTACCCAAGAAGGACTCCATGAAGGTGATAGGATCCAGATGGATCTACAAACTCAAAAGAAATTCAGATGGTACAATAAACAGGTATAAAGCTAGGTTGGTAGCCAAGGGTTTTGCACAAACCCAAGGCATTGATTATGAGGAGACATTTTCTCCTGTGGCCAAGATGCCAACTATCAGAGTTATGGTGAGTGTAGCTGCATCCAAAAATTGGAACATGTACCAATTGGATGTGAAGAATGCATTCTTGAATGGATGGATATCTGAAGAAGTCTACATGTCACAACCACCTGGCTATGAAGATCCCAAGAAGGTAAATCATGTTTGTAAATTGAAGAAGGCTCTGTATGGATTGAAGCAGGCACCTAGACCATGGAATTACAGGTTGACAACCTATCTTCTAGACCAAGGATTCATAATGAGCAAAGCAGATACTTCATTGTTTATCAAAAGGAACAATTCAGAGGTAATATACTTGTGTGTCTATGTTGATGACATCATTATTACAGGAAATGATGTTCAGGGAATTAGACACATCAAAGGACAGATGATGAAGGAATTCAAGATTAATGATCTTGGATTATTGAAGTACTTCCTAGGACTTGAATTGGTCTACACAAATTCAGGTATCTTTATTACTCAGAAGAAGTACATTCAGGATATGGTCAAGAAGTTTAATTTGCAGGAAGCTAAAGTCTCAAGCACTCCTATGGAGGTCAATCATAAACTCAGTGCTCATGAAGGAGAAGAACTCCAAGATGTTACAGGTTACCAAAGTTTGGTAGGTAGTCTTAATTATGCTACCTTAACTAGGATTGATATATCATATGGTGTTAGTGTACTTAGCCAATTTATGCACAAACCAAGAGTACCTCATTTACAGGCAGCAAAGAAGATAGTAAAGTACCTAAAGGGAACACAAAATCATGGCTTGTACTTTCCCTATTCATCAGACATTGATATTAAGGTATATTCAGATGCAGATTGGGCAGGTTGCAAGGATGACAGGAGAAGCACATCTGGTTACATATGTTTTGCAGGTGATAAACCAATTTCTTGGTCATCCAAGAAACAACCCACAGTAGCTTTATCATCTACTGAGGCAGAGTATAGAGGGCTAGCAAATGCCACTCAAGAAGCTATCTGGTTGAAGCTTTTATGTTCAGAATTGGGCCTATACACAAGGCCACCAATCATCTTTGGTGATAACACAAGTTCTCTTCACCTTGCAGCTAATCCAATTTATCATGCTAGGACAAAACACATAGAAGTTCATTACCACTATGTGAGGGAGAAATTACTTAGCAAAGATATCCAATTGACTTATGTGTCTACTAATATGCAATGTGCAGATTTGCTTACTAAAGCTCTGGATGGAAGCAAGCTATGCAGATTTAAATCCATGATTGGATTGCAGGAAATAATTGAAGACTAGAAATGAAGACTTGAGCCAAAGTGTTTGGCTTGAGGGGGAGCTGTTGGTGTAATTCAAGCCTTAACACTTGGCTTGGATATCAACCTTGAAGATTCAACATAAAGCTTGGACCTTGGAAGTATAGCTTGGATTAATTCATGAGGATATCACTTGAAGAATGAACCATAGGAACCTAGTCTTATTGTTCTTACCATTTATCTCATGTAAAAGTCTATATGACTTTAACCACTCTTGTAATCACACCTACTTGAGAAAGTCGTGAAAAAATAGATGATATGATTGAGGGAATATCTCCTTATATTTAGATGCTAGATTGAAGGGAGCCAAAACTTGAATTCAAAATTCAAAATCTTACTAAACTCTTATAAAAGCTATGAAGAAAAGTCGCGGGTTAGCTTGTTCTTTTTCAGCTCATATCCCGAGGTTAATCCATCTATCTCTGAGTGTGTGAGTGCTACACTATAGCCTACACCTCTGAGTACCATTGGGCATTACATATCATGCCGATGGGAATGTACAATCAATAGATCTAATACATATACTTACATTCATAATCTCTGATTTCTCTGTGTCACCATCTTCAACTCTGTCAACTTCCAAGAGGCATATCTCAAGATCTACTGAACCAAATTGGATGATTCAAAGTGCATTGGATTCAACTCAAAGTCTACTATACACCTACAAAGTTTCAAGGCTATTGGATCAACCATTATAGAGAAATCTCAGTCGGGGTGCTCACTGGTCTGTGACTGTAAGTCTCCTAAAAAATCGGGGGTACACCTTATTTTGCTAAAGTGATTTCTCTGAGTGTGTTTTATCATTTCCTTTCATTCCACTTGCAAATAGGAGCTTACTAAGCTAATAGAATATCTCTAGAAGGAATTTTGCTAATTCTAACTACACTGGTCACACTGAGCATAACACTGGGCAGGTATCAAGACCAACATAGAAACTTTTCAAGTCTTGTGATTTACAAAGTAGTCTGTTTTGATCAAGTCATTACTCAAACCTTTTCCAAAGTACATATAGCATATTTTGGTGTCATTTGGAAGCTCAAGGAGTCTACTAAGCATATCTGGAGTCAAAGGAGGGCAGGTGTGAAGCAGGTTTTGCAGCACCAACTAATCTCCTGAGTGCATTCAACCATCATTCCCAACATAGATAGATAGATAGATAGATAGATAGATAGATAGATAGATAGATAGATAGATAGATAGATAGATAGATAGATAGATAGATAGATAGATAGATAGATAGATAGATAGATAGAGACATACATACATAGATACAT
>MU260239.1:87500-95000 GCA_020310875.1 Ceratopteris richardii | reverse complement strand
GCAAATGAAGCTCACTTCCTTAAAGAATCAGAGGCTTCAAAACTACTCAAGTCAATTAAGAAGGAGGTTAGTATTCTTGATTTAATAAAGATGGATGGGAAATTCAGGTCAGAATTATTGCAGATAATTGATGAGGCTTCTACGACAAGCTTAGTGGCTAAGACTGCTATCTTACATCAAGGGATAATTAGGGGGGAAGCACCCCTTACAGATTATAAAAGCCCTCGGCTTACAATATCAATCAAGGGCCATGAATTTCAAGGTGTTATTGTAGATGGTGGTTCTGGCATTAATTTGATGCCTGAACATACCATGAAAAGGATTGGACTCCACCCTTCAAGACCTGCAAATTTCACGGTCACTTTGGCAGATCAGAGCAAAGTAAGGCCCTTAGGGGTAATCCCAAAAGTTCCACTTGAAGTACAAGGTAATCTATTTATCCTGGATTTTGTGGTTTTAAGATTGCCCCAGGTTGAAGGAGGATTTCCTCTCTTAATTGGAAGACCTTGGCTGAGGCATGCCAGTGTCATTCATGATTGGGGTAAGGACACCATGTGGGTACAAAAGAAAGGGCAGGAGCTGACACAAATTCATTTAGAAGAAGGCCCAGACAATCAAGGAAACACTAGTATGATGCAAACAGTGAGCATTTGCATGGAAACAGAAGCGGAGGATCAACCCCAGATAGATTTTGAGGAAGAAGAGGATATTTTAAGTTGGCTTCATGCCGGCAACTCTTCTTCTTGTTTTGGAATTTTTCTTGATAATCCTGGTACAATTGGAGGCTATGATGAAGACAAAGGAAAGGTCCAGGTTGATGGATTGGGAGAACCCATCACTGACCACAGAAGGGGCAGGAAGATACCCCTCAAATACAAATTAGAGGAGGATGTATCAACATCAGATAACGAAGTTTCCAAAGCTAAAAACAAGGTAAAAAATTCTGAGGTTGAATGTTCTTTCCCAATTCAAGAAATCCCTGCAGGATGGATGCAGGACAAGGAGGAAAACATCGAAGTCCAAAATACACCTGCTTATGAAGCAATGCACGAAAAGCTAGTAGAAGAAGACAACGAAGCAGGTGCACAAGAAGATAATCTGGTAACAAGAAATCCGGTTCAAGAAGTACATTTATGCACCCAAAACAATAATCAACCAGTTCTAGTGGCCACTTGGTTGTGGAGCCACCCAAAGCTCCTGGAAAAGGTAAAATCATTCTTGACCCAGTATGCAGATGTTTTTGCCTGGCATTATAAAGACTTAAAAGGAGTGCCTGCATCTTATGGAGAGCACAGAATTCCTCTGGTTGAGGGAGCCAGACCCATCAGAGGAAGGAGTTATAGACTCAATCCAAAGTATGCCGAAGCTGTCTATGTGGAAATCCAAAAGATGGAAGATGCAGGAATCATCATTCCTGTGGAACACTCAGAGTGGCTCTCGCCTATGGTTATAGTACCAAAGAAGAATACTAATAAAATCAGAATTTGTGTGGACTTTAGAGCTCTCAACAAGGTGACCATTCCAGACGGGTTCCCTATGCCTTTTGCAGAACAGGTCATTGAAGAAGTGGCGGGGCATGCACTATATAGTTTTATGGATGGCTTCAGTGGCTATAATCAAATATCAATACACCCAGAAGATCGTGAAAAGACTGCTTTTATCACACCGTGGGGAACGTATGTGTATGTAAAAATGCCATTTGGGCTCAGAAATGCTCCAGCCACATTTAACAGAACCGTCAATCTCATTTTTGGCCCCTTATTGCTGGAATCACTTAGAATCTTCATGGATGATTTCTCTTCATTTTCAGGATCTCACAAGGAAACTCATCTAGATTGTTTGGACCAGCACCTGAGACAGCTGCAGAATATTTTCCAAAGATGCAGAGAAACTAAGTTAAAGCTCAATCCAAATAAATGTCATTTCCTTGTGACAGAAGGAACCCTTTTAGGACATGTGGTATCCGCTAAAGGTATGGCCCCAGATCCTGACAAAATTCTCTCTATATTAAAGTTACCTAAACCCAAAACTCCTAAAGAGATCCAGAGTTTTTTGGGGCATACCGGTTATCATAGAAGGTTTATAAAAATGTATGCAGAGATAGCTAGACCTCTGACTAGACTCACAGGTAAAGAAGTACCTTTCAAATGGGAAGAAGAGGAGGAAAAAGCATATCAGACATTAAGGTCACGGTTAGTGTGTGCTCCTATCTTGGTCACCCCGGAGTGGTCAAAAATCTTTCATATACATGTCGATGCCAGCGCATATGCAGTGGGAGCAGTTCTGACTCAACCCAGTGAAGAATTTAAAATGGACAGGCCAATTCAATATGCCAGTAGAATCTTGACCAAGGCTGAAAGGAATTACAGTACTACCGAAAGGGAAGCACTAGCAATGGTCTTTGGAGTTCAAAAATTCCGCCATTACTTATTGGGGGTAAAATTTATTATTATATCAGATCACCAACCTCTCAAGTACTTACTCAACAAACCACATGCTACCGGTAAAATATGGAGGTGGTTACTGTTATTCCAAGAGTTCGATTTCTCGGTAATCCATAAGCCAGGAAGAGAGAATGTGATGGCGGATCACTTGTCCAGAATAAATAGGAGGGATCAAACCAGTGGTATCAATGATGATTTCCCTGATGCAAACTTGTTTACTATACAAGCTAAAGGATGGTATGATGATATCAAACAGTTCATTAATACGGGATTGTATCCAGAAAGTGCTAATGCTGTACTTAGGAAGAGACTGCTTATCAAGAGTAGACCATATACTTTCATTGAGGGTAAACTCTACAGATAGGGCAAGGATGACAGGATTAGGAAATGTTTAGAAGAAGATGAAGTGAGGGAAATACTGCAATTTGCACATGAAGGAACAGGTGGTGGGCACCTCCCAGGGCATATCATGAGCCAGAGAATACTAGATGCTGGTCTATGGTGGCCTACACTCTTTAGGGATGCAGATGATTGGAGAAAAACATGTGATGTGTGCCAGAGGTGTGGACCTAAACCCACCAAGCAAAGACATCACCCTTTGGTAGTTTCCACTTCTTGGCAGCCCTTTGAGAAGTGGGGATTAGACTTTGTTGGGCCTATATACCCTCCGGCACTTCCAAAAAGGGAAAAGTACTTACTGATAGCCACGGACTATGCAACAAAATGGGCTGAAGCTATTGCATCAACGGATTGCTCTGCACAAACAGTGGCTGACTTTTTGTATTGTAATATCATTTGCAGATTTGGATGCCCGCTTGAAATCTGTACCGATCAGGGTACTCATTTTGTTAACAAAATACTTCAGGAAATTTCCAACAGGTATCGCATTCTACACAGGACTTCTTGTGCATACTACCCACGAGCTAATGGACAAGCCGAGTCAACGAACAAAGTATTAATTTCAATGTTACGAAAAGAATGCATGTTGCAGCCGACCTCTTGGGGACGGGCCTATCTGGGTACATTATGGGCATACAGACTGGCCTATAAAGAGACTGGGTATTCTCCCTTTCAATTAGTTTATGGCTTGGTTCCTATTGAACCATTTGAATTCATCACAGGCTCTATAAGAACAGAAATACTAGAGAAAAATGGGATGGAAGTTCCAGCACGACTGACTGCTTTGCATAAACTAGAAGAATCGAGAATTTTAGCCTCCAAACAGTTAGAGAAGCTTCAATTTCACAGGAAGGAGACTCATGACAAAAATCTATGGCAAAACAAATTGAAGCCTGGAGATTTAGCTCTGCTACACAGACCACAAATTTCTACTCAAACAAAAGGAAAATGGATCCCTCACTGGGAAGGCCCTTTTCGCATCACGAAGATACTACAATGGGGTGCTGTGCAATTGGAAACACTGGATGGGGACACCCTACCCTTGGTAAACATCTCCCAACTCAAGGGGTACCACCTAAAGCCATAAACAATGCATTTTCATTTCTTTGGTTTCATTAGTGTTTTCGATTGCTTCAAAAAAAAAAAAAAAAAAACAATTAATAAGCAAAATGCTCACGCGAGTTTGTTTTTTTTGGAACGCAAATTTTGTTATGTTGCTTATTTCATCAATAAAATTCAAGTTTATTTCAGTGGTCAATAAATTAGGCGCCAATTTTTTTTGATTGGCCCTTACTTCGGCAAATGACTTTCATTACCACCCTCTCTTTTGTTTATCTTTTGGATGGATGAGATTAGATCTTGCATCTCCTCTCTTTTGAGCACACTTTTGGGTTAAACCATCCATTCCTCTGAGGTAGCCTTTCATTCCTCCTTGCTATATAAGGTGCCTTCTCCTTCCTTATTGCTCCCCTCAGCATCCGCAATTTTGTATCCTCATCAACGCTCTGGCCAAGTTCAGCTGTCCATGATAGTGCACTTTGATCTGTGCATCCGACGTGGAAGAGAGAAGCTGTGGAAGAAAGAAGACGCAATCCTTCCCCCTCCACCCCCCTCCAACTTTTCCCAAAACCTCCACTTCCACCTCTCAATCCTCCGCTCCTTCACCCACTCTCCCTCTTCCACCATCCTCCTCCTCATCCTACACCTCAACCCCCCCCTCAGCACACGTCCACCCCCCCCCTCACCGACCCTCTCCGCCCCCCCTCAACACACCTCCACACCCCCCTCCCAACCCCGTTCGGCCCCCCTCAGCGACCCTCTCCGCCCCCCCTCAACACACCTCCACCCCCCCTCCCAACCCCGTTCGGCCCCCCTCAGCGACCCTCTCCGCCCCCCCCTCAACACACCTCCACCACCCCCCTCCCAACCCCGTTCGGCCCCCCTCAGCGACCCTCTCCGCCCCCCCTCAACACACCTCCACCCCCCCTCCCAACCCCGTTCGGCCCCCTCAGCGACCCTCTCCGCCCCCCCTCAACACACCTCCACCCCCCCTCCCAACCCCGCTCGGCCCCCTCAGCGTCCCTCTCCGCCCCCCCTCAACACACCTCCACCCCCCCCCTTCCAACCCCGCTCGACCCCCTCAGCGACCCTCTCCGCCCCCCCTCAACACACCTCCACCCCTCCCTCCCAACCCCGTTCGGCCCCCTCAGCGACCATCTCCGCCCCCCCTCAACAAACCTCCACCCCCCCCTCCCAACCCCGTTCGGCCCCCTCAGAGACCCTCTCCGCCCCCCCTCAACACACCTCCACCCCCCCCTCCCAACCCCGCTCGACCCCCTCAGCAACCCTCTCCGCCCCCCCTCAACACACCTCCACCCCCCCTCCCAACCCCGTTCGGCCCCCTCAGCGACCCTCTCCGCCCCCCCTCATCACACCTCCACCCCCCCCTCCCAACCCCGTTCGGCCCCCTCCGCGTCCCTCTCCGCCCCCCCTCAACATACCTCCACCCCCCCTCCCAACCCCGCTCGACCCCCTCAGCGACCCTCTCCGCCCCCCTCAACACACCTCCACCCCCCCTCCCAACCCCGTTCGGCCCCCTCAGCGACCCTCTCCGCCCCCCCTCAACACACCTCCACCCCCCCTCCCAACCCCGCTCGGCCCCCCTCAGCGACCCTCTCCGCCCCCCTCAACACACCTCCTCTTCAGCACCCCTCGACACCCCAACCCCCCCCCCCTCCGACCTCGCTGGCACCCAACCCCCCCCCCCCCTCTTCAACCCCGCTCCACAACCAAACCCCCCTCCCATCTCTCCGCCTCCAACCCCACCGCACCCCCTCCTTCCTTCCCTGTGCGCCCCCCTCTTCCTCCCAACACCATCCACCCCTCAAGCCCTCTGCCCCCCTCCCACCACCTCAAACCATCGATTCCTCTCCCCCTGCATAGGCTTTCTTTTGTTCCATTTCTTCTCCCCATTTCCATCCATGGCGGACCCCGCTCCGGGTGCTAGTTCCGCTCCTACCTCCGCCATTCCCTCTGACCATCCCAATCCACCTCCTCCTGCATCGGCAGAACAATCTGCTCAAGCGACTCCAACAGCTCCTATGGCCCTGGATCTTCCCATTTATTCCATACACTCTGATTCCACCGACCTTTATTCCCCACCTCCCCTTCCGCACCCTTCTTCTCCTTCCCAATCTATGTCTCATTCATCCCACCCATCTTCCCCTACCGGGGATTATATGCGCCTATTTCTCCCTCCTGACTTAAACCTGCAAATCCGAATGCATCTATCCCTACCTACCATTGCCCTTCGTCAAATGTTTTCCATTGAGGATCTTCAGCAGGCGGGCTTGTGGGGCTTGGCTAATGTTTTCTTCAATAACCCCGCCAATTTTACCCAGGTTTATGAAGCTATCCGCCTCTTCCCTCATTTTAGAACCGGCACTCTCTTCATCCCAGACATTGCCGCCAGTATTGGGTCTCCCCTAATAAATTTTCGTGCTCCCCCTTTTCTATACTCTGGACTGTCCGCCTCAGCCACTATTGCCTTTTGTAACACACATTTTCAAAGTAATGCTAGGTTTTCGCTCCGCATGACCACCCTTCTCAATGCGTTCATCTTTTTCTTCTTACTACGCAGCCAAACCTCTTCCCTTCCCTGGTCAGATATTCGTATCGCCGATCTGCTTTTCTGCTTTCTCCATAGCCGTCCTTACCCTTACGCAACCCTCATTTATAGTTCCTTGACTTTGCGCTCCCATCGACTCCGCGGGGCTATCTCGAGAGGCTCTCATGCATTTTCCATCTATTCTGCACCCTTCTTAGCTTGGCTATATCACATTCCTGCACATTCTGCACACAATGCTGCTTATCTCCCTTCCCAACTTGGACCGTCCATTGCTCCATCTCCCTCCCCCCCTCTAATCTCAATTGACTCAGCTTCCGCATCGACACCCGCATCCGCAACCCCTGAGGTAACCTCCTTCCCTCCCCAATAATCTTCGCCTATCCCTCCTGCATCCACCACCTCTCCATTCATGACGAATCCCCCTGATGTAACCTCCTTCCCTCCCCAATCTTCTTCGCCTATCCCTCCTGCATCCACCACCTCTCCATTCATGACAAATCCCCCTGATGTAACCTCCTTCCCTCCCCAATCTTCTTCGCCTATCCCTCCTGCATCCACCACCTCTCCATTCATGACTAATCCCCCTGATGTAACCTCCTTCCCTCCCCAATCTTCTTCCCCTATCCCTCCTGCATCCACCACCTCTCCATTCATGACTAATCCCACTGATGTACCCTCCTGCCCTGCCCAATCTTCTTCACCTATCCCTCCTGCATCTACCATCTCTCCATTCATGACTACCCCCCCTCACGTTCCCTACTCCACTACCCAATCTTCTTCCCCTTTCCCTCCTAAATCTACCCCTTATCCATCCATGCCTACCCCTCCCATTATCCCTAGACCTCCCCTCTCTTCAACTTTCACGCCACTCATTCAAACACAGCTCAATCCTCAAAACCCCACCTGTATGCCCCCCATTCACCCGGATTACACCTCTCCCTCTATCAGTAACATTCCGGGCATTCGACCGCTTCCTTCCCCCATTCCTTCACTTCCCACTCCATCTGCCACTCCAACCCTTCATCCTCC
>MU260239.1:75000-80000 GCA_020310875.1 Ceratopteris richardii | reverse complement strand
CATATTGATAGCGCAAGTGCTCACAGGTTTGAGAGGAGATGAAAGGTGGAAACCTTTCGTACTCTCAACTGAACTTTCTTTAAACCATTCTGTACCAGATTTAAATCAGTTGCTTGGTTTGATGCTCACATATGAGCAAGACCTGAAAGGAGATGGAGATAAAGGGCAAAGTTCTGCAATGTACATGAAGAACAAGAAGAAAGGAGATAAAGGCAAGTCAAAAGATGAAGAAGAGTCGAGTTCTCAGGCTTGTTATGCAAGAGGTAAAGGCACCAGTAGAGGAAGAGCAAGAGGTTTTGGAAGAGGAAGAGGTACTCAGAATACCAACAAGAAGGTGTGCTGGATTTGTGGATTAAGTAATCATCTGGCTCATGATTGTTGGCACAATCAACAAGGATCAAATCAAAATCAGAACAGTAATAGTAGAGGCAAAAGCAGAAGAAAACAGAGTAATTTTCAAAGAGGTAGACAGAATCAAAGAGGAGGCTATGGTAGAGGTGGAGCAAGAAGTTGGGGACAAAATCAATCCTACAACACCACCTACAACAACTACGCAAATGATACATAGAATGAAAGTCATACGTCATTGATGATGAACTCAATCGGCACATCAGATAACGAAGATCTAAAGGTATTTTACATTGATTCTGGATGTTCTAATCATTTGTCAGGAAATCTAGAACTGATGTCAGAACTAGAAAAAGATAGTTCCAGTCAAACTGTTCAAACAGGTGACAATACGAGACATAGTGTACATTCAATTGGAAAAGTGAAATGTAAGAGTGGAGCAGATTTGCTAACCAATGTTTTGTATGTTCCAACAATACCTAAAAATTTGATTAGTGTGGGATAGATAGTTGAGAAAGGTTTTCAGGTCAGATTTACAAATGAAGGAGTATTTGTAGAAGATCCCGAGAATGGATATAACCAGATCCTCTCTAGTAAGAAAGAAGGTAGACTCTTTACTTTAAGAGTACAAGGGAACATAGGTCAAGCATTGCTCACACATAGTGAAAAGGTGATTATAGAACTTGATCTCTGGCATAAGAGATTAGGTCATTTTAATGAAAGAGGAGTTAAAGCTATGATTTCAAATCAGTCAGTACTGGGATTACCGAATGTACAGAACCAACATATGATTCATAAGTGTGAAGCATGTCAGATGGGAAAAGCCCACAGGTTACCTTTCCAGAAGAAAGGATTCAAACATGATGGAGTACTGGAACTCATTCATACAGATGTATGGGGTCCAAAAAAAGAAGGAGCAATCAGTGGCTCAAGGTATTATGTTTTATTCATTGATGACGCTACAAGATGGATAATATGTTTTGAAGGAAAGATAAAAAGTATTTGAAACCTTCAAGCATTTTCATGCATATGTTGAAAGACTCACAGGATGAAAGCTTAAGAGACTGAGGTCTGATGGAGGGGGAGAATACTTCTCCCGAGAGTTCAATGATTATATTTGGAATGCAGGTATTAAGAGAGAAATAACCTGCAGGTATACACCACAACAAAATGGTGTAGCAGAAAGAAGAAACCGAACTCTAGTTGAGTTTGCATGAGCTATGCTAAAAGAAAAGGATTGTCCAAATTATCTTTGGGCTGAAGCTGTAAATACAGCCACATACTTAGTAAACAGATTACCTTACTTTGGATGGAATGACCCCTTATGAAGCTTGGTGGGGAAAGAAACCAACACTTGATCATTGCAAAGTGTTTGGATCAGTAGCTTATGCTTATGTACCATCACAACTCAGACTAAATCTTGAACCAAAAGTAGAGAAATATGTGTTCGTCGGATATGATGAAAAGCAGATGGGTTACAGGTTGTGGAGT
Source organism: Ceratopteris richardii (assembly GCA_020310875.1). Lineage (NCBI taxonomy): Eukaryota > Viridiplantae > Streptophyta > Polypodiopsida > Polypodiales > Pteridaceae > Ceratopteris > Ceratopteris richardii. The sequence continues at coordinate 78,161 of MU260239.1, read as the reverse complement.
CCTCTAACAAAACATTTTATGGTTTCCAGAGATGTTACATTTGATGAACAGAAAAGCTAGTATGCAGATCAAAGCCATACAACGGAAGAATTTGAAGAAGAGGAAAGAAGAAAAGAGAAAGGGAAATCAATTGTACAGGTGAATAGAGATGAAGATTATGCAAGCAAGTACGTCCAGAAATGGATTAACAAGAAGGAATGAAGAAATTCTCATATTTGATGAAGAAGTGTATTCAGACACTTACGAAGAATGTGAACCAAGAAGGTCAAGCAGGACTAGAAGACAACCAGAAAGGTATTCTTATGATACTTTGTACATAACTCAAAAAAATTATGCATATATGGTCAAAGATGATGAAGAACCTCAGAACTATGATGAAGCTAAAGGCAAGAAGCAATGGGAAGAAGCGATGGAAGAAGAGTTCAGCGCACTGGAAGAGAACAAGACATGGGAGCTTGTTCCTAAACCAAATGGTAAGAAAGTGATTGGAAATAAATGGGTTTTCAAAGTTAAGAAACTTGCAGATGGAAGGATAGCCAGACACAAAGCTAGACTGGTTATCAAGGGCTATGCTCAGATGCATGGCATAGATTATGATGAGATGTTTAGTCCGGCGGCAAGGATGTCAACCATAAGGACAGTGATTGCTATAGCAGCATCAAAAGGATGGAAGCTAAGTCAGCTTGATATAAAGAATGCATTTCTGAATGGATATATATCAGACAAAGTCTATATGGAACAACTTGAAGGGTTTGTAAGTTCTAGATATCCAAATTTTAATTGCAGATTAAGAAAAGCACTTTATGGACTGAAGCAAGCTCTAAGAGCTTGGAATTACAGACTTGTGAAATATCTCAATGAACTTGGATACCAAAGTTCGAAGGCAGATGCAAGTCTACTCATCAAAAGAACAGAAGAAGGTATGATCTACATTTGTATTTATGTAGATGACATTATAATCACAGGTATGTCAAATGAAGGAATTAAAAGAAGTAAAGAGATTGCTTGAAAAGGAGTTTAAGATCAATGATCTAGGAAAGTTATCATACTTTCTTGGAATGGAAATCACATACACAGGTCATGGTGTATATATTTCGCAAGAAAGGTATCTCCTAAACTTAGTGAAGAAGTTTAATATGGAGAATTGCAGAGAAGCTTCAACACCGCTTGAAGTAAATCATAAACTCAACAAATATAGTGGTACACAGTTTAAAGATATGAGAAAGTATCAATCGTTAGTAGGAAGCCTAATTTATGATACACTAACAAGACCGGATCTTAGTTATGCAGTGGGAGTTCTCTCACAGTTCATGCATTGTCCGAAGGATTAACATTGGGTTGCAGGACAAAGAGTTCTTAGATATATTAAAAGAACTATAAAGGAAGCATTATATTATCCTTTTACATCAGATATAAAGTTGAGAGCGTTCAGTGACTCAGACTGGGCAGGAAGTCAAGATGAGAGAAGATCAACGCATGGGTATATGATATACCTAGGAGATAAGCTAGTGAGCTCGTGTTCGAAGAAACAACACAAAGTGGCTTTATCGTCAACATAAGCCGAATATAAAGGACTTGTAGAAGCAGCCAAAGAAGTGATATGGATGCAGACCTTGTTCAAAAGCATGGGTATTGATCAAGGTATACCTATCATACATGGAGATAATATGATCTCACTGTATCTTGAAACAAATCCAGTATTTCATGCAAGAACAAAGCACATAGAAATTCAGTATCATTTCTTGAGGGAAAAAGTGATGGAGAAGGAGATAGAAATAATATACACTCCGACAAAAGATCAAATTGCAGATATTTTGACAAAGAGCTTGGATGGAACAAAGACAAGTAGATTCAAAGAAATGGCAGGAATAAAAGAAAGAAAAATGTATGAAAGACAGGAAGAGTCAAATTAGTGATTGAGTGGGAGCTGTTGAAGAATCACTCACGAATTTGACATACAGACAGTCATAAAGACAAAGGAAGATAAGGAGAAGCAGAATCAAAGTAAGCAGAAAAACAAAGCCTTAGTGAACGGACAAATTCACGACCGTAATGTACAGCGCAGAAGCTTCCAGAATTAGAGTTTGTTAGAGTTTGTTACACCGGATCAAAACTGTATATAAAAAGAGACGAGAACAGGAAAAGGAGAGAGCGCGAGCATGAGCGAGCAAGGAAGAGCGTGAGTAGAGCGCATCGTATAGAGCGGATATAGAAATCGAGAATAGGTTTAGAAGACGCCGGAGATCGTGTATGTAAAGATGAATAACAAAAACCTGAAATGTCAGGTATTCATCTGAGAGAGATGATAAGAAGAAACTACTCAGTGTAGGAGAGTTTCCATAGCTTGAGCAAGAAGAGGCCAAGCTAGTTTTTGTACTCATCTTCTCTAATAGAAAACACATGTTCATGTGGAAGCTTGCGCGCATTCTTCGTATGTGAAGAAATCTGAATATTTTCTTGTTACGATATAAAGTCAGTTATCAATTACAGTTCCTTCAATAAACCTATTTTTCGGTCAGTTACAGTTTTCTTAGTAAACGTGTTTTCCGGTAGAACAACGAAGTATATCTCGCAGAATAAATTAAAGTTTTGTATGAGAGATAGCTTATCTTGTATCTAGACATCTCTACTATCAGTTTATCAAAGATTTTGGTGAAATGGATATGTACATACAGTACAAAGTCTGACCAGAAAGAGGCATTTTGAACTGGTGAAGTTTTTCCTTAAACTTCAGAAAGAGTTCATTTAGTAAAGGAAGTTCACGCATCACTTCCTTACTTCTTGTATCTTCACTTGAAGTGATTACAAATAGAATTGAAGTTGATTCCAGTAAGATTCCGGTATAATTACTGTGACAGTCCGGTGAGAGTCTGGTGACAGTCCGGTAAAGTTCCAGTGAAATTTAAAGTAAATTCAAAACGCAGTCTTATATGTTGAGTGACAGAAACCTTGCTAAGCTACTACTGATTATAGAGGTGTTCTAATAACGCTCTAGCTTAGTCCAACTCCGATGGCACGGTGAATTCCGCACGCTTGACAAGGTTCGAGCCTTTGCCGCGACGTCTCCAACAGGATGGATGGATGGATGGATGGATGGATGGATGGATGGATGGATGGACGGATGGATTGGTGGATGGATGGATGGATGGATGGATGGATGG
>MU260239.1:37500-62500 GCA_020310875.1 Ceratopteris richardii | reverse complement strand
ACACAAAATAGACATTTTGATGATAGGACCAATTCAATTTTGCTTGAACCATGCAATGAAGTCTTAGTTCCCAAGAGGATCAATTCAACATTACATTACTCAAGGCATATAAATATAGTTACAATGACCATCTTCCAGATGAAGACTGGCATAATTACATACAATTTGTACATCAATAAATCTTCCAAAATATATTGGTTACACATTAGATTACAATCTTACATTTCAAAAATATAATGTTTCACCCTTCTTTTCTGTCCTTTTTGGAGCCCTCACCTCTACTCTTATTCTTTGGCCCATGCTTCAATGGGGAGTGAATAGGAAACCCTTTCTTCTTTTGTTTAGACTTCTTTTTATCTGGTGTGGTGGTGGAGGTGAGTCTGGATCATAAGGGCATATTGCATGTTTCATAATGGCATTTATTGCTCTCCCCTTGATCAAGATGACCTTTGGCACGTTCCAGACGCAATGGTAGCATTATTTTCTCCAAGTTCTTAACCAATAATAAGATACAAAAGTTCACATGCAATCTAAGCTTCAAGATGACCTCCTTTGGAGACGACCAATTCAAGCGATTAGGACCATCCAAGCTTCCTTTGGAGACGACAAATTCTATGAAGGTTGAAAATGTGAAATGATGAAGGGGACTCATATTTATAGTCAAGGAGGACTGGGTAACGGTCACGTGACGTGGACCAATAAGCGAGTGCAACATGGCAAAATGACGTTGGGAATCACAATAGCTCGATGACATGGCCCACTCAAATGATGCCATGTGGCATTGTATGTTCGCAATGGCCAGATGACATGGACCAATCACACTCTGCCACGTATCACCAACGGTCAACTCATTCCAGAGACCTATTTAAGCTCCTCTATTCACTTTTTTTCATTTTTTTGTGAACTCCTTGCTACCACCGACTTGCCATTGTCTTCGAGTTTTTACATGCTTTTCAAAAATTTCCATAGACCACATTTTGTGTGAGGGTTTCGGATCATCATGATCAATTATTTTACAACACGACCGATACAAGCGATTAGGGGCATTCGGGGATTTCTAGATGACCCTAATCGCTTGCATCGGTCATCTTTCTTGAGTGCTTTGTGAAAGCTTTTTTAATTAGTTTTTCTGCTTTTTAAAATTTGTTCCAAGCTTTTAAACTCTTTTTGTGCAAGTTAACACGACCGATACAAGCGATTAGGGACATCTGAGGATTTCAAGATGACCCTAATCGCTTGCATCGGTCGTGTTTCTTGAGTGCTTTGTGAGAGCTTTTTTACATTAGTTTTTTTGCTTTTTAAATTTCTTCCAAGCCTTAAACTCTTTTTTTAAATTCCTCTTCTTTGTCCTAGCCATAATCCTTAGATGTCCCTAATCGCTTCATACGCAATACGAGCGATGCAAGCGATCACATGTGTTTGACCGGCTTTTGACTAGCTCATTTTGCTTGCATCGGTCATGAACTTCCCTATCTTACTATTGGCTTAGAATTTCAAGAAACTAATGCTACCATTGCATCCAGAACCTGCCAAAACCCTAAGATTGACTGTCTATTTGCATGATTCTAATTCGAGAGGTCTTGATGAGCCTATTTCTGCATGAATCTAGGACATGAACAATGCAAGCGATTAGGCTCATCTAGAAATGTTGGATGGGCCTAATCGTTTGCATTGGTCGTGTCTGGAAATCAATACAAAAAGTCTTATCAAGATCTCTAGGTATCAAAATCATGCAAATAGACAGTTAATCTTAGGGTTTTGCACGTTCCAGATGCAATGGTTGAATTATTTTCTCCAAATTCTTAACCAATAATAAGATACAAAAGTTCACATGCAATCTAAGCTTCAAGATGACCTCCTTTGGACACGACCAATTCAAGCGATTAGGACCGATGCAAGCGATTAGGCCCATCCGATATTCTCTGATGACCCTAATCGTTTGGATTGGTCGTGTCTCATGCTTTGTTTCTGCTTGTGTGTCCAGTTATTTCTATGACTTTAAAAGTTTCCTTGGACTTTTTGTGACCTAGGTTTTCAATTTTTTCCATAGTTATCTATATTGGATGAAGACAACTACATTGGCAGGGGGAAGGGAACAAGGAAAACCATAGAGGAGAAAGGAAAGACAAAGATGGATATTCATTCAGTGATCCACTATCTTCCAAAATTGAATCCAAAATTATTTTGTGTTATTCATAAGCAATATATTGAAGAGGTAGATTTTGCACTATTCTCCTTGAGGAATCTTTCAAGATACATGGGTTTTACTTCAATATCCTTTAATGCATACAGAGTTTTGCTACTTGAAAGAACAACTGCATTTAGAATTTTTGGATATGCCCAAGGATTCAATGCTTCAAGGGCATGCTACTTCCTTTGTTACTCAAGCTATGCAATGGCTGCAGGGGTGTGAGATGTTAAAAGTATTGTTGGCTACAGGAGAAAAGAGTACCTCAGATATAGAGGAGATTTGCTAGAGCCAAGTTCATTCAAAAGACTCAAGAAGGATTAAATATATTTCTTTTCAAATCTTATCACTCATGAAATGTACATAGATACACATATTTATTGCCCAAAGGGATACAAGACATTGCAAATATGAAGGATGTAATCTTTTTTTGTGTAATTGATCCATGTCCTTGTCACGAGGAAGGAGATAAGGAAGAGAGCTCACACACACACTCTCACTCTGGGACAAGCACACACACAAATTGAGGCAAGGAAGAAGAATCTTCTTCTTCTTCTTCTATTACATAAAAGGAATGTACAAGAATGACCTAAAAACAAGAATACAACAAGTGCAATATATAAAGACTAGTACATAAGGAAAAACCTAATGTCCGCGAATGAGTGAGCTGGCAAGAAACAAATGTGCCATCCCTCTCGGTAGATAAATCTAATAAAGCTCAATGAAGTATCCCTGATATATACTGGCATGACCACTATACATGTTAGAGAAACGAAAAACTGGTACGTGTCATCCTAGATCATCACATGTTGAGCTTGATACCTCAACACTCCCCCTCAAGCTCAACGCCATATCCTGTAATCCAAGCATCTTCCGAAACTTCTTCAACTTCTCAGCTCCAAGTGCTTTGGTGAAAATATCAGCAACCTGTTCATCTATTCTCACATAAAAAAGATCAATATCACCTGCTAATACCTTCTCTCTCATGAAGTGATAATGTACCTTGATATGCTTTGTTCTAGCATGGAAAACAGGGTTCCGTGCTAACTGTATGCTGCTAAGATTATCACAATAGATAGTGATAGGCTTTTGCACTTCCACACCTAAATCTGCACATAACATCTTCAGCCATGATGCCTCACATGGTGCCATTGCAGCACCTCTATACTCAGCCTCTATACTCGACAAAGCAACAGTGGGTTGCTTCTTACTGCTCCATGTAATAGCTGCACCTCCAAGTGAGAAAAGAAAGCCACTAGTAGATCTTCTATCTGGAGTACTACCAGCCCAATCTGCATTGGTGTATCCATGAACCTGCAAATCTACACCAGCTTCATAAAACAATGCATAATCCAAAGTAGCACTCACATAACATAGAGTGCGCCTTAGAGCATCCAAATGTGGCTTCTTGGGAACCTGCATAAACTGACTTTCAAGTCCAACAGTGTAGCTTAAATCAGGCCTTGTAATTGTAAGATATATAAGACTTCCCACAATTTTCCTATAAATAGTAGCATTTTCCAATGCTTCACCTGATGTAGTATCCAATTTCAAATTCTGATCTAAAGGCATAGAAATTGGCTTACAATCAGCCATACCATACTTTTGCAACATATTCAAGGCATATTGCCTTTGCGACATCCATATACATGTTTCTGTATGTATAAACTCAATGCCCAAGAAATAGCGCAGCACACCAAGATCTTTCATGTCGAATTCTTGCATAAGAAGTTTCTTTACCTCTTTGATGCTTTCTTCAGTATCACCACCTACAATCAGGTCATCAACATAAATAGCCACAATAGTGATGCCATCATCAGCCTTCCTTGCGTATAGTGAGTGATTTGCATCACACATAGAAAACCCAGTGCTGGTTAAGTAATCAACAATCCTTGCATGCCATGCACGCGGAGCCTGCTTCATCCCATACAAAGCCTTTAGCAACCTGCAAACATATTTTGGATGCTTTGAATCTTCATATCCTTGTGGCTGGTCCATATATACTTCTTCTTGTAACTCACCATGTAGGAAAGCATTCTTCACATCCATCTGATGCAAAGTCCATCCTTTTGTTGTAGCTAATGCAACAAGTGTCCTAACAGTAAACATTTTAGCTACAGGGCTGAATGTTTCCTCATAATTAATGCCATATGTCTGTGCATATCCTTTAGCTACCAATCGTGCTTTATACCTTCTTATGATACCATCAGCATTATGCTTTACCTTGTAAACCCATTTACAGCCTATGGGTTTCTTTCCTTGCGGCAATGGAACCAACTTCCATGTATCATTTCCATAAAGTGCAGCCATCTCCTCATCCATAGCTTTTTTCCAATCTGCATTACCAATTGCATCTTCAAAACAAGAAGGTTCAGCATCTTGTATTACCTTTGTCATGTAGGCACAATGGCGAGCCATGTAACTATCATATGTCAATCGTTGCACTGAATTACGCATCCTCCCAGATCTTCTTGGTCCTGGGTCACTTCTCCTTGTATCATCTGCATGTGCCCTTCTTACTCCTAGAGTCTTCACAGAGGGCAATCCAAGTTCCTCATCAAGACTTTTTTTTGAACCGCTTGAATCTCCATCAACGTCTTCAAAACTTGCACATGTTTTATGACAAGTAGAAAGCTTTTCTTTACCTTTCTTGGATGTATTTGATGAATTTACTGGACTGAAATTCCCACATAATCTTCCACTCCATGGATTTGAGTTGGAACTATTGCTTGGTGATGCATCCGGTCCACTCAAAACCTGAGATTCTGCACTTGATTTTTCAGCATTTTCTTTGTCATTTGGTTCAAGATTCAGTCCTTCTTTGGCATCTGCATAGAAGCTTGACATTTCATCAAATAACACATCTCTGCTCACCTTTACCTATCATGTGAGTGGGTTATAACATTTATATCCCTTTTGCTCAAGGGAGTATCCAATGAAGACACACTTTTCTACTTTTGGATCAAGCTTCATCCTCAATTCATTTGGGACATGTACATATGCAATACAACCAAAAACTTTCATATGTGATAAGTTTGGCTTTTTACCTGTAAACTTCTCTTCAGGTGTAACTTGATGTACAACAGCAGTCGAAGTTCTGTTCATGATGTATACAGTAGTATGCACAGCTTCTGCCCAATAACAATGAGGCATATTCTTCTCAGCCAATAAGGCTCTTGCTATTTCTGCAATATGTATGTTTTTGCATTCAGCAACACCATTCTGTTGTGGTGTGTACCTGCATGAAAACTGATGCCGAATTCCATGATTTTTTAGAAAACTGTTGAACTCATTTGACATGTATTCACCTCCTCCATCAGATCTTAATGTCTGAATGTACTTCCCTGTCTGCTTTTCCACCATAACTTTAAAATTCTGGAAGTGAGTAAACACCTCGCTCTTCTCTTTCATGAAATATACCCATACTTTGTGTGTATGGTCATCAATGAAAGTAACATAAAACCTGCAACCACCCATAGATGTGGTCTTTGCTGGACCCCAAACATCTGTATGTACTACTTCTAGTACATTCTCACTAACATGCTTGTCATGTGGAAATGATGCTCTTGACTGTTTACCAAATTGACATGCTGCACATACCTTTTGCATTTCTGCAACTTTGAAATTTGGTAGTCCATGGACAATCTCCTTTGACTGCATCAGTTTCAGCCTTTGCAAGTTTGCATGTCCAATCCGTTTGTGCCATATCTCTATATCTGCAATAACTCCTACACCTTTTGCAAACATGGCTGCATTCATTTCAGGAATCTTCACATTTAAGGTGAACATCCTACCCACTTTGTTTCCTTTGGCAACCAATCGTCCATCCTACTTGTACTCTTCTACATATAATCCATCAGCATTGAACCTGACTTGTAATCCCTGGTCAACCATTTGTCCAACAGAAACCAGATTCTTTGTTATATTTGGAACATGCAGCACATCAGCGAGATGTTTTACCTTTCCGTCCTCCATAGACAATGCTATGTTTCATGTATGCTCAATAGGATGCGATGTATCATCACCTATTTCAACATATCCATTAACTTGCATTTTCTGCAAACTACTAAACCATTCTGCATGACTGGTCATGTGATTTGAAGCACCTGAATCAACATACCAGACATTATCATTTGATTTTGAAACACCAGCAGACATTGTATTCATCATGTGATGTTGAACCATAAACAACTTCTCAGAATCATCTGCACTTGTGGATGCATAGTTGTTTTGCTGCCTTCTATTATTTTGATTCTTCAACCTACAATCACGTTCAAAGTGTCCAGGTTTACCACAATTCCAGCATCCTTTACTATCATTACCTGAATCATTTCTTTGGAAATTTCTGTGACCTCTTTGACTCCCCCTGCCTCGAAACTGTCCTCTTCCTCTTGCATGATTCTGTTGTTGACCTTGCTCTTGGTTATTGTTTCCTCTTCCACTTCCAAAACCTCTACCTCTGCCTCTTCCTCGGCTAGAGTAGAATACCTGCTCAGAACTGGCCTTTCCTTGGGAGTTTGAATCCTCATCAAGATTCTTTTCTTCAATAATCAGCATAGATACCAAATCAGCAAAATTCAGAATATTTTCCCTGGTCTGTATAGAAGTTATGAACTGCTTATATGCAGCTCCTAAACCACGAAGGCACACTTCCACCTTATCATCATCATCTACATTCACGCCAATAGATGCAAGTGACTCACATATGCTTTTGATTTTTAGAGTGTAGTCACTTACCGACATGCTCTTTTTCTCCAATGTATGCAGCTCGTTCTTGAGTTGCGATTTCCATGCCTTTGTATTGGTCTCGTACAAAGTGACCAAACTGTTCCAAGCCTCTTTTGGAGTCTTGGCATCCTGTATGTGTCCAATCATGCTATCTTGTATGCTAACAGATAGCCAATACATTACCTTTCCTGCTCCTTGATTCCATTCCTCATATGCTCTTAATTGTTCTGCAGTCCGATTCCTTTCTGGTAACTGTGGAGCATTTTCATTCTCTCCTTCGATGTACTTCCAGTAGCCTTTTCCCATCACGAAATTTGTCATTCTGAATCTCCAAGCATGGAAGTTGTTCTTGTCCAGCTTATCGCTCATAAGCTGACTCATTCCATCTGCGTTTGCCATTTCTGCAACAATTCACAACACCGCAACACACTACAAGCAGCACTTCTGCTTGAACACTATCGCACTATGACGTGACAATTCGATATCAGAAAAACACAGTTTTTGTGTATCAACAGTACACGGAATCGCTTGAAATTCTGGATCTGGAATATATGAGTGTCGCCGAACACAACGCAAGTTACAGTTTCTGAAACTGGCCTGGTTTTTCTTTGGACCCCACCTAGCGAGCTCGAAACGGAGGTCGAGATGGCTCCGAAACTTCGATCTGACAAAAACGAGTGATCCTAAAGGGATAACTCATGAAAATATTTTGAGGTCTTCTACCTTCACGCTGATTTTCGTAGCAAATGGAGGTCGTTTGTGAAATCACGTTTTCTCCATGCCTTGCCGCGTAGTCTTCACCGTCCCCTTCTCCACGAGCTCTCTACAGCCACGCTGGCTCTGATACCATGTCACGAGGAAGGAGATAAGAAAGAGAGCTCACACACACACTCTCACTCTCAAGGAGAAGCACACACACAAATTGAGGCAAGGAAGAAGAATCTTCTTCTTCTATTACATAAAAGGAATGTACAAGAATGACCTAAAAACAAGAATACAACAAGTGCAATATATAAAGACCAGTACATAAGGAAAAACCTAATGTCCGCGAATGAGTGATCTGGCAAGAAACAAATGTGCCATCACTCTCGGTAGATAAATCTAATAAAGCTCAATGAAGTATCCCTGACATATACCGGCATGACCACTATACATGTCAGAGAAACGAAAAAGTGGTACGTGTCATCCTGGATCATCACATGTTGACCTTGATATCTCAACACTCCTAATATTAATCCTTATTGATCCATGATCTGTTTTTCTCTAGTGAAAGTCCTATTTATCTGATGATAATAATCTTTTTTTTTGTAGGTTATGTCTAGGACAAAGAAGACAGCAAGGAATTCTCTCCAATCACAAGAGGGAAACTCCAAAGTGTAAGCCTTGCCATATGTTTTGTTGTGTTCTATTTTAAAGCCTTGCCATCCATTTTAAATTTAAGTTTACCTTGTAGTGCTGTTAAGCTTCTCAAAATGCATATTGATCAAAACATTCCAGGAATTCCTAAATTGAATGAAGAAAAAAGGTTTGGGTACATTCAAATACATGTGCCATTACAGAAAGACAACACCTCATGTGGCTGGAGAGTGATTGCAAATGCAGTAAGGTTCTTGGAAAGCAGGTTTTACAATCCTGAGTTAAACTTGTTAGACTATCCAGATGCTTGGGTCATCTTGATCAAGGAGAGAGCAATAAATACCATTATGAAACATGCAATATGCCCTTATGATCCAAACTCACCTCCACCACCACACCACATAAAAAGAATTCTAAAGAAAAGAAGGAAGGGTTTCCTATTCACTCCCCATTGAAGCATGGGCCAAAGAATAAGAGTAGAGGTGAGGGCTCCAAAAAGGACAAAAAAGAAGGGTGAATGTTAGCTCAGAAAATGGTTGGTTTTGGTGCACTAACATGCTTCCATTTTGCATATTATATGTTGATTGCAGGTATCTGGCAAGGAAAGATGTTGGTCAATAACAATAAATTCTGATTAAATGTGGTAACATCAAGGCTGAATAAAAGGGGTCCAGAAATACACATACACAATATTCAGCGTGGGTTGTTGGAGCAAGAATTCTTCCTTGGCAGTGTCTTAGGTGATATGCATAGAAAGTGTGGGATGCTTGTTGAAGCACAACTATCTTTACATTTGCTCAAAGGGAGATTTTGCTCAAAAGTGGAGTTTTGTTTAATGAGATTGATTGGTAATGTCTTGTTGGGGGTTTTTTTTGTGGATGTGGAGGAGATGGACCGAAGGCAGCTCGGAGTCAGCTATCTTCAAGCTCGTCATATCAGTTATGGTGCTTTATCGAGAGACAGAGTACCTTGCTCTCGTGTTGGCCGTTCATACTATGGGCATGGGAGGCTTTGGGGCTGTGTACTATGGGACTCTTCCAAACTGTACAAGAGTTGCAGTGAAGAGATTGGAAGGTTTGAGGCAAGGAGAGAAAGAATTTAGGTCTGAATTGAGAATTATGGGTGGGGCAAATCATCACAATTTGCTCCAACTAATTGGATTTTGTGTTGAGGAAGAGAAGCGATTGCTTGTATAAAAGTTTATGGAAAATGGTTCATTGGATCAATGGATTTTTCAAAGTAGTGCTTCCTTGGCTGATAGAGGGAATACGGAAAAACTTGGAGGATGTAGAGTTGTAAAAAAGTTGAGTTGGGAAATGAGGTACAATATAGCAGTTGGGGTGGCTAAGGGACTCGCATATCTACATGAAGGGTGCCGAAAGCATATTCTACACTTGGATATTAAACCACAAAACATTTTATTGGATGAAGATTTCGTGCCAAAGGTGGCAGACTTTGGTCTTTCACGGCATATGGAGAGAAATGAGTCTAATGTGACGACTACTGTTAGAGGAACTCCAGGATATCTAGCACCTGAATGGCTTAAAGAGGGGGCCTTATCCATACATGGTATCACATTGACCAGATACAACTCTCTCTCGTTCTCTCCGGGTGTCTCGCCCGTTTTTTTTGTAGGTGTGGGGGGGGGGCGCTCTCTGCGAAAAAAAAAAACATTTCGGAGGCGTGCTAGAGGGATCGAACCAAAAAAACAGAGGGGCTGGAAGGTTGGGGCCTTGCTCTCTCTTCGCTTTTGTGCAGGAACGAGGGCAGCCATAGTAGAGGGGGGGTCGGGCTCTTTTACTCCACACGGGATTAGCAGATCAACGGGGGATAGCATTTTTTTTTGGGAGCTACTGACTGCTCGAGCGGGAGGGGGGGACGGTGTGTGCAGGTCTGAGAGCTCTGAAGGGAAGTCTTCGGCAGCACAGGAACGAGGGCAGGAGGAGAGGGTGAAGAGATCAGAGGAGGGGCTGCTGGGTGGCTGTCTCTTTGTAATAGAGAACAGAACATCAAAAAGGGGTGGGGCGACCTTGAGTCCTATTCTTTGAGGCCTGGAAGCTTTCAACAGGGAGCCTTTTCCCTTCTATGAGCTTGGGGAAAGAATAATCTGCCAAGGACGTTCTTGCAGGTGGCCCGAGAAGAAAAGGGCGGCCATTTTCTGGGCGGCCATTTTCTATGCAACATACAGAGCCGGGTGGAGACAAGTTGCAAGGCCATTGACTCTGAGTGAGGCTGAGCGGCTCTTACAAGGCACACACAATAAGTGCTCAAAGAACTAGCTGAATAAGTTGCTGACGCCTGGACGGCAATGCTAGCCAGATCTGCCCAGTGAAGAGGTGTCAGAAAAGCACTGGTGTATCTTGAAAGATGCAGAAAAATGAAAAATTGTTGATTGTCTCCTACTGGAACATGGAAGCGGAATGCGCATCAACTCTAAAGCTATGTGAAGACTCTAGGACAGCTTTGTGGATGACAAGAGTTGGTCTGTGTGATCACATGACCACAACACTTTTGTGCAGTAGAACAAAAAAAAAAAGAGCCAAAGTAAGTGAGAACGGAACTCCAAAATTGCCCACGATCAACAAATACTCTTGATAGCTTCAGCGATAGTTTCTTGGAGTTATCGCTTCAAGCTTACCATTCCTATGATTCCGTGTGTGTTCCTTAGTAAATACCCCATGTAGGTCCTCAATACGACATGACTTTGAGATGAAAATAGTTTTAGACTAAGTTCATAGCTCAAGCCTTCATAAAGCTTTGACTCCCAAACAATTAAGGCGGAGGTTTCAATGGTGGTGCAAAGTTGTGGCATATGTATTTCCTGGACTAGTTTGTTTATACATGTTGGTGTATTATTTTGTGCTTTAAGAATGCCTATAAAAACTTACTAACATGTGTGAGGAATTTTTTTTTGGGGTTCAGAAAGTACACATTTCTCTTGGTCAAGATGAAGAAACATAATTCAGCCACCCATTTGTTGAGAAACGGATTGTCTGGATATGTGCACAGTAATGTAATAGGGGCTTTGCTTTAGTATTGTGTTCATATGTTGTGCTCTCCTCTTTGTCTTCCAATTGCATTATCTGCTTGAATTGCATTCTATCTTCAATGGTGGGTGCATACTTTCAAGGAAGTACAGACATCGGGTATTTTTTTGAGGAAGAGAGAGAGAGAGAGGGGGAGAGATGAGGGTGTGAGTCGAGCTGTGGGTGCTAGAGTGGGCAAATGGGACAGAGGAGAGGAACAAGGAGAGTAAGTAGATATGAAGTGTGAAGAGAGGATGTTTGCCAAGGTCAACCTTGGGAGTCGATTTCAAGTTTGCATTTGTTTCTTCCTTCTCGGCATCTTTATTTGAGTATTACCAAGGACCAAGAGGAGGACAAAGAGGCCGATCTCAAGGAAATCGAGCATACTATAAGTGGGTGCGAGCCATTTTTCCTTGGGTATTAGGAATCTTCATTTGACGATCCTACTAGGGATCCCTAAAGAGGACATATTCGTGAGCAATTGTGGACTCAAGGTAAAAGAAAGTGGCCTAGTACAAGTTAGTTGAACAAAACATAGGTGTGTGTGAGACACTTTCCCTTGGACTAAGAAGGGTACCATTTTGGTGCGTTTGCCGGGAACATATGAGCTAGTGCATAGACATAGGAAGAATCCATTACGAGATAATTGTGGGTTCTAGTGGACCGATTGCGAGGGGTTTGAGCAAAATAAAGGCTTCCACAGTCATCTTTTCCTTGGGCTTAGAAAGCAAACATTTTGGTGCGTCTGCCGGGAATAGCTTGGTACGTCTCTATAAGAGAGTGCCATAGGTTCGCCTAGCGCCACATGTTGGCCGAGCTTGCAGACCCCAGATCTAGTACATGAGCGAGGGGAGCTCATCCTTAGGAGCAACACAAACTCAAAGAGAGGAACGCGCTCAGAGAAGAGCCCTTGAAAGAGAAAGGAAGAGGTGGGAATCGCAAGTTGAGTCAACCTCGACTAGCTCGAAGAAATCAGCCAAAAACGTGTACTCCCATAGGAGAGTCGCGAATCAAGTGCGGAAGTTTGAAGGAGGGATCCTGAGGCCACGTGCACTAAATTTCTGGGATCGAAGTGAGGGGAGCTCATCCTTAGGAGCAACACAAACTCAAAGAGAGGAACGCGCTCAGAGAAGAGCCCTTGAAAGAGAAAGGAAGAGGTGGGAATTGCAAGTTGAGTCAACCTCGACTAGCTCGAAGAAATCAGCCAAAAACGTGTACTCCCATAGGAGAGTCGCGAATCAAGTGCGGAAGTTTGAAGGAGGGATCCTGAGGCCACGTGCACTAAATTTCTGGGATCGAAGTGACATTGACATCACACCTCTGTTCGAAATGGCTCAGCGGATTTTGGTTCACTTGGGGGACTTCACCAAGTTTTCAGGTACTTGGGACGAAGATCCGGATAGTTTTATCCAGCTATTTGAGGTTACCTGTGAGGCCAATGATGTAGTTGACCAGGATCAAAGGTTGAGAATTTTTCCGGCTATTCTCCGTGATGAGGCAGCCAATTGGTATGGGAATTTGACACCACAAGAGCGTGGAACGTATCAGATGCTCAAGGAAGCCTTCTTGGCAAAGTTTTGACGACAAGGCTTCCAAGATAGATTGGCCCAACAGATGGATTACTTGCGACAAGGAGTCAATGAGAGCATCAATAACTACATTCAAAGAATGGAAACGTTGGTAAGAAAGATGGGCGTGAATGCCCCGAACGATGAGACATTGAAACGAAGATTCATTTCGGGATTGAGAGATCCTACGGCACAGCAGCATATCAGCCTGATAAGACCTGCAACTTTAATGGATGCTAAGGAACAAGCGAGGCTTTGGGAGGAAGTACAATTATGTCAACAGAGGAAGATGGAGCTCTTATACGAGCCTATGGGAGGCCCAGGAAATATACCGATGAAAGATCCTGGCCAAGGAAGTTCCGCGTTGACGACTCCAGCTTTTGTAGCTACCACTAGTACGCCAGGCGAGACAAAGCCTGCGCTAACTGAAGAACGAATATTGGAGTTGGTCACGCAAGCTATAAAAGCTGCCACAATGACCCAGGAAACATACATAGTAAAACCAGAGGTGACTACAAACCCCAATCAAGTGTTTCGATCAAATACATGGTGTGGAAAGTGCCATGGTTACGGCCATTTGGCTTCAGAATGCCCTACAGTCTCGAGGGTATTCACAGATAGGTCACCGCCTAGAATGCGTTGCACTTTTTGCGGAAGAACAAATCACACAGAGGACCGATGTTACAACAAGAGAGCCTATGAAGAGAGGACCATGAAATCGGGAGATACAAGAGAGAGACCTTATACGGGATTGCCCGCTCAAAGTGTCCCACCTACATCTCGTTGGGAAAACAGACCGACATATGGATATGGTGCTCAAAGTCAAGGAGGAGACTATCCAAGAGGAGTCTCACGTGATCAAAGGAGAGATGGTCCAATCCAGTGCTGGAGATGCCATGGCTTTGGCCATACTCAATCTAGATGTCCAAACGAAAAGAAGCCAATTGATTATACCCCACTATGTAGGTACTGTAGTGGAGAGGGCCACTTTGATGAGGATTGTCCTAAACGAAGAGCTGCCGCCGGCAAGGAAAAAGGACCAGTAGGGTCCTCAAATTATGTTGATACTCAAATGCATTCCACAACGAGAGCTCAAGAGCCAGTTCCTACGATCGGAGTAGTGTTCAAGACACCGAACCCTCAAGAAGGCTCTAGCTCGTCAATGCACTTTGTGGATGCTTACGAGGCCAAGAAACCACATAAAGAGCCAACTGTGGCAGTAGTCACAAGGACTCAAGAGTATTCAAAGGAACATCCGGAAGGCGAACACGAAAAAGCTAGCCAGGAGAAGATAACCGAACAGGGAGAGGTAGAGAACCAAGCTCGAGGATTTGATGAGCAGCAGGAGTTTGAGGATGGGGAAGAGATTGAGATCCTTCCACTAGTGACCAAGGAGTTTGTGCCGGGCATAGCGCCATTCCCTGAAAGATTAAGGACTTCGAGATGTAGGAAAGAAGGACAAAGTTTAGGGGAAGTGGATATCGTAAAACTGTTGGCTGACACGGAAGTCACGTTAGACATTGGCACATTGCTAAAAGGTTCACCTGCTTATAGGAAACAATTCTACAACGAATATATTAAGAAGCCGAGGAAAGCTCGAGATAAAAAGAGACAAGATAAGGATGTCCAAGGAATCATTCAAAGTATTACGACGCAAATCGATTCGAATGCTCCAGCTGTGACGGTCGAGATTAAAGGATATGCAGTCCTCGATGCTCAGTTAGATAGTGGAGCCGCAGTCAACCTTATGACCGAGTACATGATGAAAGCTTTGGGCCTCAACCACATGGAAGAAACGCCGATGTCTTTAAGAATGGCAGATCAAACACAAGTGAAGCCTGCGGGCCTTTTGAAGAATGTAAGTATAGTTGTGGGCGGTCTAGAGTTTAAAGTTGACTACCTGATAGTAAGACCAAGGACCTCAGAGGCTACCTTCTCGATCCTACTTGGGCGGCCATGGCTGGTGCAAGCCGAATGTGTGCATGACTGGCGCACAGGTTTTATTTCAATAGGGCCAAAGTCTGATCGGACTCAAATACAAGTATCCCCACCTTCAAGCAACAAGAAGCAAACAATAATAGTCGATGAGAGGGAAAAGAAAGAAAAGGAGAAAGCAAGGCACGAGATTGCACGAGCTAGGTTTTAATTGAACATGGACACCTACAAGAATCTGCTTCAAGACGAGTTCAACTTGCAGCTCTTTAAGAATCAAGACACGAAGATGGGAGAATATCAAAATCCATTGCTCTATAACGACGATTCCGATCACGAATTGTTGGGATGGTTGACACATACAAGAGAATTTGAGTGCTACATGTTGAGTATAGACGCAAGTAAAAACAAAGCTACTCAATCCCTGGAGAAGGGAACTTCAAAAGAAGAGCTGGAGCTGGAGTTAGCTCCGACAATGGAAGTGCAACAGTTGAGAGAAAGAGTTAGAATGCTAGAAGCAGAGATTCTAAAGAGAAGTCGAGAATCGGAAAAGGAAGCGAAGAGTAAGACTAAAGCGTCGGAAGCCATTGCAAAAGCCGAATTAAAGAAATTAGGTTCAATCGAAACAGAACAAAACAATGATTTACTCGCCAACCATGCACGCGTGATCGGAGAGCACATTCCAATCACAGTGTCATCAAGGAATAAGGAATATTCGCGAGAAAATCAGGTGGAAAAATGGGAAGTTTTTCCAGAAAAGTTCTTGAGCGTGGGGTCAGAGCTACCAGATGGAGTACGAGATTGTATTAAGTTGGCACTCAAAAATTTCAGCAAGGCCTTTGCATGGTCATACAGTGATCTGAGAGGAATTGATCCCCGAATCTGCCAACATTATATAGATTTGGAAGAAGGCACCCGACCAATATGTCAACGACTTAGGCGGACAAATCCAGTCTACTCGGAATTGATCAAGCTAGAATTGACTAAGTTATTGGAAGCAGGATTCATATATCCCATCGCATCCAGCGAGTGGGTATCACCAATTGTAGTGGTTCCGAAGAAAAATAAGAAAATCCTTATTTGCATAGATTATCGTAAGTTGAACGAGCGCACAAAAAAGGACCACTTCCCTTTGCCATTCACTGATCAAATCTTGGACAGAGTGGCTGGCCATAAATTGTACTCATTTTTGGATGGTTTCAGTGGGTACAACCAGATCCAAATCCATGAAGAGGATCAATCAAAAACTACTTTCACCACCGAATGGGGTACGTATGCATATCGTGTGATGCCATTTGGATTATGCAATGCACCGGCCACATTCCAGAGAGCAATGATAGCTGCATATCAAGACTATTTGCAAGATTGGATGGAGATATTCCTCGATGATTTTGCAATCAGGGGCAATGATGAAAACATGATGGAGAGGATCGAAGCTATTTTAAGAAGAAGCATCGAAAAAGGCATCGCATTAAATCCTGAAAAGTGTACATTTGGAGTACGAAGAGGATTGCTTTTGGGACATGTTATTTCCGAAAAAGGGATCGCGGTTGACGAGGATAAAGTAGAAAAAATTGGACAACTTCCACCGCCTCAAAACTTGCGGCAACTCAGGGGATTCTTGGGGCATGCTAATTATTATCGACGATTTATATTAAATTTTGCATCCATAGCGGCACCACTGACGAATCTTTATAGGAAGGACCAACAATACCAATGGACTGAAGAGTGTCAAGTTGCAT
The DNA here is from genome assembly GCA_020310875.1 of Ceratopteris richardii. NCBI lineage: Eukaryota > Viridiplantae > Streptophyta > Polypodiopsida > Polypodiales > Pteridaceae > Ceratopteris > Ceratopteris richardii. Next base: position 45,960 of record MU260239.1, on the reverse strand, counting down.
TCGACTCGATCAAGGAGAGATTGATAAATGCACCGATCTTGGTAGCACCCGACTGGACGAAAGAATTCCATGTGCATACCGACGCTTCTCATACTGCGGTTGGAGCAGTACTATGTCAAGCCGATGAAAGGAAATCGGATCACCCTATTTATTACGCAAGTCGCAATTTGAATAGCACTGAGAGGAACTACACGACTACGGAGAAGGAATGCCTATCGATGATCTTTGCGGTAAACAAGTATCAGCATTACTTGATGGGAAAACATTCCACGTTTTATGTGGATCATGAAGCCCTCAAGTATATCATTAATAAACCCGAGCTATCAGGACGATTGATGAGATGGATGCTACTCCTCCAAGAATTTCAGTTCATAGTGGTAACCAGACCTGGCAAAGTGCATATATTGGCCGACCATTTATCTCGAATTGTTAATGAGGAGCCAATCTCTGGTGAGCCCGACGATGCTCCTGATGGGCGTCTATTCCAGGTTGATGCTAAAGTACCTTGGTATGCCGACTTGGTGAATTTCTTGTGCACCACTAAATATCCGCCAGGAGCAAGCAAGAGAGAGAAGCAAAAACTGTTAGCATTGGCGAAGCACCATAGCATCATTGGTGGGCAGCTCTATCGATATTTTGTACATGAAAGCATTTATCGGAGATGTCTCGAGGAAGAAGAAGCAGCCCTAGTTTTGAGGGCATTGCATGACGAACCCTGCGGTGGACATTTTGCTGGTGAATTGACGGCAAGAAAGATTTTATTGGCTGGGTATTGGTGGCCAACACTGTTCAAAGACTCGCACACATACTGTAAGAAATGCGACAAATGCCAACGAATGGGCAAACCCACATTAGCACATGCAGCTCCTCTCACGCCGGTGCTCGCTCTTAAGCCCTTTGAGAAGTGGGGAATTGATTTTGTGGGGCCTATTGTTCCTCCCTCACGTCAAAGATCCAATAGGTATATCTTGGTCTGTACTGACTATGTTACCAAGTGGGTAGAAGCCAAAGCTCTGAAGACTGACCGAGCTGTTGATGTAGCTAAATTTTTGTATGAACAAATTATCACTCGATTCAGATGCCCGTTGGAGATAGTGAGTGATAGAGGAACACATTTTGTCAACGAATTGATCGAAGAATTAATGGAATTATATAAGATCAAACATAGAAAAAGCACTCCATATTATCCGAGGGCAAATGGACAAGTGGAGGTCACCAACAAGGTCCTTGAACAGATTCTGACAAAGACAGTAGCTGTGCATAGGCGAGACTGGGATGAGAGGCTTTTGGAAGCCTTTTGGGCATATCGAACATCCTACCGAGTGACGACTAAGAGCACTCCGTTCTCCCTAGTATATGGTGAGGAAGCCATCTTTCCCATCGAAAAAGAAGTTCCGACCTTAAGGGTGGCCATCGAGGCTAGGCTGGGACAGGAAGAGTCATTAAAGGAGAGGTACATACAACTGGTCAAGCTAGAAGAAAAGAGACTCATTGCACAGCAAAGTCTGGAAGCTATTCAGAAAAGACGTAAGGAGAGGCATGACAAGAATCTCAAGACCTATGTGATTCAAGAAGGGGATTTGGTGCTAGTTTATGATAGTAAATATTATAAATTCCCAGGGAAGTTACAGACAAGATGGGCAGGACCGTTTAAGGTGGTGGAACTCAACTCCAATGGTTCCATGCAAATTCAAGATTTAGGAGAAGAATGTGCTCCCGTGAAGGTTAACGCGCTTCGAGTTAAACCATATTTCAAGTAACATTAGGACGGGAGAAGCCAGACGAGATCCAACGAAAGGACGTATTAGACTCCTTGTACATACATGTATAGTTATATATATATATATATATATATATATATATATATATATATATATATATATATATATATATATATATATATATATATATATATATATATATATATATATACGCATATGTTAGTTATGATTTTTGTTGTCATAAATATTATCCTGTGCTAGCTCAAGAATTTTGGACTTCTAATATTTTTTGTGTTATGCAGAGACTGTTAGGAGCTAAGTAACAAAATGGCAGATCAAATAACGCAACTCTACTTGTACGAGCTAAGGATATATTTCTCGGACCAAACATTCGCCCGCATGGACATAGATGTCGATGGCTTTGAGACGGAATATGATGTGGAGGAAGCACATTGGCTGGTATGCTTTATAAACCAAGGTTTGGATGTTATGTTTTATATTGAGTGTTTTGAGGAATACCTAACCCGACATGTAGGATGGGCAGGGGATCGATATTACTATTTCGACCCTTCGAGGGAAATGCCTAACGAGGAAAACGATATCACGTGGGCTTGGGCAGATGTGCTAACGATAGGAAGTGATGATGGAGCTCCTGAAGTTGAGCCTGATTCGCCCTAGGGAAGTTGTCAGGATGCGAGTACGATGTGAGGCTACATGAGATATCCCGGAGACTCACATTCTAGGACACCTAAGGATAGGTATACGAGGGACTAAGGCATAGCCGGTTGTAGTTACCTAGTGAAAAGTCAACTCGATGAATACATATGTAGTGTCTGTAATTGAGAGAATGGAGTGAAGAGGTGGTTGATCTGTCAAAGGCTAGAGTGTATATGTTTGCATGCATGTGTGGGAAAAGTGGGGAAAAATCCCTTTCTTCCTCTCCCTAATTCTCAGGACTTGGGTAAATTAATTAACTATGAAAAAAAGAGAAGAAAAAGAAAAGAAAAGAAAAAATTTTGTGTTGCTGTGATCGTACCAATGCACTATGGTGGGCTAGTAGGTGGGTGGATTTATCCTGGCCGGGTGGTCAGGTCCACGAATCGCATCCAATGTCAATACATGCCAACGTGTAATTAAAATAAAATTTACCTATGAAATTATTTCCCACTCCTGAGGGGGAGAGAGAGAGAGAGGAGAGGGCGACGATCGCCTGGAAGGGAACGTTGTTTGCTTGTGTGATTGGTATGTGACGGCTTTTGACAGATCAGCTCACTTTGAATCAACATTCTTGAAGGCACGGAGACTCTATATGTACTTATGGATGAGAACTTAGCGAGGTAATGCAACGTTCTTGCTTTATAACTTGTGTGCTCTATCCGAGGGTTTTCCAGTGTGTGGGACACTCCAGGTTTTTATGTAGATCTTGACTTGTACTCAGGTCTCGATGGCTTTTGTGGGACGACGATGGGGATTCTTCAAGAGTGTCTAGTCATGGAATAATTGTATATAGCGAATAGTAGGTGCAATAATGGGGTATGCATTTTGGGTATGTTGCATCTCCTGTTGGATTCATTTCAGTTGTTGTTGTTCATTTCGGTATTTCCATTTCTATTTTTTCGCAATGACAGTTGAATGTGTAAAACATGGAAAGGTATGCATGTGTTATTTTGGTTCAGACTATGTTCATAATGGTATGCATGAGCGATTTGATGTATGTTGGAATGGGAGTTGCATATATGTGCATGTTCTTGGATCATTTGGAAGTGACTGATTTGTATGTATTCATGAGTGATTTTTGAGCACTAATAGCTTCAATGAGTGCAGGTCCACTTGGAATGATGGCTCGATGAAAAGGTATGTGAACCAATTGTAAATTGACATGTTCATGGTTGTTTGGATTTTATTGCAGCAAGAATGGCTCGTCGAGGACGACTTCGCAAATAAGAAGAGGGGAGTATGTTAGCTCAGAAAATGGTTGGTTTTGGTGGACTAACATGCTTCCATTTTGCAGATTATATGTTGATTGCAGGTATCTGGCAAGGAAAGATGTTGGTCAATAACAATAAATTCTGATTAAATGTGGTAACATCAAGGCTGAATAAAAGGGGTCCAGAAATACACATACACAATATTCAGCGTGGGTTGTTGGAGCAAGAATTCTTCCTTGGCAGTGTCTTAGGTGATATGCATAGAAAGTGTGGGATGCTTGTTGAAGCACAACTATCTTTACATTTGCTCAAAGGGAGATTTTGCTCAAAAGTGGAGTTTTGTTTAATGAGATTGATTGGTAATGTCTTGTTGGGGGTTTTTTTCGTGGATGTGGAGGAGATGGACCGAAGGCAGCTCGGAGTCAGCTATCTTCAAGCTCGTCATATCAGTTATGGTGCTTTATCGAGAGACAGAGTACCTTGCTCTCATGTTGGCCGTTCATACTATGGGCAGGGGAGGCTTTGGGGCTGTGTACTATGGGACTCTTCCAAACTGTACAAGAGTTGCAGTGAAGAGATTGGAAGGTTTGAGGCAAGGAGAGAAAGAATTTAGGTCTGAATTGAGAATTATGGGTGGGGCAAATCATCACAATTTGCTCCAACTAATTGGATTTTGTGTTGAGGAAGAGAAGCGATTGCTTGTATACAAGTTTATGGAAAATGGTTCATTGGATCAATGGATTTTTCAAAGTAGTGCTTCCTTGGCTGATAGAGGGAATACGGAAAAACTTGGAGGATGTAGAGTTGTGAAAAAGTTGAGTTGGGAAATGAGGTACAATATAGCAGTTGGGGTGGCTAAGGGACTCGCATATCTACATGAAGGGTGCCGAAAGCATATTCTACACTTGGATATTAAACCACAAAACATTTTATTGGATGAAGATTTCGTGCCAAAGGTGGCAGACTTTGGTCTTTCACGGCATATGGAGAGAAATGAGTCTAATGTGACGACTACTGTTAGAGGAACTCCAGGACATCTAGCACCTGAATGGCTTAAAGAGGGGGCCTTATCCATACATGGTATCACATTGACCAGATACAACTCTCTCTCGTTCTCTCCGGGTGTCTCGCCCGTTTTTTTTGTAGGTGTGGGGGGGGGCGCTCTCTGCGAAAAAAAAAAAACATTTCGGAGGCGTGCTAGAGGGATCGAACCAAAAAAACAGAGGGGCTGGAACGTTGGGGCCTTGCTCTCTCTTCGCTTTTGTGCAGGAACGAGGGCAGCCATAGTAGAGGGGGGATCGGGCTCTTTTACTCCATACGGGATTAGCAGATCAACAAGGGATAGCATTTTTTTTTTGGGAGCTGCTGACTGCTCGAGCGGGAGGGGGGACGGTATGTGCAGGTCTGAGAGCTCTGAAGGGAAGTCTTCGGCAGCACAGGAACGAGGGCAGGAGGAGAGGGTGAAGAGATCAGAGGAGGGGCTGCTGGGTGGCTGTCTCTTTGTAATAGAGAACAGAACATCAAAAAGGGGTGGGGCGACCTTGAGTCCTATTCTTTGAGGCCTGGAAGCTATCAACAGGGAGCCTTTTCCCTTCTATGAGCTTGGGGAAAGAATAATCTACCAAGGACGTTCTTGTAGGTGGCTCGAGAAGAAAAGGGCGGCCATTTTCTGGGCGGCCATTTTCTATGCAGCATACAGAGCCGGGTGGAGACAAGTTGCAAGGCCATTGACTCTAAGTGAGGCTGAGCGACTCTTACAAGGCACACACAATAAGTGCTCAAAGAACTAGCTGAATAAGTTGCTGACGCCTGGACGGCAATGCTAGCCAGATCTGCCCAGTGAAGAGGTGTCAGAAAAGCACTGGTGTATCTTGAAAGATGCAGAAAAATGAAAAACTGTTGATTGTCTCCTGATGGAACATGGAAGCGGAATGCGCATCAACTCTAAAGTCTATGTGAAGACTCTAGGACAGCTCTGTGGATGACAAGAGTTGGTCTGTGTGATCGCATGACCACAACACTTTTGCGCAGTAGAACAAAAAAAAAAAAAGAGCCAAAGTAAGTGAGAACGGAACTCCAAAATTGCCCACGATCAACAAATACTCTTGATAGCTTCAGCGATAGTTGCTTGGAGTTATCGCTTCAAGCTTACCATTCCTATGATTCTGTGTGTGTTCCTTAGTAAATACCCCATGTAGGTCCTCAATACGACATGACTTTGAGATGAAAATAGTTTTAGACTAAGTTCTTAGCTCAAGCCTTCATAAAGCTTTGACTCCCAAACAATTAAGGCGGAGGTTTCAATGGTGGTGCAAAGTTGTGGCATATGTATTTCCTGGACTAGTTTGTTTATACATGTTGGTGTATTATTTTGTGCTTTAAGAATGCCTATAAAAACTTACTAACATGTGTGAGGAATTTTTTTTTGGGGTTCAGAAAGTACACATTTCTCTTGGTCAAGATGAAGAAACATAATTCAGCCACCCATTTGTTGAGAAACGGATTGTCTGGATATGTGCACAGTAATGTAATAGGGGCTTTGCTTTAGTATTGTGTTCATATGTTGTGCTCTCCTCTTTGTCTTCCAATTGCATTATCTGCTTGAATTGCATTCTATCTTCAATGGTGGGTGCATACTTTCAAGGAAGTACAGACATCGGGTATTTTTTTGAGGAAGAGAGAGAGAGAGAGGGGGAGAGATGAGGGTGTGAGTCGAGCTGTGGGTGCTAGAGTGGGCAAATGGGACAGAGGAGAGGAACAAGGAGAGTAAGTAGATATGAAGTGTGAAGAGAGGATGTTTGCCAAGGTCAACCTTGGGAGTCGATTTCAGGTTTGCATTTGTTTCTTCCTTCTCGGCATCTTTATTTGAGTATTACCAAGGACCAAGAGGAGGACAAAGAGGCCGATCTCAAGGAAATCGAGCATACTATAAGTGGGTGCGAGCCATTTTTCCTTGGGTATTAGGAATCTTCATTTGACGATCCTACTAGGGATCCCTAAAGAGGACATATTCGTGAGCAATTGTGGACTCAAGGTAAAAGAAAGTGGCCTAGTACAAGTTAGTTGAACAAAACATAGGTGTGTGTGAGACACTTTCCCTTGGACTAAGAAGGGTACCATTTTGGTGCGTTTGCCGGGAACATATGAGCTAGTGCATAGACATAGGAAGAATCCATTACGAGATAATTGTGGGTTCTAGTGGACCGATTGCGAGGGGTTTGAGCAAAATAAAGGCTTCCACAATCATCTTTTCCTTGGGCTTAGAAAGCAAACAGTGAAACATTATATTTTTGGAATGTAAGATTGTAATCTAATGTGTGACCAACATATGTTGGAAGATTTATTGATGTACACATTGTATGTAATTATTCCAGTCTTCATTTGGAAGATGGTCATTGTAGCTATATTTATATGCCTTGAGTAATGTAATGTTGAATTGATCCTCTTGAGAACTAAGCAAAAGTGACTTCATTGCATGATTCAATCAAAATTGAATTGGTCCTTTCATCAAAATGTCTATTTTGTGTGCTTTTTGCTTTATTCATGTTGAAAAGTTAAATGTGAAGAGGATAGAGAAGTTTTTATGACAGGACCTATGCAGGCGATACAGGCAATCGGAGAATTTTGGATGGCTCATATCGCTTGTATCGGTCGTGTCATCCAATCTTTTCCATTTTGTCATACCATCCATTTTGTCATATGCAAGTTCCTGTATAATCATTGCACCATTGAAACCTCATCAAAATGTTGAAATTAAACAAAAAAATTGCCAATATGAATATAGTCCATAAAAAGCCATAATTGAAGTGATGTAATGAGTCACATTCTTAGTTACCATCCTGCAAAGGAAAATCAATGGAAGTATGGAAAAAGGTTCTAAAAGGGGAGATATATTATGTAAGAATTTCTTGGTTTATATTCTTGAATCACCTAGAATTTACTCATACAAGTTCCTTTATAATCATTGCACAATAGAACCTCATCAAAATCTTGAAATTAAAAAAATAAATGCCAATATGAATGTAGTCCATAAAAAGACATAATTGAAGTGATGTAATGAGTCACGTTCTTAGTCTCCATCCTACAGAAAAGTTAAATGTGAACAAGATAGAGAAGTTTTTATGACACCACCGATGCAAGCGATACGGGCAATCAGAGAATTTTGGATGGCTCATATCGCTTGTATCAGTCGTGTCATCCAATCTTTTCCATTTTGTCATACCATCCATTTTGTCATATGCAAGTTCCTGTATAATCATTGCACCATTGAAACCTCCTCAAATTCTTAAAATTAAACAAAAAAATGCCAATATGAATATAGTCCATAAAAAGACATAATTGAGGTGATGTAATCAGTCACTTTCTTAGTCACCATCCTATAAAGAAAAATCAATGGAAGTTTAAAAAAAGCTTCTTAACGAAGGAGACTTGTTACAATCTAAAGGGTTGGAACTTGATCACTGCAAGGAATCAAACTCACAACCTCCCGGTTAGGAATGTGATGGGCTAACCACTTGCCCCAAAAGCCATGGTTGAGGATTACTTCTTAATCCTCTCTCTTAGAGCGTAGTTCAACCATCTCCTACTAGGATTATGTTACATTCTTCCCCCCTTGAACTCCCTAGGGAATGTACCCTGACCAGCTATGGGACTGGCAGGATGTACCCTGGATGTACCCTGGATGTACCCTGGCACTGTGTACCCTGGCATCGTGTACCCTGGCACCGTGTACCCTGCGACGTGCCGCGCCGCGCCGCGCCACCTTGCCCAAGCCTATTTCCTAGGCTCTGATACCAATGCAAGGAATCGAA
>MU260239.1:10000-25000 GCA_020310875.1 Ceratopteris richardii | reverse complement strand
ACTGACAGCCCACGACGGCTCTGTCAATCGCGACCGACAGAGTCAACGACCGATTGACCACGACCGACTGACCATACGCGTGACACGTGTCAATCGCGATCGAGTCATCAATCGCGATCGACTCATCAATCGCGACCGACACAGTCAACGACTGTTTGACCACGACGGACAGACCACGACGGCTCTGTCAATCGCGACCGACACGGTCAACGACGCTTTGACCACGATCGACAGACCCTCGCGACCGACCTGTCAATCGCGATCGACTCATCAATCGCGACCGACAGAGTCAACGACGCTTTGACCACGACTGATTGACTTTTCGTAACCCCCGTCAATCGCGACTGACCAGTCAATCGCGACTGACCAGTCAATCGCGACTGACAGCCACGACGGACCTGTCAATCGCGATCGACACGTCGATCGCGACTGACCTGTCAATCGCGACCGACAGACTTTGCGAACGCGTTAGAAGGGCAAATTAGGTCAAATTTTCAAGGCAAAGTGATTGGTCTAAATTGTGATGAAGTGTGGGACAAACTCTAGGGTGTAGTATTGCATTGTTAGGCCGTGCCACAAGCTACTCGAGTATTCCTGTTTGACTGTTAGCTTGTATTGGATCCCGATTTAACTCCCTAAACCCTGAACAGTCCTAACTTTTTCATACGAAATCCAATTTTTGAGCTCTTGGGCTTGTTGGAAAGCTCGTGGCATATACTACACGCCCTGAACTGTTTTTTATAAAGATAATGCGTTGATTTTCAGAGAGGGTATTTTGAAGTTGACCATACCCAGGGGGCTCAAAGTCAGGGGTCTTTAGAATTATTTTCCTAAAAGTCAGAATGCACATGTGTGTTTAATGAATGAAAGTGGTTGGTTGTGTCCTTGGAATCTAAGCATTGAGCTAACCGTGGGACTTTTATAGGTCCATCGAGAGCAACTGAGAGCGTACAAAGCAAGGTTTCTTTGCAAGCTTGAGAACCGGGTTCTTGAGCACCATAAAGCAAGGGATCAACAAGTAAGGTTGGAATATTCTCAACCCCCTCTGTCATTTCCTAGCTCAAGCTAAGAACGAGTAGAGATAGGAGTAAGCCAGGGCGACGATAGGCAGTTATCAAGTTGAAGACTATTAAAAAACTCAAGTTCAAGCTAAAAACTTAGTTACTGTACTGTCGATAACCTAAGGGAAACGAACCTAACGTGGAACGATCAACCTGAAAGTACGAAGAACATTCAAGTGTTCCTGACGACGTGATATCAGACAAGACCATAAACACAATAATTAACTAAAAAGAATCAAGTAACTGATACCAATTGATCGGCAACGAGGTTGTACTCTGGAAAAATTGGGCTAATCAGTTAAGCATATGAACCTTAGATCAGGACGACATTTAGCAAGGGAAAGACAAAGCCTTAGGTCTTCAGAGGCTAGTGTCAATCACACTGCAAGGTCTTGGGCCCAGCAGTTGAGCTACCACTCATACTACCCTAGCTCTGAGACCAGTGAGTCAGAAATGTCTCAAGGCATGGACAGACCTACGGGAAGTTCAAGAGTGCCTTACCTGTACAGGGTAGAAGGCCCTTACAAAACGCAGCTGGAGTATCTTAGGACCAACCGACTAGGTGCTAGCATCTATGAGGACGGCCTAGGAAGATCCGTGGTCCAGATTAAAAACCCTGACCAATCCATAGGACTAGAGCACCCAGCGGTCAAGTTTGAAAATGGTGCATACCTGGACAAAGAAGGAACTATATATGTAGTCACTAGTCATCCTGATAGGACAGATGAATTTGGAAATGTAATTTCAGAAGCGGACTTAGGTGACTTGGAACAAGGAAACATGGGAGTGGAACCTAGAACCCCTCGAGGTAAATCAGTTCTCACTAGGATTATCACGCCTGAATGGGTCCCCCAAGACAACAAGAGCATAGAGTTGCTCCTCAATCGAGAAACTGATGAAGCCTTTTGGAGGTATAAGTCTAATCAGCCAACAGACATAGGAAATATCATGATCTATGAGTTTAAGGATCCGGACAGCCCAGGTAGAGTGACTTACTTAGATCATGCTTCAGAACGGATCTTCGTGGTGACAGAAAATGATAGGCATGCCTACACTTGGAAGGGTGAATTTATTTTCCCCCAACCGAGATCAAATGTATCCTATGGTCACCCTGGGGCGGGAACTTCCCAAGCTCATGGTACGCAAAGAGACAGAAGTAGAGATAGACCGGAAGTAAGCTTTGCCAACCCTGTAGGCAGAGAAAGAACGAGAACAGAGACGAATAGGGTAGAACCTCCTGAGATACATAGAGCCCACAGGAACCAAAGAAATGTAGATGGATTCCCTCTGCCAAGACCTAGAGAGCACGCAAGAACTTTGAGACCCACCCAGCTAGTTAAGTCCATGAAGAATTACTTTGACGGCACAGGAGATCCCTATGATCATGTGGCAGAATTCAAGCAAGTCTTGAGAGCTGAACAAGTGGAGGATTTGTTCACGCAGTACAATGCCTTCGGTCTAACCCTTAGGAACACAGCACTTACGTGGTTTCAGCCATTAGATGAACGCCAGTTCAGGAGCATAGACCAACTCCTAGAGGCATTCATTGTAGAGTTCTCTAAGAGCGGCATAAGACACAATACCTCCTCATTGATCCACAGCTTCAAACAGACCCCCCAAGAGACTGTGAGACTTGCAGGAAGAAGATTTAGGCAATACCTTGAAAGATGTCCTATTTCGGAGCTACCCTCACCTGCTAAACAAGTAGCCTTATTCCTTGACGGATTGCTGAGTACAAAATTGAGATCCTATGTGTATCTGAAGGACCCTAGGACTATAGAAGAATGTGTACGCATGTGCATTGACATTGAAGATAACCTAGGGGAAGAGCTAGAGCTTTCCAAAATCTACAAAGATTCAGATAGTGCATCTAGCCACTCTTCCACGCAATCTACATCAATCGAGGAACTCGCTGAGAAGGTAGCTCAGAAATTAGGTGTGACTAGCAAACAAATTCCAAGGTTTGCTCCTGTAAAAAGGTGCTATACATGCGGTGGTGACCATATGGCGAACGTCTGTCCCATTATGGCTCAACCCCAAGTAAACCCTAGTAGCCAGTACTGCACCATAGAACGGAGATACACCAACCACACCGCGCAAGATTGCCCATACAACAAGCAGACTGTTAGGCAACCCTACCCGCAACCCTACCAACAAGGCAGATACCAAAACCAAAACCCATCACCACAATATGCTAGACCCCAACAAACCTACCAACCACAATATCAGGCCCAACAGAGACCCCAACCGGTACTAGCTCAACAGCCCCCAAACCCCACTAACGTGATTCCAGTAAAGTATGCTGTTGCAGAAGAAAACCTGAATAGGGCCATAGTACCAGTAACCCCATTGATCTCGGAAAGTGACCCAAGTGACCATAGCTTTGATTCTACACATGTCGATAGTCCCCAGGCTTACTACATGCAGTCTCCAGAACATGGTGAGTCTTACTATAGTGAAGAACCAAGTGAACCTAGTTGGGAGTCAGATTACACGAACGTCATGTATGCAAACCCCAACCCCAGGCCTCAACCTAGGCAAGTAAGACCTCCATTCCCAAGAGGACCGTGCTACAGATGCCAAGGAGATCATCTCATTCGTGATTGTCCCTTGCCTCCACCTACACAACCCCAGTCAGTGACTATCCAAGGATTTTGCCAAGATTGTGGAAAAGAACATCTCTTACGAGATTGTCCTAAGAACCCCAATAATATGCCAAAAATCACTCCTATCAATGTGATCGGTTTGGTTGTAGATCCCTCAGGAAGCGTCACTTCCACTGCACCAGTGCAGGTAGTCACTAGAGCTCAGGCATTACAGCAAAACCAAGAGACAAGCAAGGAAAAGGGCCCAGAGGCTAGTGAAACCGAGAGCGTAACAAAGAAAAGGACTAGAGCATGGAAAGATAGTCGAGAAAGAATGAAACGACAATGGGCCAAAAAGATGAGTGAGCTTGAGGAAAGCATAAGAGAAACCAAAGCGAGGATAACTGAACTCACAGCTCAAACTCCCTCTCACATCACCCCGCCTCCACCACTCCCATCTCCATCCGACTCACCACCTTCCCCACCGCCTCATCAAATCCCACCACCCCCTAGAGTAGGATCAGTGTTAGCTGATCCCACTCCTGAAGACTTAGACATGATGCTCAAAGCATATCAGGCCAGAATCCAAGAAGGGCCAAACGTCACGGATCATGCCAAGTGCTATCCTAGAGCTGACCTAGAGATAGAGAGAACCAAACTATGCGCGAAAATGGTCGCATTGGCTCAGACTATGTTTGAAGCCAGTCGCCTTTTCAATTACTCGGGCTCAGCCAAGACGCAAATACACTTGGATGGATTCCTAGAAAAGTTAGAGAGGATAATTGCCAGATCTGACAAGGAAGAAAAAAATCAAGAGAAAGAAATAGCAAGCAAAAACCTGAGCCATTCCCCATCGGAAGTTTATGCAGCCAATTCCACTAAACCAGACAACTTCCCCTCCTTAGAAAGATTAGAGAGGCTAACTGCACAGCCAGAAAAGGAGCCTATCCCTCAAAAAAAGGAAAGGGCAAGAGAACGGATAAGCCAGCCTCTTCAGGAAGCTCATGTGCCTCCCCAAAGGTCACAGGTGCCTCTCTCGAAAGCTTATGTGCCTCCACAGGCAACCCACATTCCTTCCCAGAGAGCGTATGAGCCTGTGCGGAAAAGTAATAGCATAAGTAATCCTCCCCAAGAAGCTTGTGCTTCAACTATCTATGACAACGAGGAAAGAGCCAACGATAGGATAAGCCCTCCTCCCCAGGTAGCATATGTACCTAATTCTACGGAGCCAGACACTTCTTCTTCTATGAATCGGTTTGCACCAGACTTCCTACGAGAGATTCAAGAAGACAAATGGGATAACGAAAGCGAGGTCGCCCCTCCTTTTGAACTTGTGAACGATGCACACGACCAATTCCCACAAGACATCCCATCTATTTACGGGGAGCATGAGAGTGTTCAGTCTCACGAGAGATTGGACTTTGAGTCTAATTCCATACAGGAGCTACCCCACTTCACTGGCCCATGGGAAGCAAAATCCACGTGTATGAGAGCACCCACAGTCATGGTAAGGAACGACGACTCAGTCATACCAAGGAACACGGAGGTAGTAACGAACACCAAGGTGCAACGCGATCTCACTTTGGAAGAGCTGTCTGAGGATAGACCAAACGCGCGGAAATATGTAGCTAGTCAAGTAACTGAAACTGCAAAACCTCGTTCCCGGGTAGGATCCCATAGGACAGTACCGGAAATTCCCTTGGATAAGATAGGAGATATGTGCGAAGGTGAAGAAGGGAACACCTACCTTCCCATTACCTACCAGGAGTACACCACTAAGGCAATTTTGGACTCAGGTGCAGGAGTTGCAATTGCCACCACCTCCTTATGGAAGCGTTGGGGCAAGCCGGCACTCAGGCCGACGAGAATGAAATTGCAGATGGCCGATGGTCACATAGAGAGACCCCTAGGATTGCTAGAAGGAATAACTCTCACCACTTGTGGTGTCGAGTTTGAACATACCTTTGCCATATGTGACTTCAGCAAAAATCATGCCTATGAGATGATTTTGGGAAGGCCATTTATGCGACAATTGCAAGTGGTACAGGATTGGGGAACCAACTCCTTGTATTTGCAACACTTGGGTGTTACGACCAAAGTCAATCTCAAAGATTATTCTCACAGAGATGTCCCTCCTATCCAATGGAATCCCATCCATAGGGCCAAAGATGACACAGAATCGGTGCATTCCATAGGATCTGGATCCTCATGGATGCATGAAGATACCCACTTATGGATGTGCAAGGTAGCAGTAGAAGAAGAGAAGAGAGAGAAAGCCAGAGAGGTAGGTGCGAACGAAACTCATAGACCCATTCAAGACCCAGCCTATGCACCTGTAGTTTTTCCAGACGAGGAATTTGAACCCCATGGCTGGGCAGAAATTTTAGCAACAATGGATGTAGCCATCAATGAAGAACAATGGACACCTCACTGTGATGAGGATGGCTATGATATTTCAGTCTTCTCCATAGAGCCAATCATGGGAGAGGCAGTTTTAGAAGAATGCGAACCTAGCCCTGATGCATTTGAGGATGCAAGTGACTCCGATCTAGAGTCAATCATTATGGACCCACCATTTGCATCAGATGAAGAGTACTTCCATGAAATAGAATTTCAACCCCAGAAGCATGGAGAAGTTACAAATGATGTAAGATTAGCAACGCATATGACCTCTAAGGAAGAAGGAAAGAAACGAAAGAAGAGAGAAGTCTTACCAGAAGAGGAGGAATCTTTGTTTGAGGTCCCAGAAAATTTTAAGAAGTACGAGATAGATGACAGGAGAGTCATGATAAGAATGCCTAAACGAGAAGCACAATCAGGAGAGGCCTATGATAACAAAGAAACTACTAAGAAAATAGTAGTGGCCATAGAAGAAGGAGAGGAGAGATGCACGTATATAGGCCATGACCTGACAGAAGAAGAAGAGTACGAATTGATAGCCTTGCTAAGAGAATACAGAGATGTATTCGCTTGGAGTTACAAGGATTTGAAAGGTGTTGATCCTGATATATGCTCACACACCATTCCCATGACCCCAGATGCTAAACCCTCTAAGCAAAAGCCTTATACATATAACGATAACTATGCTGCTAAGATCAAGGAAGAGATAGATAGATTGGTTGAAGCCGGATTTATCTACGAAATTGAGCACACTGAATGGGTGTCCCCTATCGTGGTGGTGCCCAAGAAGAATGGCAAACTGCGTGTGTGCATTAACTTGAAAAAGGTTAATGCCGCCACGATTCGAGATAACTATCCGCTTCCCATCACAGAGCATCTCTTAGAAAGAGTGGCAGGCAAGGAAGTGTACAGTTTCCTTGATGGATTCTCGGGTTACAATCAAGTAGCCATAGCTCCAGAGGATCAGCATAAGACAGCCTTTGCCACAGAATGGGGCATTTTTGCTTTTAGAGTAATGCCATTTGGGCTTACCAATGCACCAGCTACCTTCCAGAGGCTGATGTGCCATGTGTTTAAGGAGTTCCTGAGGAAGAGTTTAGAAGTCTATGTTGATGACCTTTGTGCTCATTCCAATGTCAGACAAACCCACATTCCGGAACTCAGGCAAATCTTTGACAAATGTAGAGAGTACCAAGTCTGCCTGAACCCAGAAAAGTGCGTTTTTATGGTCAGGCAAGGCAAGATTCTAGGACACATAGTGTCAAAGAATGGCATATCTACTGACGAAGAGAAAGTGCGAGCCATAGCAGAGCTACCTAGGCCAAAGAATGTCAAGGAAGTACAAGCTTTCATGGGGCATTGCGGTTATTATCGACGATTCATACACATGTATGCTGTCATTGCAAAGCCCATGTACGGACTCTTGACAAACTTTGAGTGGACGGATGAATGTGAGAATTCCTTCCAAGAACTTAAACGAAGATTATGTTCAGCACCAATCTTGACCACACCAGATTGGAATAAGCCATTCCATGTTCATGTTGATGCATCCAATTACGCTATTGGATGTATGCTTGCACAACCTACTGGTGAAGGTAATATGGATCTTCCAATTGCCTATGCCAGTAGACAATTGAATGCGGCTGAACGAAATTATACCACTACTGAGCGAGAAGGATTAGGCATGGTATATGCAGTTAAAAAGTTTAGACATTATTTGCTTGCAAATAAGTTTAAATTTTTTACCGATCATCAGGCATTGTTATATCTTGTAAACAAGCCATGCAATACAGGAAGATTAGTGAGATGGTTTCTCTTGCTAATGGAATATGACTTTGAGGTTGTGGTAAGAAAAGGGAGGACTCACTTGAGAGCAGATCATCTCTCTAGGCTCACGTCTGGAGAAGCCCCACAAGGAGTATCAGATGACCTTCCTGATGCTTACCTATTTAATTTGGAGGTGGTGCCGCAGTGGGCTAAGCCTTTGGTACCAGTCTTGACATACGGGCCTAACCATCCAGTGGTAAACACACGGAATAGGGAGGTTGTAAAAGCCCAAAAATACCACATCATGGCAGGCAGCATGTACAAGCACACAGATCAAGGGATCTTGGCTTGTTGCGTAGAGGAGGATGAGTACGCTAAATGGTTGCAATTAGCACATGTAGGTGCATTAGAGCAACACCATTCAAAACAACGAACTTTACAGACTCTAAAGAGATTTGGAGTGCACTGGCCCACTATGGAAGCGGATGTCCAGAAGTTGTGCAAGGAATGCCCAATCTGTTGCACTAAACCACCTGTGGAACATGCCACTCTCTATCAAGTATCCATTGTGCCAGATTGGAGTGAACCTCTAGTATCATTCTTGCGGACAAACACATTCCCCCCAGACATGACTCTAGCTAGGAAAAGGAGTTTAGAACAAGAAGCCCTGGATTATTCACTCATAGGTGATAATCTATATAGGCGCGGTAAAGATGGTTACCTGAGACTGTGTGTCCATGAAAGTGAGTATCTTAAGATCTTAGAAACTGCTCACCAAGGTGTAGCAGGAGGACACTTTGGACCAGATCGGGTAATCAAGGCAATACTATTTGCGGGCTTTTGGTGGCCTACACTTCACATGGATGCACATACCTATGTGAAACGGTGTGATATCTGTCAAAGGACTCAGTATCCTATACGCAAAGATGAGATGCCACTGAAACCTATGATGGGTGGACGTGCATTCTCTAAGTGGGGAATAGACTTCGTAGGTCCTATTAATCCCCCAGCGAAAGGTTCTCATGCGGAATACATCATTGTGGCAACAGATTATCTCACCAAGTGGGTAGAGGTAAAAGCTACGACCAAGAACGATGCTCAAACAACTGCCAAATTCTTGTTTGAGAATGTATTCACGAGATATGGACTACCCATAGAGCTTGTAAGTGATAGAGGCACTCATTTCTTGAACGAAGTGATTGAAAATCTACTCCAAGAATTCTTGGTAATACACAAGAAGTCTGCCCCTTATCACCCTCAAGCTAATGGA
Organism: Ceratopteris richardii; assembly: GCA_020310875.1. Lineage (NCBI taxonomy): Eukaryota > Viridiplantae > Streptophyta > Polypodiopsida > Polypodiales > Pteridaceae > Ceratopteris > Ceratopteris richardii. Next base: position 15,917 of record MU260239.1, on the reverse strand, counting down.
CAAGCTGAGAGCACTAATAAGATTCTATGCAATGTACTGACGAAATTAGTGAACACTAAACGCTCTGATTGGGACAAACAGCTACACCATGCTGTTTGGGCATACCGAGTTGCCTACAAAACGGTACTCCAAGCCACCCCCTTTCAGATGGTATTCGGCCAAAACGCAGTGCTACCCTTGGACTTCCTAATCCCTACATTGAGAGTAGCACAAGAACACGAATGGACAGGTCACGAACTCTCCTCTAGGATCTTTGACCTTGAACGATTAGGAGAAACGAGACTGAGAGCCGCTGCAGGCATATATGCCGCCAAGAAGAGGCAGAAGGCATATTTCGATGCCCATGTGAAGGATAAAGGCTTGAAAGCAGGAGATCTAGTCCTAGTCTATACACTCAAACAACACGCGAGGAAGCTAGAAAAGAGAGGCTACGGACCTATGATCATCAATAGGATCTCCACAAGCGGAGCAGTACAATTGGCCACATTAGAGGGTGATGTTCTCCCAAATTATATTAGCGGTTGCAGAGTCAAGTTGTATCAGGAACCCCTCACGGAGGAAATGCTTAGCCGACTCAACACTGCTAAGAAACGGAAAGAGGAAGAAAAGCGGGTGCGAGAAGAAGCTCAAGCAGAAGCTTTAGAACGCATTAGAAGGATGAAATTACGAAGGCAAGGTAGAGATCAGCCTGGAGCGAATGACTCTGCAGACCAAGGATTTCCCATAGCCATGTGTGAAGTTGTAGGAACAAGCTCGAATAGAATAATTGATAGACGTCCTTTCATAACCATAGACATAGGACAAGGAAAGAGTACAAGAACCGTAAGAGCCTTGATTGACTCAGGTGCTGCCACTAGCGCTGTGAAGTTGTCTTACTGTCAAGAGTTACAGTTAACTGTCCACCCTGTGGAGGCATATCTTATAGGATTGGGAGGCGTGGAAACCCCTTGCATAGGCGAGGTGGAACTTCCCCTCTACATTCATGATGAAGCAATGACAGTTAAAGTACTAGTGTGTCAGGATGAGGATCTCACTGAACCTCTTGTCCTGGGTCAAGATTGGATTTATGACCAAGCAGTCAATCTAAACCTAAGAAGTGGACTTCTCCAGGTTTGGGTCAATCATAGTCGAGTTACAGTAGAATTAGACAATGGAGCACTCAAGGAACTAGGAAAGGCACAGACTCCTGGTCCTTCCAGGGGTACACATGAGGATGACCATGCTGTTCTTGTCCAAAACTATGTGTTGCAGAGGAATGATATTCGCAAAAAAGAAGTCAGAAATGCAACGGAACTCCCTTCTTTTCCAAAGGCTAGAAGGAGGCAGCAACCCAAGGTGGATCAAAGGCAGAAGGAGCAGGGTACTACCTATATCAGAGATCAAAAGTACCTGCGCAGCAGAACAGCCCAGAAAATAGACCAGGTATGGGTGCGGAAAGGTGAACGACCGGTTGCACCACCGTCAACTACAGGGGCAAAGCCTCTTATTAGTGACCAACAACACAACGCTAATAAGAAGTTTTTCAGAAATTCTTCTGCTAAAGTAAAATCTATTTGGGTGCCCAAGAAGTCGATGAAGGCAAGCCCACAATCAAGACAAATTTGGGTGCCTAAGGCTTGCTTGATGGCACAAGTTGCTACGCTGAGGCCACAACCTAAACGGCATAACACGGTTATGCATGCTGCCAGATTTCACTTGTTCTCGACACTCATGTACACACCAAAACCCAAGAGCGTACATGTAATCAATTGTAAATGGGTCCCAAAAAGGCCTCATCTGCAAACCACGACACCGAGAAGGCTCTGTGAAGACTCTCCGAAACCGAAGGCAAAGCCCATTCACTGCATTTGGCAGCCTAGGGCCTGTAATAAACCCCCCGACCCCAATGTGTAAATTCATAACCCACTTACTAACTGCAATAGTTTCCTAGGACAACACAATCACTAACTACACACACTGTCTTCATACACTTACTAACCACTAACTCACCCTCTACCTTATGTTAATGTTGTAACGGGGACAACAACGGATTTATTTTGTCCATTACAATGTTAACACGTGGTTCTATATTCTCACAGAACCAATCCGCAAACAGGGCCATGGCAGAAGCAGGTACCAGCTCTCAAGCCGGATCTGGTCCCCAAATCGTGGACATAGAAACACTTCTCCTTGAGCCACGTCTCACTGCAAGACCGCAAGAGCTTCAAGAAGTGCATGTGCTCCCCATCCAGGATCCTCCTCAAGGACACACTTCTCAAGTAGGTAAGCATGCGCATTGGTTCAGTGATGTTGCTGGACCACTGGGCGATGGAACCTACTTCTGGGAAGCAGAATTGGAGTTCAATGGCAAATGGGGTCGATACCACTTTTTCACACGCGAATTTGAAAGCTACCAAAATGCTGAAGTCATGAGATCAGTTTGGGTCAAAGCAGGTGTGGAAAGTTATTTCAGGACCCACATACCAAAGCCGGATTTTTTACGATGTTCATATCTGATCAGTACAATCACGCCAAGCAGAGTCAAGGGCGGAGACAGCACCTTTGTGTTGCCATCACTGCTGCCGGGTAATGAGCTCAAAAGATTCAAGTTGACCCTCAATCTGGTAAGAGAAGCGTTGGCTATGTATGGCATGCACATCCCAACAGAAAAGGAAACCATGGTCCCAGGTCGAATGAAGCACAAGGATCTGAATAAGTTGAAGGATATGGTAGCAATGACACCTACCATTGCGCTTCACCTGCGCACCATCATGCAACACTTTGCGTTTCCCGCCCAAGAACGATTCACAATGCCCCCGAAAAAAATATGGTTCAGTTTATATCTAGCAGAAACCGAAAGCCTGCCCATCAATGTGCCACACTGGATCATAGACCAGATTCACCTAGCGCATCAAAGGTGGAACAAAAAACAGAAGAATGTGCTTCACGGGTGTTGTGCTTTGACCAGAATAATCTATAGATGCTTGGCTTATGATGTGCCTGTTCAGCGGGCACTCGTATGGTCCCGAGTCCAAGAATTCCAAAGAAGACTATCAGCAGCAGGTCCCCCATCAAAGAAGATGAGGGGGGGAGTCCAACTACCCTGTGCCCAACCAAGGGGAGCTACCGCTACACCAGAAGTCACCCCTCCCCAGACACGACGAGTTAGGCCATTCACAATCCGGTTACCACGACCAAGCACGGAGGGGCCTAATCTGGTGTTTCCACCCATTCCATCCGATTTGGAATTCCCGCAGGGATTTACTCTTGAGGACCTCACGGATGAAGAAATTGCCAGATTAATCTATGACTCTAACCTCGAAGCGGAAGCAGCGAGAGCTCAGGAACCACAACCCAAAACAACATCGGCCCCCACCCAACCCCAAGTTGTAGAAGTCGATGTAGATGAACAAGAGGCAGGAGGAGACGAAGACGAAGCCGACGAAGAACAACATCAAGAATATGACGAACTCTCCGAGTTAGCAAGTGCCCCAGCATATTCGGCACAAATCAAGAGACTATATCGAACCATGCGACTGGTTCAGGAACAGCATAAGATGTCTCTAGAACAGGGCAAAAGACTCATGAACGACTTGCTAGCGGAGGAAGGTGTGGACGAGTTGTTCATTGAGTCCATGAACCTTCATGCCGACGCTGTAGGACTGGACGAAGCCATTCATGAGGCAATGGCCTACATCCACAGGTTTGAAAAAAGAGTTCCCGTTCGTCCCAGGAGGTCCGGGAAGCAAATTCACATCAATACATCAGCACCAGGCGAGGCAGCGCAAGCAGAAGAATATCAGGAAGCACCGTTGTCACCCCCATCCCCACCTCACACTACACAATTCACTCCACCACAGGACACTGACACTACCACATCCACTACCACTACCGTTGTCATGGGCATCCCACTCTCCCCGGGAATCCAAGTCGGGGGAGTCACCATGCCCACCTTCACCACCCTGTTCACCGATGTCACATCCACTCCACCAACGATTCCCATCTACACAGTCACTCAAACAGTTGACACGATGGAAACATCACCTGCCACAGCACCGCTCCCTCCCCCCATGCCACCTTCATCACCCATACCCCCTCCACCCACATCTCCACTTACATCCACAGCATCCACCTCTCCCATTCCCGCCCCCATTCCCCCTGCATCTTCACCTTTCCCAGCACTATTTAATGTAAATAACATATTTTTTGCATTAAACCAATGTGTATACCAGCTCCAGCATGAGTACAAAGCTTTGGACAACCGATATAAGCAACTGGAAACGCACCATCAAAACTTACAAAGACAGTTTCACATTCTACACACAGAAAATGCAGAACTGAATCAACGTTACACGACGCTTGAGCAAGCTCACCAAACATTATTGGCGGCACCCCAACCATCAACAGAATCAGGTGCCAAACAACTAGAAGCTTTGCTCGAGGTATACCAAGCCGATAATCTCAAAGTCCGGCGTAACCTGGCACTTCTCAGAAAACACATGGCGGCCGCCCTTGAGGAAAACAAGAGATTGCAGCAGCAAAATGAAGCAAATCTAGAAGCAGCAATGGAAGGCTCTCCACACGAAATTGATCCAGAGCAGTTTAAGGCTGTGCCCTCAGAGACAATGAAGACCATCTTGGACAGCTATGCAGATCTATTAGAAGCTCATGATGACTTGGAAAGGGAACGTGATGCGCTGCGCAATCAACTCCAAGAGCAACAGACAGCACCCAAAGTCACAGAAACGACCACGACTTCAGAGGAAGTCAAGGCATTGAAAGAGCAGGTGGCCGAATTACAAGCAAGATTACTCACACATGAAAGGCAACCCTCTCCAGTTGTCGAACCTGAACCCGAGGATTTGGTACCCATCGAGGTAGATGAGACGTATGAGGAACCTTACGTTCCTATGCCAATGCCAGGTGGTGAGCAAACCGCAGAAGGAATGGATACGTTAGAAATCGAAGTACCTGAGTGGCTCCAAACACTAGAGAAAACGGCATCAACTCATGAAGATCGAGTGGCAGTTCAGATCCAATCTATGGCAAAGATAGAGGACACTATTATTAAATCAGAATACTTCCGCAGCATGTCCCACCATAGATGGATCGGAACCAATGATGATCAATACGTGCCCTATTGTATACTCCTGGCGGACTACAATGCAGAAATCCAACATAAATGTGGCAAACCTCCAACGTTTGCTACACAATTTGGGCCAGATGACATCCCAGAGAGTGCTAAAAAAGGATCCATTCATCAACCCACTTGGAGGATCCGACTCCTCGAAACCTATCCGGAGATGGTTCGCACCTGGACGAATATGCCTCTTTTTATTAAATATAACCCTTGTTATGTTCCTGTACTCCGCAGACGTACATGGCCAGAGTTTACCATTGCAGTCAAGAATATCAAGGGATGCGCCAAATGGTTAAACTACGTCTATCTAGCACCCCCTCAAGGGCCTCCCACCGTCAATTACATGATCTCCACTATACGGCACTGGAGCATCCGATTAAAGAATACCCCTGATGTAATGGCCCAGATGTGCATGAAAATTTTTGAGTTAATGCTTATTACATTCAGGACATTCAAGAATATCAAGGACCCACACTTCTCAGGCGTCGGATTCCTTACAGGAAACCAAGATTTAGTTTATGACATGAGCACCACTCCTTCCATAGAGGTGATATACGCTTGGCACGCCAGAATAAAATACCTCCCAGCCTGCTTTAAACAAACATTCGAAGAGATGTTCATAACAGGGTTCTGGGAATACCACTCAGAAATATTTGTACCCAGACCCTCACATCTCCTCCATTTATTTGCTGTGGAGCGAACCATTCACTCAGAGCAGTTACGGGTGCCACATCCAGATGTCCCAGGGCCAGTCAATTGGGATGCATTGCTGACAGATCTAGCAAGGGGACTCAGGTT
>MU260238.1:290000-292324 GCA_020310875.1 Ceratopteris richardii | reverse complement strand
CATATTACTTCCTTTGCAGCTTCTACCATTCCCTTATACTCAGCTTCTGTGGATGATAAAGCAACTGTATGTTGCTTTCTTGAACACCAAGAAACTAGCTTATCTCCAACATAAGAGAGATACCCATGAGTAGACCTTCTATCATCTGAGTCACCTGCCCAATCTGCATCACTAAACACTTTGATTCTTGTGTCAGAAGTGAAACCATAATACAAACCTTCACTTAGGGTTCCTTTGATATATCTGAGTACCCTTTGGGCTGCAATCCAATGAGTCTTCTTTGGACAATGCATGAATTGTGACAACACACCTACTGCATATGATAGATCTGGCCTTGTCAAGGTAGCATAGATTAAACTACCTACCAAACTCTGATATTTCTTCATGTCATTGAATTCTTCACCTCCATACCTGCTTAATTTATGATTTACCTCCAATGGTGTAGTTGAGGTCTTGCAATCTTCCATGTTAAACTTGACTAGAAGATTCTTCAAATATCTCTCTTGTGAAACATATACTCCATGTTGAGTATACACAATCTGCATTCCTAGAAAATAAGATAAGTTTCCCAAATCACTTATCTTAAACTCCTTCTCTATTTGCTTCTTGAGTTCATTAATTCCTTGAGCATCTGTTCCTGTAACAATAATATCATCAACATAAATGCACATGTAAATGTATCCATTTTCACTTGCCTTCACTAGCAAGCTACTATCTGCCTTTGATGATTGAAATCCACATTCATTTAAGAACTTGACCAATCTGTAATTCCAAGCTCTTGGGGCTTGCTTCAACCCATACAAAGCTCTCTTGAGCTTACACACATAATCTGATCCAATTGATTTCATGAAGCCTTCTGGTTGCTCCATGTATACTTCATCTGCAATATATCCATTTAAAAATGCATTTTTCACATCCAATTGTGATAATTTCCATCCCTTACAAGCAGCAATAGCAATCAATGTCCTAATTGTAGACATCTTAGCAACAGGACTAAAGGTTTCATCATAATCTACCCCATAAGTTTGGGCATAACCTTTGACCACAAGTCTAGCCTTGTATCTAGACACCTTACCATCTGCAAACCTCTTTGTTTTATATACCCACTTACATCCAATGACTTTCTGATTCTTTGGTCTTGGTACTAATTCCCAAGTTTCATTTTCAAGTAGAGCATCATACTCTTCCTGCATTGCCTTCTCCCAATTCTGTTTACCTTTGGCTTCTTCATAAGTGGTTGGATCTTCTTTTGTCTTCACAATGTAAGCATAATCTTTTGTTGTTAGGAAAGATGTATCATAACTATACCTTATAGGTTCTTTCCTTTCCCTTGTAGATCTTCTGATTTCTGCACTTCTCGAAGTTTCAGCCTCATTTGACTCTGGATCAAATCTTGGCCCTTCTTCTACATGATCCTGCAATCTACTTCTAGATTCAACTTCATCAACAACTTCTTCACACACTTTTACTTTTGCCTTTCCTTTCCTTTGTATTTCTTCAACACCTGTAAAATCATTTGGTGACCCTACATACCATGTATTTTGCTCATCAAATGTCACATCTTTGGTAACAAGAAATTGCTTTGTGGATGGATTCCACAACCTGTAACCCATCTGTCTATCATCATATCCAATAAACACATACTTCTCTGCTTTTGGTTCTAGCTTATGTCTTAATTGTGAAGGAACATAAGCATATGCAATACATCCAAATACTTTACAATGATCAAGGGTAGGTTTCTTACCCCACCATGCTTCATAAGGAGTTCCTCCATCCAAAGATTTGCAAGGCAACCTATTCACAAGGTATGTTGCAGTGTTAATGGCTTCTGCCCATAAGTAATTTGGACAATTCTTTTCCTTCATCATGGCTCTTGCAAATTCTACAAGAGTCCTATTTCTCCTTTCTGCTACTCCATTCTGTTGAGGGGAGTACCTGCAAGTTACTTCTCTTTTTATACCTGCATTCCACAAATAATCATCAAACTCTTTAGAGAAATACTCTCCCCCTCCATCTGATCTTAACCTCTTAAGCTTTTGCCCTGTGATCCTTTCTGCATAGGCATGAAAATGTTTGAATGTCTTGAAAACTTCTGATTTATCCTTGATTACATACAAAGTAATCCACCTGGTTGCATCATCAACAAACAACACATAATATCTGGATCCATTTATGCTATAGTCCCTTGAGGGACCCCATACATCTGTATGAACCAATTCACGCATATTTGAATGCTTGTACCCTGATTTGTTATAAGAACTCTTATGTGCTTTACCTAATTGACAAGCTTCACACTTGTACACCATATGTTGCCCTTCAATATT
>MU260238.1:277500-280000 GCA_020310875.1 Ceratopteris richardii | reverse complement strand
TCATTCCTTCATAATCCTTCAATTGATGATTGTCATGCACCAACAGCTCCCCCTCAATCATTAATTGAGGTTCTTCTCTATCTTCTTAATTCTTGCCATATCCTTGAATCTTTGTAGCTTTGGTCCATCTAGACTTTTTGTCATCATATCTGCAAGTTGATCTTTTGTAGGAGTGTGTATGACTTCAATCTCCTTCTCAATGACCTTCTCTCTCAGAAAATGATACTGTATTTCAATATGCTTAGTTCTAGCATGAAACACAGGATTAGCTGCCAAGTATAGAGAACTCATGTTGTCTCCACAAACAATAGGAGTACTTTGAACAACATCAAAAACTTTCATAAGTGTCTTTAGCCATATTACCTCCTTTGCAGCTTCCACCATACCTTTATATTCTGCCTCTGTAGATGACAAAGCAACTGTATGTTGCTTCTTAGAACACCATGAAATCAATTTGTCTCCTACATAACACAAGTATCCATGTGTTGATCTTCTATCATCCACATTACCTGCCCAATCTGCATCACTATATATCTTTACTCTTGTATCAGAAGTAAATCCATAGTACAACCCTTCTCTGAGTGTACCCTTGATGTACCTAAGTACTCTTTGTCCTGCAATCCAATGTTCCTTTCTAGGACAATGCATAAATTGTGAAAGCACACCAACTGCATATGACAAATCAGGCCTTGTTAATGTAGCATAAATCAAGCTACCAACCAAACTTTGATAGAGTTTCATATCTCTGAACTCTTCTCCTCCAAACCTAGACAATTTGTGATTCACTTCCAAAGGTGTAGGTGCAACCCTGCAATCTTCCATTTTAAATTTGGTTAGCAAATTTTCAAGATATCTTTCTTGGGTCACATATACTCCATGTTGAGTATAAGAAATCTCCATTCCCAAGAAGAATGATAGGTTCCCCAAATCACTGATTTTGAATTCTCCATCTGCTTCTTGATCATTTGTATTCCTTTATCATCTGTTCCTGTAAGTATTATGTCATCAACATAAATACAAACATAAATGAACCCATCTTCACTTGCTTTGACTAGCAAGCTACTATCTGCCTTTGATGCTTGAAATCCAAGATCATTCAAGAATTTTACAAGCCTATAATTCCATGCCCTTGGGGCTTGCTTTAATCCATACAAAGCTCTCTTGAGCTTACACACATAATTTGGATTCACTTGATCTTTGAACCCATCTGGTTGCTCCATGTAAACTTCATCTGAAATATAACCATTCAAAAAAGCATTTTTAACATCTAATTGAGACAACTTCCAACCTTTGCAAGCAGCAATTGCAATGAGAGTTCTGATTGTTGTCATCTTTGCCACAGGACTATAAGTTTCATCATAGTCCATTCCATATGTCTGTGCATACCCTTTCACAACAAGTCTAGCTTTGTATCTAGACACACTTCCATCTGCAAATCTCTTTGTTTTGTAAACCCACTTACATCCAATAATTTTCTGGCTATTAGGTTTAGGAACCAGATCCCAAGTCTGATTCTCTATCAATGCATCATACTCCTCTTGCATGGCTTCTTCCCAATTTCTCTGGCCTTTGGCTTCATCATATGTAGATGGATCTTCATCTGCTTTTACCAAATAAGCATAATCTTTAGTAGTTAAGAATGAAGTGTCATAGCTATACCTTGTAGGTTGCCATTTGTGCCTAGATGACCTCCTAACTTCTGCACTTCTTGAAGTCTCTGGTTCATCACATTCTGGATCAAACCTTGGCCTCTCTTCTACTTCAACCTGTACTTCATTGTTCTCACTTTCATCAAGTAATTGAATCTTTGCTTTACCTTTTCTTTGTTCCACTACTTCTTCATCATCTGTGTGTACATTATATTTACCTGCATACCAAGTACCTTGCTCATCAAATGTAACATCCTTGGATACAAGGAATTGTTTTGTGGATGGACTCCACAACCTGTATCCCATTTGCTTATCATCATAACCAATGAATACATACTTTTCTGCCTTAGGCTCCAACATATGCCTTAATTGAGATGGCACATATGCATATGCTAAGCATCCAAATATTCTACAATGATCCAAGGTAGGTTTCTTACCCCACCAAGCTTCATATGGTGTCATACCTTGCAAAGCTTTACAAGGCAATCTATTAACCAAATAAGTAGCTGTGTTTACAGCCTCTGCCCACAAATAATTTGGACAATTCTTCTCTTTCATCATGGACCTTGCAAACTCAACAAGAGTCCTATTTCTTCTTTCTGCTACTCCATTTTGTTGAGGAGAATACCTGCAAGTAACTTCTCTCTTTATACCTGCATTCCACAAATAATCATTGAACTCATTTGAAAAATATTCTCCCCCTCCATCTGACCTTAGTCTCTTCAATTTTTGACCTGTAATTCTTTCTGCATATGTATGATAGTGTTTAAATGTATTAAACACTTCTGACTTTTCTTTAATCACATAAATTGTGATCCACCTGGTAGCATCATCAACATATATGACATAAT
>MU260238.1:232500-257500 GCA_020310875.1 Ceratopteris richardii | reverse complement strand
CGAGTGCTTAGTAACTAAAGAAGTGTCATACCCATACCTGATTGGCTTGTTGCTCTCCCTTTGTGATCTTCTGATTGCTTGGTTGGATGATTCATGTATATCCTCCAACTTCTTCATTTTGACTTTGCCTTTGGACTTCCATGCCTTAAATTCTTCTAAGTTGATGATGTCCTCATCATTTGAGTTGATGTCTTCAATTTGATAGGCTCCTCCTTAGTGAGGCTTGGAAATTCCTCTTCCAAGTCATAAGGTAGCTTTACTTTCCTGCATTCATTTTCAAACCAAGAATCATTCTCATCAAAGACAACATCTCCACTGACCATAAGTCCTTTGTTGGAAGGATTGTAGAACCTATATCCTTTCTGATTCAAGTCATACCCTATGAAGATGCACTTTTTTGCCTTTGGGTCTAGCTTACCTCTTATTTGAAAAGGGATATGTACATGAGCAACACATCCAAAGATCCTGCCATGATCAAGAGAAGGTATTTACCATGCCGTGCTTCATATGGGGTCATCCCCTCAAGAGATTTGGATGGCAACCTGTTTACAAGATATGTGGCAGTAGATACACTCTCTGCCCACAAGTAGTTAGGTAATTTTTTCTCATTTAACATTGACCTAGCTGTTTCAACAATTAGTCTATTTCTCCTCTCTACCACCCATTTTGCTCAGGGGTATACCTTGTTGTAATTTCTCTCTTGAGACCTCTATCCTACAAGAATGCATCAAACTCATTTGAGAAGTACTCACCTCCTCCATATGACCTTAGTCTCTTTAGACTTCTCCCTATTTGGTTCTCAACAAGTGCAAGATACTTTTTAAAGCAACTAAATAATTCATCTTTGTGCTTCATAAAATATAAGATAGTCCACCTACTAAGATCATTAATGAAAGATACATAATACCTTGATCCAAAAATTGAGGGATCCTTACTTGGTTCCCATACATCTGTATGGACAAGGTGCCATATTTAGCAGGAAGACTCACCATCATCTATTAGCATAACAAAATCTAATCATGGAACACATCTATTAGCTGGATGTGAGATACGTGCAGAACATCTCAATGGTTGTTGAACAAGAACATTGAAAAAATGTTGGACATTCTCCTTAACATCCCTATTTGTAGCCTTTCTTTGAGAAGGCTAACCTGTGAGATTTTCCAAACTGACAAGCACCACATTTATAGATCATGTGTTGCTTTAGGTATCCCAAGCACACATTGATCTCTACATATTTGCTTTAAAGTTCTCTCACCAATATTTCCTAATCTCTTATGCCAAATTTCAAGCTCTGATAGTGTTTGGTCTTTGTAACTATGAACTGCAATATTCCTTGTATCTTCAAGTTCAAAAGTGAATAATCTACCTATTTTTTCTCCTTTGGCAATTCTCTTGAATCCATGTTGGGGATCCTCCAAAATGCTCCATATTGGTTGAACCTGACCTGCAAACCCTTTTCCACACTCTATCCAACACTCATCAAATTCTTGGTAATTGTAGGTACATATAGAACCCTGCTCAACAGATTCTTATTTCCATCAGAGGTTTTAACATTTCCTACCTTGATCACTGAGTGCTTGATGTCATCACCTGTTTGTACCTGATGCTTATCCTTTGGTTCCTCAAGGTCAAAGAGAAGAGCTACATTGCCTACCAAATGGTTTGAGCATCCTGAGTCAATGTAGAAGAGATGGTCATCATTTATACCTGGTTTTGAAGTCATATTCATAATCAAAAGAGAATCCTCTTGCTCCTCTGTATAGTTCTTGTAATATTTCCTTGATTTGTAGCCTCCTTCATAGTTTTTATTGTAGTTGTTGTTGTATTTGTTATTGTAGCCTTGATGATGGTTGAATCTTCCTCTTGATTGTGTATATCCACCTCTTTGAAATCCTCTACCTCTCTGATTCTTGAAGTTCCTCTAACACTCATGTGTAGTATGATTTGAAAATCCACAAATATTATATGGTGAGGAGTTATAAGGTCTCCCCCTACCTTGCTTACCTCCTATGCCCCTTCCTTTTGAGTTTCTACCTCTCCCTGCATAGTTGACTTGGGAGGTAGCTCCTTCATCCTCAATCTTCTTGTTCTTTCCTTTCTCTTTAGACTTACTATGTATAGGTAAGAAGAGCTATTACCTCTTGATGAATCTCCATTCTTGTTGATCTTGGCTTCATGGATAAAGAGTTGCCTCATGAGTGTGGTAAGATCTGGAATCTGCATGTCCATGTACAAGTCCATGGTAGTTGTGAAGCTCTCCCATTTGTCATCTACTTTAATACCATTGATTACTTGTCTTACAATTTGCTCCTCTTCAATTTCTTCTCCTATGCTTGCCAATTGATCAGCTACATCTTTGACTTTGGTCACATACTCTGAGATGCGTTTCATGGGTTTCTTTCTTTGAGTGATAAACTCAATCCACAATTGGTTCTTCCTAGCCCTTGTGTTGGAAGAGAAGTATGAAGACAATGTTTCCCAAGTCTCTTCGGATGTCTTGCAGTTCCTAATATATGGAAGAAGAAAATCAGAAATTGAGCTAAGTAAGTATGACCTTGCTAATGCATCCTTAGCACACCATGTATTGATTCTTTCATGCTCCTCTCTTGTAGCTTGTCCTTTGCTTCTGAAAATGGGCATCTCCTCATCTCTTGAGATGTATCCGTACAGGCTCCTTCCTTGCAAGTATGTCTTCATCCTCAAGGACCATGCTTGATAGTTGTTCCTGTCCAATTTATCAATGAAAGAAGGAAAAACATCTCCCATTTTACCTTAGCTTTGCTCTGATACCACCGTTAAGAAAGATGGATGGACACTCCAAGAAATGAGTAGGTATTGCCAATCCCTGCTTTGTACCAGCTCCTTTTTGATTCAGCGTTGAGTTTTAGGCCCTTCTTGCTTTCCAATGACACTAAACAAGTGCCTATGTACTTTGGAAATGATGTGAGAAATGATTGATTCAAAGTAGACTACTCCCAAGTTGAAGGATTAATGAAAACCTTCTATTTTTGTTCACACACCTGCTGCTTGTTAAGCTCAGTGCTTCTAGTACAATAGGAATTAGAAACGTTCCTTTTGGAGATATCAAATTGGCTTAATGCACTAATGATTCCAAGTGGAATCACTTAAAATGATGCACTATACACAGAGCAATCAATTTAGCCACCAAATCATTACCCTCGATTTTTTAGGACCTCTATAGAGTTTGACCAGTGGGTACTTTGACACCCTTTTCTCCAAATCTGTTGAATGGATTATCTTCAAACTTTGTGAGCATGTAGATGACTTAGCGCTGATTGCAACAAGCTATAGAAGATTGAAAATACTGAAGAAATGACTGAGATATGAGCAGTACACAATGACCATTCTGAGTAGCTATGAGAGAGAGACCATAGATGAAAGTATTGATCTACTGTATTAAAAAGACAATGTTGTACATGATCATTGGCATGATAATAAATGCCTAATGATAAGGAGTAGTGTAGGCTATGAAGTGAGCCTCCCTCACCTACAAAGTAATCAGCAAGAACTCGAGATCCCATGCGTTTTTTCAATCATCTTATATAGATGAGTCATTTGAATTTTGAAATTTGAATTCTTCATTGGCTCTCACTAAAAGTGATCCTCTAATCTAGGAGATATTCTCTCCAAATAAAGTCGTGGCTTTTCATCTAGCAAACTCCAAGAGTTTAGTGGTGGCTACAAATATTCTTCCAAGTCAAATTGACTTTTACAAATGGTAAAAGGTAAAGGCGTCATAGCAATGGTTCCCATGGAGCTTCATTTAGTTGCACATAAACTCTAGCCAAATGTATAGGCTTGGTATTTACACCAAGAATAGATACATGGAAAGATAGATAGATAGAAAGAAATATAAATGGATAGATAGATAGATAGATAGATAGATAGATAGATAGATAGATAGATAGATAGATAGATAGATAGATAGATAGATAGATCGATAGATCGATAGATCGATAGATAGATAGATAGATAGATATTTAGATAGATAGATAGATAGATAGATAGATAGATAGATAGATAGATAGATAGATATATCGAAAGAAAGATAGATAGATACATAGATAGATAGATAGATAAATAGATAGATAGATAGATAGATAGATAGATAGATAGATAGATAGATAGATAGATAGATAGATAGATAGATAGATAGATAGATAGATAGATATATACTGGAATCTTACCGGAATCAACTCCTATTCTGTTTGTAATTACTTCAACTGAGTATACAAGAAGTAAGGAAGTGATGCGAGAACTTCCTTCACTGAGTGAACACTTTCTGAAGTTTAAGAAAAAAACTTCTTCGGTTCAGAATGTCTCTTTTCGGTTAGACTTTGTACTCTGTGTACATATCCATTTCACCGAAATCTTTGATGAACTGATAGTAGAGATTTCTAGCTATAAGATAAGCTAACTCTCATACAAAACTTTAATTTACTCTGTGAGATATACTTCGTTGTTCTACTAGAAAACACGTTTTCTGAGAAAACTATAATTGACCGAAAATGCGTTTACTGAGATAACTTTAATTGACCGAAACATTTGTTGACTGAGAGAGTATCGAGGGACACGTTTACTAATGAACTGTAACTGTTAACGGTTAACGGACTTTCTACCATAACACGAAAATACTCAGAGTTCTTCACATACAAACAGTGCACGCAAACTTCCACATGAACATGTGTTTTCTATTAGAGAAGATGTGTACAAATTAGCTTGGCCTCTTCTTGCTCAAGCTATGGAAACTCTCCTACACTGAGTAGTTTCTTCTTACCATCTCTCTTAGATGAACACCTGACATTTCAGGTTTCTGTTATTCATCTGTACATACGTGATCTATGGCATCTTCGAAAAAACCTTCTCACTCACTCTCTCTTCACTCTTTGTACATACGCAATCTCTGGCGTCTTCTCACTTCCTCATTCTCTGTTCTCTTTATGTGCTCCATTTATATTGCGCGCTCTTCTCACGCACGTTCTAGCTCGCACTTCCCTCTTATTATTCTTATGCACGTTCTCTCTGTATATACAGTTTGATTCGGTGTAACAAACTCTGATTCTGCAAGATTCTGCACTGTACATAACGGCCGTGAATTTGTCCCTTCATTAAAGCTTTTGATTTTCTGAATATTTGATTCCGCTTCTCTTTATCTTTCTTTTTTCTTTATGTCTATCTGTACGTCAAATTCGTGAGTGATTCTTCAACAGCTCCCCCTCAATCACTAATTTGACTCTTCCGGTCTTCATATATTTTTCTTTCTTTTATACCTGCCATTTCTTTGAATCTGCTTGTCTTTGTTCCATCCAAGCTCTTTGTCAAAATATCTGCAATCTGATATTTTGTCGGAGTCTATATTATTTCTATCTCCTTCTCCATTACCTTTTCCCTTAGGAAATGATATTGAATCTCTATGTGCTTTGTTCTTGCATGAAATATTGGATTTGCTGCAAGATACAGCGAGCACATATTATCTCCATGTATGATAGGTATACCTTGATCAATACCCATGCTTTTGAACAAGGTCTGCATCCATATCACTTCTTTAGCTACTTCTACAAGTCCTTTATATTCTACTTCTGTTGACGATAAAGCCACTGTGTGTTGTTTCTTCGAACACCAGCTCACTAGCTTAGCTCCTATGTATATCATATACCCATGTGTTGATCTTCTATCATCTTGAGTTCCTGCCCAGTCTGAGTCACTGTATGCTCTCAGCTTTATATCTGACGTAAAAGGATAGTATAATCCTTCTTTTACAGTTCTTTTTATATATCTAAGAACTCTCTGTCTTGCAACCCAATGTTGATCTTTCGGACAATGCATGAACTGTGAGAGAACTCCCACTGCATAGCTAAGATCCGGTCGTCTTAGTGTAGCGTAAATTAAGCTTCCCACTAACGACTGATATTTCCTCATGTCTTTAAACTCTGCACCATTGTATTTGCTGAGTTTATGATTTGCTTCAAGCGGTGTTGAAGCTTCTCTGCAATTCTCCATATTAAACTTCTTCAGTAAGTTTAGGAGATATCTTTCTTGCGTAACATATACACCATGATCTGTGTATGTGATTTCCATTCCTAGAAAGTATGAAAACTTTCGTAGATCACTGATCTGAAACTCCTTTTCGAGTAATCTCTTTACTTCTTTAATTCCTTCATCTAAAGTACCTGTGATTATAATGTCATCTACATAAATGCAAATGTAGATCATACCTTCTTCTATTCTCTCAATGAGTAGACTTGCATCTGCTTTTGAACTTTGGTATCCAAGTTCATTGAGATATTTCACAAGCCTGTAATTCCAAGCTCTTGGAGCTTGCTTCAGTCCGTAAAGTGCTTTTCTTAATCTGCAAACGAAGTTTGGGTATCTGGAACTTACAAACCCTTCCGGTTGTTCCATGTAGACTTCATCTGATATGTATCCATTCAAAAATGTGTTCTTTATATCTAGCTGACTTAGCTTCCATCCTTTTGATGCTGCTATAGCAATCACTGTCCTTATGGTTGACATTTTTGCCACCGGACTAAATGTCTCGTCATAATCTATGCCATGCGTCTGAGCATAGCCCTTGATAACCAGTCTAGCTTTGTATCTGGCTATCCTTCCATCTGCAAGTTTCTTAACTTTGAAAACCCATTTATTTCCAATCACTTTCTTACCATTTGGTTTCGGAACAAGTTCCCATGTCTTGTTCTCCTCTAGTGTGATAAACTCTTCTTCCATTGCTTCTTCTCATTGCTTCTTGCCTTTAGCTTCATTATAGCTCTGAGGTTCTTCATCATCTTTGACCATATATGCATAATTTTTCTGAGTTTTATACGAGGTATCATAGGAATACCTTTTTGGTTGTCTTCTATTCCTCTTTGACCTTCTTGGTTCAAACTCTTCATGTGTATCTGAATACACTTCTTCATCAAATCCCTGTTCATCTCTTGATTCGATCCTGGACGTACTTGCCTGCATATAGTCTTCATCTCTATTCACCTGCACAATTGATTTTCCTTTCTCTTTCCTTCTTACCTCTTCTTCAAATTCTTCCGTTGTATGACTTTGATCTTTATACCAGCTTTTTTTTTCATCAAATGTAACATCTCTGGAAACAGTAAACTGTTTCTTCATCGTATCCTACGAACACATATTTCTCTGCTTTTGGTTCAAGCTTATGTCTGAGTTGTGATGGTACATAAGCATAAGCTACTGATCCAAACACTTTGCAATGATCAAGTGTTGGTTTCTTTCCCCACCAAGCTTCATAAGGGGTCATTCCATCTAATGTCGTACATGGTAATCTGTTTACCAAGTATGTAGCTGTATTTATGGCTTCAGCCCAAAGATAATTTGGACAATCCTTTTCCTTTAGCATAGCTCGTGCAAACTCAACTATAGTTCGGTTCCTTCTTTCTGCTACACCATTTTGTTGTGGTGTATACCTGCAGGTTATTTCTCTCTTAATACCTTCATTCCAAAGATAGTCATTGAACTCTCGGGAGAAGTATTCTCCCCCTCCATCAGACCTCAGTCTCTTTAGCTTTCGTCCTGTGAGTCTTTCAGCATATGCATGAAAATGCCTGAAAGCTCCAAACACTTCTGATTTCTCTTTCAAAACATAAAGAGTTATCCATCTTGTAGCATCATCAATGAATAAAACATAATACCTTGATCCGCTAATTGATCCTTCTTTTGTTGGACCCCATACATCTGTATGAATGAGTTTGAGTACTTCATCATGTTTAAATCCTTTCTTCTGGAAAGGTAACATGTGGGCTTTTCCCATCTGACATGCTTCGCACTTGTGAATCATGTGTTGGTTCTGTACATTCGGTAATCCCAGTACTGATTGATTTGAAATCATAGCTTTAATTCCTTTTTCATTGAAATGACCCAATCTCTTATGCCAGAGATCAAGTTCTGTAATCACCTTTTCACCATGTGTGAGCAGCGCTTGGCCGATGTTCCCTTGTACTCTTAAGGTAAAGAGTCTGCCTTCTTTCTTACCAGAAACGATCTGATTATATCCGTTCTCGAGATCTTCTACAAATACTCCTTCATTCGTAAATCTGACTTGAAAACCTTTCTCAACTATCTATCCTACGCTAATCAAATTTTTCGGTATTATCAGAACATACAAAACATTGGTTAGCAAATCTGCTCCACTCTTACACTTCACTTTTCCAATTGAATGTACACTATACCTCGTATTGTCACCTGTTTGAACAGTATGACTGGAACTACCTTTTTCCAATTCTGACATTAGTTCTATATTTCCTAACAAGTGATTAGAACATCCAGAATCAATGTAAAATACCTTCAGGTCTTTGTTATCTGATGTGCTGATTGAGTTCATCATCAATGATGTATGACTTTCATTGTGAGTATCATTTGCGTAGTTGTTGTAGGTGGTGTTGTAGGATTGATTATGTCCCCAAATTCTTACTCCACCTCTACCATAGCCTCCTCTTTGATTTTGTCTTCCTCTTTGAAAGTTATTCTGATATCTTCTGCTTCTACCTCTGCTGTTACTGTTCTGATTTTGATTTGATCCTTGTTGATTATGCCAGCAATCATGAGCCAAATGATTACTTAGTCCGCACATCCAGCAAGCCTTCTTGTTGATATTCTGACTACTTCTTCCTCTTCCAAAACCTCTTGCTCTTCCTTTGCCGGTGCCTTTACCTCTTGCATAATAAGCCTGAGAACTCGACTCTTCTTCGTCTTTTGACTTACCTTTGTCTGCTTTCTTCTTGTTCTTCATGTACATTGCAAAACTTTGTCCTTTATCTGCATCTCCTTTCAGGTCTTGCTCATATGTGAGCATCAAACCAAGCAACTGATTTAAATCTGGTACAAAATGATTTAAGGAAAGTTCAGTCGAGAGTACGAAAGGTTTCCACCTTTCATCTCCTCTCGAACCTCTTAGCACTTGCGCTATCAATCTGTGATCTTCGACATCTTCATTTATGGATCCAAGACTATCTGCTAGATCCTTCATCTTAGTAACATAGTCACTAATGCTTTGACTCGACTTCTTTTTGAACGTTGTGAATTCGGACCATAAGCTAGCCTTCCTAGCTTTCGTAGTATTTTGGAAATGATCTTCCAACGCACTCCATATGTCCTCCGCTTTCTCTAGGCCTCTAATGTGCAGTAGTAGATGGTCTGAAATGGTATTATAAATGTAAGCTCTTGCCATTGCATCTTTCTTCTGCCACAGCTTCAAGGCTTCTAATTCTTCTTTTTCCGGTTGACTATCATCTTCGAAAGTCGACTTCTTTTCTTCTCCGGTCACATACATCATTAAGTCCTTACTCATAAGTAAGGCTTCCATGCGCATTACCCATGCGGGATAATTGTCTCTGTCCAATTTATCAATTTGGACATGATCTGCCATGATCTTCTTGCTTCTGTTACTTTCGGCAAACTTTTTGAGAATCTTCCTGTTCTTCAGAATCTTTCTCATTCTGGTTCCACTTGTTGTGGTTAACCGGCTCTGACACCAAATTTGGTGAATACTCTGGCTCTGATACCACTTGTTGGGGATCTCACTGTTAAGCCTCTTAGTCCAAGGGAAAGTGTCTCACACACACCTATGGTTTGTTCAACTAACTTGTACTAGGCCACTTTCTTTTGCTTTGAGTCCACAATTGCTCACAAATATGCCCTCTTTTGGGATCCCCAGTAGGATCACCAAATGGATAATGTCTTAAGCCCGTAAAATGTGCAAATAATTGCACCTATGTTCAGCTATCTTGGTTCTATTTCTCTTAAATTCCCAAAGCTTATTTTACCCTTAAGCCACAACTATGCCTGATTTGGTTCACCTTTCTGACCCCTAGTAGGATCTCTCTATTTTCCTTAGCCCAAGTCCTCTCACTTCCTTCTTTTTGTTCTCTAAACCCTTCTCCTCTTCCTTCTATTGAACACAATCTCTTTCACCCTCAACCCCCCAACACCCTCACTCAAGCACACACCGAGTCAAGCACACCAACTCATGCACACCTTATACAACATACCTTATACATACAACCGCTCTCTTTCTTTTTCACACGCGGTTGCACACACTTACACTTTTTGTTCTCTCTCCCACTCTCTAACACATACATATGCTTTCACATACTCTCATGCATTCACACACTCTTTCACACACGCTCATTCACTCTCTTACTTTTCACGCACTTCTCTCTTTGCCTCGTACACACCCCTTCACTTACCCTTACCCAAGTTCAACCCAAAGACATCATGATGGAGAGGGCTTTACCTTGTGTGAGTTATCCGGCCTTTATATGATTGACTCCCTTAAGCTGTTGGAGAAGGTGCAATCAAGATGACACAGGCATTCCCAATCCCAGGGCGAATGCAAAATAGAAAATCGTTGTTCGTTCTCTCTTGGTCACTCCAATGCAAACACATTCAATCATCTATGTGAATATGCAATGAGAAAAAATAAACACCTAGTTGTGAGCATACAAAGTTCTCCCTTCTTCTTATTTACGCATGCGTCTTAACATAAAAAAAAGGGAGGATCATGCCCCATTCCTCATGTATTTCATAGAGACTCCTATTCGAACAATCACACAACTTAAATGCACACGTACTACCAACCCTTATAGAAGCAATTTCATTGAGAAAATCATACTTCCAATTTTTGAAGCCAACACCGAATTCCTACAATCCATACTTAAGTTGAAGATAAGCGTATGTGGGAATACACAAACTCGTAAGGGAAACAGGAATGTACTAGTCTCAAAGAAAAGTCTTCACTTATGCCAACCCGTAATGCGTATATACATTCAACTTGCTATTAAATCACATAATTCTTTCTCTCAATATTGTTCATACTGCACCGGGAAACACAAGGACAACATAAACGCTAAGAGAAATTCCATTCAAATATGAGTCAACATATGCAGACCATCACTGTGACATTCATGCATGAAGAAAAAACACGAGCTGCTCTCCATATCAACCATTGATGGAACACGGTTAATCTTGCCTACAATGACCCAAGTGTGCAGCACATGCTAAAATGCAGAGCGTACATTCATAGAGGATAGAAGATTTACCATGCTCAAGGGGTGTCCCTTCGACCATTCAAGATTTCAAAGTTAAGTAGTTCAATATTCGGTTATCCATAGGCAGCTTATTCCCTCACTCCATCCATGCATTAAACCTCTTCGGACCTATGAACAACTACTATTTCCCTCGGCATGTATGTTGTAGTGTTTATCTCTCCTTTACTGTAATTGAGTCTTCATCACAGGCCTGAGGTACTACTCCTTTGATCACTCCACCCCATTTACTAGCTCATTGGCATGTCCAGCTCATTTCCTTCCCAAACTGTGCTGCCCCATACGATCACAATCAACGAGTTCCTCCAAGAGATGCTCACATCAATAGATAAAGGAAAGACCGCTATAGTTGTTATCTCTGTCGGTCGCTCCTCCCTATTTCAGTGGTCGAGGCTAGAGTCCCCTCCTATTCAACACCTGCTGGACACAAAGAAACTCCAAAAAAAGAGAGCGAGCAATAAAAAATGGCTAGAGCTTCAGTTCACAAAACTCCTTTACTGACTTCACCTTGCTTCTGGTTTTAGTGTTGTTCTCATCACAGTCTCCTGAATAAATCAACAACTTCTAAGTCTCTTTTTGTAATAATTCTCTGTTCCCTCTACTCCACAATAGACTCAGAATGTTGCGCTTCCTAATAAGCACAACCACCGTGTAGAGGAAAGGTCAAAGTATTCCCATGCATGCAGTGAACTTCTGTCCTTTCTCAGACATGTTGCCAGAAATTGGCTTCCTTTCTTATCGAATTCGGCTCCCTTTTTCCTAATTTCGGTGCACACCTTGCATAAGGGGTTGCAAGTTCTTCCACCAATGGTGCAATTGTCCAACCTGGACCACAACAACGAGCTCAAGAATCCACTAGTTCTAGGATGTCACAATTCATGACAAGCTCTCATCATATTATTTTAGCTATAGCCCACTGAAACAATGATTTCTTGCTCCCACTGTTCACAAACAATGTCTAGCGACATGCAATGTATTCATAGATGATGCCTCCTCCAGTCCATTTCATATCGAAACATCATAGACTTCTTGGATCTGAAGCAATTTCTGAGCATCTTCTTGATTTCCCTCCGAATTACAAGGTTCACGTTCACTACTGTGGTTGTGGCAGCATTATTCCTTTGTGAATCAGAGTCATCAGCTCCACTGAAAGGCCTTTCAAAAGTGTCTTCAGGACAACCAAAAAGAATGTTTTGTTGCTGAATAGAGAAACTTCTTGCTCGCATGCTCACGATCTGCTTTTCTCCCCCCAGTATGGGGCTAAGACCCTTCCTTGCCACACTAACTTCCACAAATACTATTGCCTGATGACATCGAACCCTCTTGACCTACACTTGTTCTTCTCTCCCGCTTCCTGTGTGAGGTGTGCCACTTATATCCAGGCTAGAGTTCACCGAAATCTATTTCCTTTTTCCCAAACGGGTGTGTTCCTCCAGTCCCCCAAATTGGCAGCGCATGCTTGAGACTAGCCTTAAGGTATCGAAGGGCTCCTCAGATCATGTTTATTAGATACTGTTGTTGTTGAAGCTACTCATTGTAATGTCCCCATAAAAAGCTGCTTGGCCTTCATGGTTGAGGTAAGCTGAGATCGTATCACTGTCTAGTTCGATTCTAGATCGTAGAGCAGATCATGCCATCACCTGTGCATATAATTCCTTATGTTCCTTGATTATCAGAGTGTCGATTTTGACTCTAGTCCCTGGTGAGGCTACCGAGCACCGTCTCACCTCAGCAACTATGACTTATGGAACAAACATTGACAGTACAAAAGCAACTTGGTCTTCTATATGCTTCTCGTGAATTTGACACAATCCTGTGGCCTGAACGTTGCTCTTGCTGGAGTTCTTCTTGCATCAGAGCATGTCCTGCTCATCCTTGATCTAGCGAGTGAGATAGCAACGGCTTCAGAAATAGTGCCGAAAGCTCCCTGATTCCGTGCTCTATGGTGGACTTACCCTCGTGACCCAAAACCATTGCTTCTCCTCGAAAATCGATGTTAGTTGGGCCCTTTATCGGTATTTTCTTGAGCCCATTATCTTCAGTGGACCACCTTTTACAGATGATCTCAGCACCTGAGTATTCTTGGGGCACATTTATCTTCAATAATCAAGGGTTCTGATCTCTTCAGTCCTCCTCCTTATCCTTTCTGGCAATTAGAGCAGAACAGAAATTCCGCCTTCGACACTCGTGCTAGCTCCCACAGTAAACACGAAAGAACAAGAATGCTCACATGCTATTTTCCATCCCAAAAGCCAAAGGAGCACTGAGAAAAACCCTCGACTTCCCCTGTCCGAAGAGATGGGCAGAAGAAAACCCTCGAAATACCTCACCCCCTGACTTCTCCTTGTCACAACAGAGGAGAGCAGAACCACCAAAAAAAAACAAGGTGCGCCCCGGTTCCTCCACAAAATGAAGAGAGACCCCAAAACAACGAGAGCCCGCTAAAAAAGATTGAAAGGCCCCCCCATGACTCCCCTCCTCCCCCTTTTTCCTCCCCACTAACCGACTCTCTCTGACAGTCCCACGTCCCCCACTCACACACAGGTGCACATTTTTCTTCCTTCTTTTTTTTTTTTGAAGCACATGGTACTATATTATGACAATAATTCTGAGAGGTTCTTCAGACTACGATAATGGGTGCTTTTCAGGATAAAAAATGATTACTATTAACACATGGGACAAGAGATACATAATATGCTTCATCCCTGAATGCTAAAAACGATCCCGCTTCTCTCACATGCATATACACATATATCTATCACCATTGACACCTGTCCATACTCACATGCGCTCATGCTCACAAGAAACTTTACACACATATGCTCGTGTGCCCCGAATCCCATATGCTTAATGACAAACACATTCATTTTAATGCATGCTCACCTGCACCTCTCCATAGCACACACATCTTTTGCAATCGTGCCCTCAATACCAACGTATCTGCCAATGCGAAACACTTAATCGTCCTCATTTGGGTGATTATTTCTCGGTTCCTTGCATCAAAATCACATTAGTAGACCACCCTTTCTACACAATTCAACATGTCACATACTCTCCCCTTCTGCTTGCGAAGTCGTCCTGGACGAGCCCATGTGTTCCTGCACTCAATTCATCCAACATGTGCTCATCTCAAAACAAATCTTTACCTTGCATACATATTCTTTTCTTCCTTGATGTAGGACCTACAATCACACTCATACAATCGTCGATTAGTACCAAAATCCAATCATTTCACTTAGCATCTTTGTCCATCTTCATCGCCATGTCCACCTGTCTAAAACTTCATCAAACATTAGCACCTTTCTTCATCGAATCACAATAACATCTATAGCCAAAATGAAAAGAGCAAACACACATCAAGAAATCACATCACACATCCTCCTCGCACATGCAAGCTCGTCACAACCCATATGCATACAAGCAGAAGCCCATCCACATTCCCTCTCTTGTCATTCCTCTCCATTCACACACAATGTAAACACAAGTAAAAACCACATCCAATTTTTCTTCTCGATATTCTTTTTGACCTCACTATCGCTTTCTCGCAGCTTTTTCATACACACAACATACATTCATGCAAGGCCCTCGTCTGTTCCTCCTTTCCGCTACTCTTTTTCCGTCTATACGTTCACTTGCCTAATTTCGTTTCCATTTCCACTCAAATCCTCTTGCCCATTTTCCATGGCCCATTCTACTTAGGGTTTCTACTACTCACTTTCCTTTTCATCGACTCTTTGTTTTTTTTTTCTCTTTCGCTTTTCAACTAAATTCCATGCTAGGTCACCACCACACCTCCTTAACTTGATGGATACATGACAACGACCTCTCAAGTCTAACGTCGGGTTCACTCTAACAAGATCACTCATCGTCGACGCGATTCCGAACTTCACCAGTCATTGCACCACCTAGGAGCCAAACTGAACACTTCCGGAAGGTTTGCAGACAGACAATGCAACTAGCACGATTGGATTCCTCAAGTTCAAGCTTTCCATAGACACATCGCAACCAAAACCCTAGCCGAGCTTAAGCTTCAATTTGACATGTTTCATCGGGAGTCCACACATAACCCAAATCCCCACAACACAAACACATATATTCCCATCCGAGCATCATGCTCTCTCACCTCTCTTATGTCCCCCCTCGAGCGAGGAGTTCTTCTCATTCATTTTTTCCACACATTTTTTTTTTTTCACCAAATTTTTTTTCACATATTTACTCACACTTGCCGGCCTACGCTGAAGCTGGATGCGACTCGTGGACTCAACCACCCGATCAAGTTTGTTCCACCCATCTACCAACCCAACGCAGCGCGCGACACACAAACAACTAGCCCTATGTGAAACCGACGTCGGTTCGTGGCTTTGACCACCCGGCCAAAGTGGGTCCACCCACCTATCGGCCCACATAGGCGCGTAGCCACACCCACACATACACAAACATATTTTTTTCTCATCTTTTTTCATTCCCGCATCTCGAGAATTAGGAGACAAAAGAAAGGATCTTTTTCCCAACCCAACCAATCACGACACACACACACATATATCCCCTGTGGACATCCCGATGAGACATATCTCCTCTCTGCTGCTACTCAAGCCAAAATCCAGCCACTGATGCCATGGTCAACTTTTCCTCTCGAAACCCGCACACACTAATTACTTTGCCGACCTGAAACCTCTGAAATGTCACTTTAGTCCTAAGTGTACAACAGACTTGGTCCATCCGTCCTCACATCTCGGACTCGTAATCCGCAAAGCAAACCCTAGTCAAACTACAGCCGTCCTCACCCACATCCATTGCCTCGTCTATTTTTTCATCTCCATCCTCTGCCTCGCAGAGATTCCACATGATTCGACAAATGACCTGAAAAATTAGTATTGCTCATTGTGCTCCTCAATGATTCAAGCCTCGCCGCTAAGTCCCTTAATCCTTGTTTGTTGTGCTCAATATCACTCTGATATTGGAACAAGTCACACTCGATGCCTCGGAACCGATTCCATATTTGCTCCATCTCTTTATCCTCTCTCACCCTTTTTGCAGATTCGAGGGGAACATCCTCCCTCTTCTCAACTCGAACAGTCAACTTCTCGACTTCCTCTCTAATCGATCTTTCCTCCCAAATCCTACTCATATTTTCTTCATTTAGATCATCTACCTTCTTCAACAATTCATTCTTCATTTTTTCTAACTCCGTTCCGAATGCATCCAACCTATCCAACACCGCTTTCAGCTCTTCCTCCATTTTTCCTGCTTTCGGGTCCTCTACCTGTACTCGCATCTCATCGTCTTTCCGGTTCATCCACCTACCGAGCTTGCTACTCAGTTTTGCATTCTCTTTCTCTACACGTCTCACTTTCTCATCACTCTCTACTTGGGCACTCTTCATTCTTTCTAATTCGAGGTGGAACTCGTCACATGCCTTACTCGCTTGATCACTGTATCGACGGATTATGCTTTGTACCTTCTCGATTTCATGCTCCATTCCTTCGACTCTCCTGAGTAGGTCATCCTCGTCTCTTGAGAGCTCTTCTTCGATCGCAACTCCAAAGCAGTCGGCTACCATCAAACCGGATCTCAAGTCCCAGACCACGTTTTCACTCTCGGGCTTCACAAGATCTTGCCTCCAGCTTTTGTTTACTCTTTTCCTTTCCTTGTTTTCATTTTTCAGCACGCGTACTTGCTTTTCCCAAGTTTCTAGGACCTCGGCCATTTTCACTTGATTTTCCTCTAATTTCTCTATTTTGATCCTCTCGTTATCTCGCTCTACCCGAAGCAAATTGACTTGACATTCCAAGCTCTTTACGGGTTCTACCAAGTCTCGATCATGAGATCGAGTGTCCTTGCTTCCACTTGCTCTCGCAGTTTCCGTCGATGAAGTAACTCCACCCTTGTCAACTTCCACATACAAGGAGGATAAACACCTATCAGATTGATTCGTTGTGACTTTTACGCCAGTCACCTCTTTTGAGCCACACACGTGCTCGCATAGTCTCTTTTTCCCACAGTCCGCACATGTGGGGACAAAATCCAACGGGGTGCATACACGAGGGCAATATTTGGCTATATGCCCAATCTGCTCGCAACACCAGCATCTTACATAATTTGATATCGGGCCAAATCGCCACCCTCGGTTCACATGATGTCTCATGGTCGGACCAGAATATATCCATCTCCTATTTTGTCCAAAATTCGGTTGCCTCATGTTGGCATTCTCCAAACCACATGCTTGCTTTTGCGGGGCCATTTCTTTAATGAAGGTCAAAGAAGATCTGGGACCGACTTGGCTGTGCCACACGATTGGGGCACCAAGCGAACTCGTAGCACTCTCGATGAGATGTGCTAAGCCAATCCCCAGTAGGATCGCCAAATGTTAAGTCCTAATGCCCACGAAAAAGATGCTTATGCAAGCCCTTATTTTGCTCAAACCCCGTGGAATTGGTCCACTTGGATTATTTGGAACCCACAATGATCTCGCAATGGATTCTTCTTATGGCTATGCACTAGCTCGTATGGTTCCCGGCAAACGCACCAAAATGTATGGCCATAGCGCCCACGGGGAAGATACATATATGTTCTACCCAAACTCCTGGAAGTCAGTCGAGTTGTATTGCTTGAAGGTCGCGATTATATCTTCAATATGTAATTTCGCTCCCTCACACACTATCTCGTACACACTCGTACTTATGCACGCTTGCTCTTCCAAGATCCTTTTCACTCATGCACATCCCTATGTACACTACATCTTCTACCTCCTTATCCATATAAACCCAAACCTACGTGCATTCACTTCCTCATATACTCTCCCACACATGCACACACAATGACCTTCCCACCAACCAATCTTTCCTTTCGCTTTCCCTTCCTATCTCACTCTCGCTTTTTACACTAGATGCACGCACTCACACTTTTCTCTTCTCCCATGCCCTCTCGTCCCCCTTTTACTCTCGCACTCCCTTCACATGCAGATACTCACACACATACACACATATCTCCTTTTGACCTTTCTCTTTCTCTCTCTCTTGCTTTTCTTCACACCTCCCCTAAATCCTTCCCAATTCTCTTACTCCCGTGCCCACCCTTGCAAACACATACACTCCCGCATGTAATCATCTACACAGATCATTACAGCCCGTGTGCCCTCTATGGAGCTCATGCCTAGAGTGTTATGCGTAGAATCTAGTGGCACTATTGATAGCGGAGCCCATCATCACAGATCAAAACATCACAACATACCCTAGGGTTCGCATGCAGACCAGAATGTAAAGTCACACTGATTGACAAGCATATAGAAAACCAAACCATTGACATTGATTTACTCAGCGTTCACTTCGCATCTACCGAGGTTAGAAACACACAAATCAAGAATCACTCCCATCTGTGTGCTAAATCATTACCTATGGATATTTAAGGGTGTGTACTCGCATGCAAGGCATCCAGAAGAAATAGTGTTATTACAAATGCTTCATGCATCAGAATATACTGATCCGTCCAAAGCACCACAAGATTGCAATGAGACATGGATGCAACATGATATAAACTTTGAGAAGATAAAAGAGTTTTCAACAAATACTATTTAACTCAAGCCAAAGATTACTATAATGAGATGGCCCAGGTTAACATGGGGAGAAGACCTAACATACACAGGGAATCCATAAGAACACAAATCCAATGAATATGATACTACTGCTTCAAAGTTAATAACATGAAAACAGCTCCCTCTCCTGCAGCAACATTGCCCTTTGCGACAGGTGTCATGGAAGTCATATATAGCATCTGTTTCAGTCCCAATTTAAGCTTTGATACGAATGATGAATGAACAGGCAGGAAGATTTGCAACTTCAGCAGACACATCGCAAGGGACTCCAAGATTGGTCAATGCACCGCGTATCAGCCCACATGGGAAATATAAATATTGACCAGCAGCTCTAGCAGCCATTACAGCATTATTTGAAAGAGAAGTCTCAAGAGTAACTCTGTCTCCATTGTACAGAGGAGAATCCAAAGATATGTGTGTCAACCAACGAAACTGATTATCTTGCAGCACAAATACACCCCTATGATTTGTTTTCAAGTTATCCACTTGCTTCTTGAATATTTCAACCCAGAAATCTTTGCAAATAAATTTGATTGCTTCCAAATGGTCGGTAAACCTTGGCCGCTCCTTTGTGTACCTGACATTTTCCTCCAAATGAACTTCTCTATGTCACTCTAAACTCCTGTTGGGAAAAGAAAACTTCTGACAATGTTGCACTATCAAGATTTACGAGTAACGCCCTTTGAATCTCCCTCTATCTCTCTACAAACACGCACATTATACATACATACTTTCATTATAAAAGAAGCGCGCGTGCTCAGAAAATCACGCTTCCGTTGAGACGAATAAGAAGCGAGGAAAACCTTTCAGCAAGTTGCAGGCCGACCTGATAACCAATTGCTTCGATGCGACGACCTGCAAGTTCGGGCTTAGTAGGATGCAGCCTTCGACAATATGCTTCCACTGTCTCCATACTCACCCACTCTACACAGCTCTCTGCTACCTCTCGCTCACCGATCGGCGCCGCCATGTGCGAGAGAGAGAGAGAGAGAGAGAGAGAGAGAGAACCCCCCCCCTTTTTTTCCGTTTGCTCGTCAGAGGAATAAAATTCCCATCCCCCTTCTTATCTTGTGGCAGCCCTTTCGAGGTGCCCTCCACGTCCAAAAGCTCATAAAAATTTTTGCCAACCTTCATTTCCTTCAGCTGGTACATACGGAAAATATCCCAAAGCACACTCCAGCAAAACAAGCCCCAAACTCCACACATCACTATCATAACTGTGTGTGTCTCCACTCACTCGTTCTGGCGACATGTATTTGTATGTGCCTATGAAGGTATCTCGTTGACCTGCAGTACTTGTCAAAACAGCACTAACACCAAAATCTGTAATTTTAACCTCTCCTTTGTGATTAACAAGAAGATTTGAGGGCTTCAGATCTCGATGAATAACATGCCTTTCTTGATGCAAATATAACAAACCCTGCAGAACCTGTCTACATACAACTGCCAAAAGATGCTCTGGTATTGTCTTGCAACATTTTAAGACATCTGCAAGAGACCCACCATCCATATACTCCAAGAGAATGGAGATGATTCCATTGTTGTCAAGCATGATAGCAAATAACTACATAATCATTCTGAAGTCCTTTATTTATTTTTAATTCTCGAACAATCTGTTTCCGAACTGTCTCTTCGATATTCATTTGTATAACCTTTGCACATGGTTGTCCACTACTTGTGGATGGTCATATCACTAGTTGTATTGCTGTCCACTTTTGCTTCCTGCCTTGCTGGTTGTCTGCATCCATGTAGTTCATCCTTGCATCATCCATTAGACCACACTTGCCATACATAGAGATAAGTGCATTTGCAACCAATACATCATTTCCAAGCAGAAGTTTTGTAGACATGAGTGCAATCTCCTTTCATCCAATTGATTAACTCTGCAAGTACCTGCAATCAAACAATATTTTCCTGCCAAATATAAACATATTAGTGCATAAAAATCAACCAAATTGTGGGCTAACATACTCCCCTCTTCTTAATTGCGAAGTCGTCCTCGACGAGCGATATGCTACCTGCACTCAAGTTATCCAACATGTGATCATCACTCAATCAAATACAAATCTTTACCTTGCATGACCATACTCTTCTTCCTCAATGTAGCACCTGAAATCATACTCATACAATCATTTGTTAGTACCAAAATCCAATCATTTCACTTACCATCTTTGTCCATCTTCTCGCATCTTCATCGACATGTCCACCTGTCTACAAACTTCATTAAAACATTAGACCTTTCTTCATCAAATCACAATATGTACAACCAAAATGAAAAGACAATTATATCCTTCATACACATCACACATATATACTCAACACACACATCACGATCCCGCATCACACATACATTCTCGTCACACACAACATACATACATGCAAACAGAAGACATGTCCACATTCGCTCTCGTCACTCTTCTCGACTACTCGTTCAAGACGTCACAAATCTTTGTTCCACATGCATACTCAACACACTTTCCACACACCATCAAAAACCATTTGCGAGTTCCGTTTCGATACTCTTCCCAACCACACGATCGTTTTGCTGGTTCCTTTGTCTCATTTCTAACCGAGTTCTCTTGCCAATTTCCCATTTCCTTCCCACCTAGGGTTTCCTATTCCCACTTACCTTTCGGTCTATTCTGTGCTCTTTCGTTCATCAATCAAATCCTATGCTTGGTCGCCACCACCTCTCCGTAATTGATGGACACACGGCAAAGACCACTCAAGCCTAACACGAGCTCACTCTAACAAGATCACTCATCGTCGACGCGATTCCGAACTTCACCAGTCATTGCACCACCTAGGAGCCAAACTGAACACTTCCGGAAGGTTTGCAGACAGACAATGCAACTAGCACGATTGGATTCCTCAAGTTCAAGCTTTCCATAGACACATCGCAACCAAAACCCTAGCCGAGCTTAAGCTTCAATTTGACATGTTTCATCGGGAGTCCACACATAACCCAAATCCCCACAACACAAACACATATATTCCCATCCGAGCATCATGCTCTCTCACCTCTCTTATGTCCCCCCTCGAGCGAGGAGTTCTTCTCATTCATTTTTTCCACACATTTTTTTTTTTCACCAAATTTTTTTTCACATATTTACTCACACTTGCCGGCCTACGCTGAAGCTGGATGCGACTCGTGGACTCAACCACCCGATCAAGTTTGTTCCACCCATCTACCAACCCAACGCAGCGCGCGACACACAAACAACTAGCCCTATGTGAAACCGACGTCGGTTCGTGGCTTTGACCACCCGGCCAAAGTGGGTCCACCCACCTATCGGCCCACATAGGCGCGTAGCCACACCCACACATACACAAACATATTTTTTTCTCATCTTTTTTCATTCCCGCATCTCGAGAATTAGGAGACAAAAGAAAGGATCTTTTTCCCAACCCAACCAATCACGACACACACACACATATATCCCCTGTGGACATCCCGATGAGACATATCTCCTCTCTGCTGCTACTCAAGCCAAAATCCAGCCACTGATGCCATGGTCAACTTTTCCTCTCGAAACCCGCACACACTAATTACTTTGCCGACCTGAAACCTCTGAAATGTCACTTTAGTCCTAAGTGTACAACAGACTTGGTCCATCCGTCCTCACATCTCGGACTCGTAATCCGCAAAGCAAACCCTAGTCAAACTACAGCCGTCCTCACCCACATCGATCGCCTCGTCTATTTTTTCATCTCCATCCTCTGCCTCGCAGAGATTCCACATGATTCGACAAATGACCTGAAAAATTAGTATTGCTCATTGTGCTCCTCAATGATTCAAGCCTCGCCGCTAAGTCCCTTAATCCTTGTTTGTTGTGCTCAATATCACTCTGATATTGGAACAAGTCACACTCGATGCCTCGGAACCGATTCCATATTTGCTCCATCTCTTTATCCTCTCTCACCCTTTTTGCAGATTCGAGGGGAACATCCTCCCTCTTCTCAACTCGAACAGTCAACTTCTCGACTTCCTCTCTAATCGATCTTTCCTCCCAAATCCTACTCATATTTTCTTCATTTAGATCATCTACCTTCTTCAACAATTCATTCTTCATTTTTTCTAACTCCGTTCCGAATGCATCCAACCTATCCAACACCGCTTTCAGCTCTTCCTCCATTTTTCCTGCTTTCGGGTCCTCTACCTGTACTCGCATCTCATCGTCTTTCCGGTTCATCCACCTACCGAGCTTGCTACTCAGTTTTGCATTCTCTTTCTCTACACGTCTCACTTTCTCATCACTCTCTACTTGGGCACTCTTCATTCTTTCTAATTCGAGGTGGAACTCGTCACATGCCTTACTCGCTTGATCACTGTATCGACGGATTATGCTTTGTACCTTCTCGATTTCATGCTCCATTCCTTCGACTCTCCTGAGTAGGTCATCCTCGTCTCTTGAGAGCTCTTCTTCGATCGCAACTCCAAAGCAGTCGGCTACCATCAAACCGGATCTCAAGTCCCAGACCACGTTTTCACTCTCGGGCTTCACAAGATCTTGCCTCCAGCTTTTGTTTACTCTTTTCCTTTCCTTGTTTTCATTTTTCAGCACGCGTACTTGCTTTTCCCAAGTTTCTAGGACCTCGGCCATTTTCACTTGATTTTCCTCTAATTTCTCTATTTTGATCCTCTCGTTATCTCGCTCTACCCGAAGCAAATTGACTTGACATTCCAAGCTCTTTACGAGTTCTACCAAGTCTCGATCATGAGATCAAGTGTCCTTGCTTCCACTTGCTCTCGCAGTTTCCGTCGATGAAGTAACTCCACCCTTGTCAACTTCCACATACAAGGAGGATAAACACCTATCAGATTGATTCGTTGTGACTTTTACGCCAGTCACCTCTTTTGAGCCACACACGTGCTCGCATAGTCTCTTTTTCCCACAGTCCGCACATGTGGGGACAAAATCCAACGGGGTGCATACACGAGGGCAATATTTGGCTATATGCCCAATCTGCTCGCAACACCAGCATCTTACATAATTTGATATCGGGCCAAATCGCCACCCTCGGTTCACATGATGTCTCATGGTCGGACCAGAATATATCCATCTCCTATTTTGTCCAAAATTCGGTTGCCTCATGTTGGCATTCTCCAAACCACATGCTTGCTTTTGCGGGGCCATTTCTTTAATGAAGGTCAAAGAAGATCTGGGACTGACTTGGCTGTGCCACACGATTGGGGCACCAAGCGAACTCGTAGCACTCTCGATGAGATGTGCTAAGCCAATCCCCAGTAGGATCGCCAAATGTTAAGTCCTAATGCCCACGAAAAAGATGCTTATGCAAGCCCTTATTTTGCTCAAACCTCGTGGAATTGGTCCACTTGGATTATTTGGAACCCACAATGATCTCGCAATGGATTCTTCTTATGGCTATGCACTAGCTCGTATGGTTCCCGGCAAACGCACCAAAATGTATGGCCATAGCGCCCACGGGGAAGATACATATATGTTCTACCCAAACTCCTGGAAGTCAGTCGAGTTGTATTGCTTGAAGGTCGCGATTATATCTTCAATATGTAATTTCGCTCCCTCACACACTATCTCGTACACACTCGTACTTATGCACGCTTGCTCTTCCAAGATCCTTTTCACTCATGCACATCCCTATGTACACTACATCTTCTACCTCCTTATCCATATAAACCCAAACCTACGTGCATTCACTTCCTCATATACTCTCCCACACATGCACACACAATGACCTTCCCACCAACCAATCTTTCCTTTCGCTTTCCCTTCCTATCTCACTCTCGCTTTTTACACTAGATGCACGCACTCACACTTTTCTCTTCTCCCATGCCCTCTCGTCCCCCTTTTACTCTCGCACTCCCTTCACATGCAGATACTCACACACATACACACATATCTCCTTTTGACCTTTCTCTTTCTCTCTCTCTTGCTTTTCTTCACACCTCCCCTAAATCCTTCCCAATTCTCTTACTCCCGTGCCCACCCTTGCAAACACATACACTCCCGCATGTAATCATCTACACAGATCATTACAGCCCGTGTGCCCTCTATGGAGCTCATGCCTAGAGTGTTATGCGTAGAATCTAGTGGCACTATTGATAGCGGAGCCCATCATCACAGATCAGAACATCACAACATACCCTAGGGTTCGCATGCAGACCAGAATGTAAAGTCACACTGATTGACAAGCATATAGAAAACCAAACCATTGACATTGATTTACTCAGCGTTCACTTCGCATCTACCGAGGTTAGAAACACACAAATCAAGAATCACTCCCATCTGTGTGCTAAATCATTACCTATGGATATTTAAGGGTGTGTACTCGC